>CM032456.1:48570395-48595395 GCA_019049505.1 Pachyrhynchus sulphureomaculatus
ACGTAATAAAATAATAACACAAAGCGCTGAAAACTACTAGAAAGTAAGAACAAAACAAAAAAAAAGTTTGTTTATTTAATGGTCAATATGGTATTATAACTATTACAAATAAACCAAAATTAATTACTTTAAATGTGTTTGTTTGTAAACTTCGTTTTTTTTATGGGTCTAGCACACGTGCTGCAGGGAAGTCCCTAAAGCGCTACAGGAGCGACACGTGTGCGGAAAAAGCGATTCACGTGATTCTTGAATCGCTGTAAATTGTACTCGGTTTTAAAACACAGTCCTGAGTAAGCCATTCCAAAGGGATGATGTTCTCCATATAAAAGACTGCTTCAAAAGCGTTGTACAAGGGGTAACAAGATGAACCTCATACGGATGTGAAGTAACAGCGCGACGTGTACTTCTAACATGCACCACTCTAGGAGGAATTAAGCGGGCTACATCCTTCGAACACTCTCCATGAAAATACTTGTAGAATAGGCTCAAGTCGCCAGCGTTCTCCGATGTTCCAGCGAATCAAGGCCGCCGGTTAGTTCTGGGTCTCCAATCAGACGAACAGCCCTTTCCTGAACAGAATCCAACAAATGCAGTGTATGTTTGGGAGCGGACCCCCAAACATGGGAGCAGTGTTCCATAGTTGGTCGAATTTGAGCTTTGTAAAGTAACAGTTGCTGTGGAGAGTAAAGCTTTCTGGTTCGAAATAATATTCCCAACTTTTGAGAAGCTCTCCTTGCTATGCCTGCAACATGTTCGTGCCAGGACATATTTGCTCCCAAATTAACGCCCAACAAATTGAGTGACGATGCTAGGGAAATGCAGTGCCCCGATATAACTATGTCGGATTCAGCAACGCAACAGCAAAACTGCCGCCTGGGTTTTTGTAGCGTTAAATTCCACTTGGTTACTGTCACCCCGAGGTAGAATTTCTTCCAGGTCTTTGTTAAGTTGAATGACTTCCTGCTGTCTGCGGATATTCGCCTGAGCAGCCGATGTCCGAACGTTCAAAGTGTACTGTCATCTGCAAAGCTGTAGACTGGATTCCCGGTCTTTTCCAGCAGATCGTTAATGCAAATAAGAACGAGAGTAGGAGACAGTATGGGGCCTTGAGGCACACCGGCGTTAACAGTAAAGGTGTTAGAAAGAAATCCGTCGACTGCCACTCGCAAAAAACGCTCTCCGAGGAAACATGAGAGCCACAAACTTTTCAGACATTCCATAAGAACGTAGCTTAGCCAACAGCTTATCGTGCCAAACACGGTCGAATGCCTTGGATATGTCACATACCGGCGTTAACAGTAAAGGTGTTAGAAAGAAATCCGTCGACTGCGACGTTTTGTTTTCCTATGGCTGTCATTTTAACCTCGTGTGTAATTTTTTTTTGGTTTAGTTATGATATAGGTATCTTGAAAATACAAATTTCCGAATCTTCATTTTAGTAATTTTCCCATCTTTATGCAGTTCTTTTTGGTCATTTAAACGTTGTTTCATTCATGGTATGATTAAATATTCTAGAAAATGAATTTAAGCTAGAGATTTTTCTTTGTCTCTCATACAGTATTGTATATACCCGTTATACTTACATCTTGTTATAACGTTTCTAATAAATATTTCATATATATATATATATATATATATATATATATATATATATATATATATATATATATAATATCCAAGGGGGTGGCAAATATAGAGATCTCGTCATGTATTGTACAAATTCCAGTCAGGGAAAATAGAATGAGGATGGGGGCGGCATAGTATGTATTGAACGCGGGCGCTCAGGTGGCTAGCGACGGGCCTGATGGATACATATACAATCCGTTTTATCAAAATTCTTAAACACTAGAGCCTTAAACAAGGTTTTTCAGACATACCATGAAAGCGTATCTTAGCCAACAGTCCGTCATGTCAAACACGGATAGATAGTTATCTACTCATTATTTTTAATTTGATTAAGAATAAAAACAAATATTGAGTTCATAAATATAATCATCTTAATCAAGAATCGGCAAATTCTACTAATTTAATTAATATAGCTAACTTCACATTAGCAACAGCAGGCGCCGCAGTAAGTTGAACGACCAATGGCTGCATTGATTTACGACAATTTTGCAGGTTTACCGCGAGCAAACTGTGCAAAGTCAAGTTCAAAACGGTTGTTTGATTGGTTTATGTTTGGTAAATTTATTGCATTATAAATAAAAACAACGTACCAACGTACCTGTGGGAATGTGAACCTACAAGAAGGTTTATTAAGACATTAAATGTCAATACTTCTTATCATAAATGTTGAGTTGGGGTATTTGGTTCAACAACAGTCATTATTGATAGCTTTCGTCATAAAACTCAATCTGTATCTTAACGATAAAACAAAGATTTCGTAAGTAGAGCAAATACAGGGTCGGCAATATGTATATATATATATATATATATATATATATATATATATATATATATATATATATATATATATATATATATACATATATATATATATATATATATATATATATATATATATATATATATATATACATATATATATATATATATATATATATATATATATATATATATATATATATATATATATATATATATATATATATATATATATATATATCATATATTCTCAGCATTCATCGATCAATTTGCGGGATATATGCCTCCCTCATATCTTTCCACCTTTGGCAGTCCTGTGCCTGTCTCATACACACAAACTCAGCCTTTCGTTTAATATCATCAGTCCGACGTTCGGGACGGCGTTTTCTCAACCGCTTACCCATATGTGGTCTCCATTTTAATATAGAATGGGACCATCTGTCATCTGCATATCTAGCAACATGACAGCATAGCTCCATTTGAGTTCAGTCACCGTCTCTGCTACATCTCTGACCTCAGTCTCTACCTAATATAATGTGCTGTTTTTTACGAGCTTTCAAAGATATACCCATATATCTTATAATATATATATATATATATATATATATATATATAGTAGAACCCCGATTAACCGAGTCGCGATTATCCGAGCTCCGGATTAACCGAGCCAATCTACGAACCTGATTATCCGAGGTACGCGAGTCTATGCTGCGTATTAACCGAGCTTCTGAAATATGTATGTACATATTTCCATTTAAAATCGTCGGGGCCTTCGGGGAATTCCCCTGGCCCGTGTGAGGGGTTCCCCTATTTATGTTTTTGGACTCTTTCAGCATGTAAATTTGCGTGAATGCAGTGCGTTATAGCGTTTACTACGGAGAAGTACGAGTATACTCACATAATTTATTTGGTTGGAGTTCTGGTAGTGTAATTAATACGAACTGCTTTGTTTGAATTTTTATTTTTTCCTATTATAATGGAGCAAAACAAGCGTAAAAGAATCGTCGTTCCTATTGAAGAAAAATTAAAAGCCATCAAAAGAACTGAAGCAGGAGAGACAATTAAAGTTGTTGCACGAGATTTTGGAGTAGGTGAGGTAACAGTCGGATATTGGAAAAGAAACCGCACAAACATAGAAAAGTGGTATATAAATCAAGCCTCCTCGTCCTCAGGAAGAAAATCAATGAAAACCGGCAACTATGAAAAGGTTAACGAAGCTTTATTCATGTGGTTTAACCAACAGAGATGAAAAGGTGTGCCTCTGTCAGGTCCAATTTTACAACAGAAAGCAATAATGATTAGTAGGCAATTCCCAGAGATAGTTCAGTTTACCGCCAGTTCTGGATGGCTTGACCGCTGGAAAAAACGGCACGGTGTACGACAACTGACTGTATGTGATGAAAAACTTTCTGCTGATGTGTCATCAATTGAGAAGTTTAAGCAGAACTTTAAAAAGCAAACCGCAGATTGTGGATACATATGTGATCAAATTTACAACTGTGACTAAACTGGTCTGAATTATAAAATGCTTCCATCAAAAACATTGGCATCTCGACAGGATAAATCAGCTCCTGGGCTCAAACGAAGTAAGGAAAGATTAACTATAATTGTATGTTCCAATGCATCTGGCAAGCACAAAATCCCACTGATGGTGACTGGGAAGTCTGCACGTCCAAGAGCTTTAAAAGACATCTCACCCAAAGCCCTACCAGTATATTACAAAAGTCACAAGAGCGCATGGACGGATGCGACCTTATTTACTAACTGGTTTGAAGAAGAGTTCGTGCCATCTGTGACTAAATTTTTGAACAGAAACCGTCTTCCTATTAAAGCAATTTTGTTAATGGATAATGCCCCCTCTCACCCTGGAGAAGGACTTCATGTGGGCAAAATTGTCAAGACATCCTCAAAAACATTAAAAAACATTATATTTTGAACATCTGTTAGAATACACAGAAAAGGAGGATATTATTAATGGGATGAGAAAGGTTACACTGAAAAATGTTATTTACTGGGCAAGTCAATCTTGGGATTCTGTGCGTACTCCCACTATTCAAAAATCTTGGTCAAAAGTTATTGATTTTGAGGACTATAATGACAGTGAAGATGATACTCCATTAAATGAATTAGCTTTCAAATTGAGAAGCCATGGAGAAATGTCCTGTTCAAATTGTGACAGCGAGATAGAAGAAAAAAAAAAGTTTATTTGAATTAATGCAAAAATTAAAAGGTTACGAAAATGTGACAAGAGAAGATGTTGTTGAATGGATTACAGCAGATGATTTAGAAGAAGAAATAACGAATGCCTTTCAGGAAACCGAAAAATTAGATGACGATGACGATGATGAAGCGGCGGTGGATGAACAGTCTCCCACTAAGATCTCTCATCAAGGTTTTGCTTCTTTGGAAAAAGCTTTGAGGTATATCGAACAACAACCAGAGGCAACCCCAGCGGATTTGCAGCGAGAAAAAGAAGATGCAATATGAAACAGAAGCTCATAGATACCTATTTCACTGTTTTATAATGTATGTACCTATTTATATGTTAAAAACGTTAATACATAGGTTTAAAGTATTGGCGTTTATTTTTTGAATGAATAAAAAACAAATCCAGATTATCCTAGTTTTCAGTTATCCGAGGAGGGTGCCCTCCACGTTACCTCGGATAACCGGGGTTTTACTGTATATATATATATATATATATATATATATATATATATATATATATATATATATATATATATATATATATATATATATAACTAATTTAAATATCGCACAATATTTACAGAAATTGTGATTTTGCAAATTACGTACACCTTAATTTTTCTCCAAACTTTTTGGAATAAGATTAGTGGTATTACAAATATTTCAAGCAGTGACGTAACCAAGAAGACCAGGTGACATGTGCCCCCTAACTCCTTTGAGTCTAAAGAAGCGAGCACCTCCTAAAATTCGTTCAGGCCTTCTTATAGCCCATTCATCTTCATATTATTTTTACACCAAGAAATATCAAAACAGTCTGATGTTTGTTAAGTTAAAAGCACTTGTTCATATTCTCTGTATGTCTACTCTATTTTCTACAACTTTAAATATACTCGTATCAACCTTCATCAATATGGTTCGTAATATACACTTTGTTGAACCTTTTCGATATTCTTAGATGTAGAAAGAGTACTCGTCGGACAAGAACCTTTAAACGTACACCTTCAGTGTCTTCAATTTCTTACCAGTTGATGAACTATTTTCATAGTTTACGCAAATTAAGATTTTGATGGTATTATTGCTATCAAAATCTTAATTTGCATAAACTAGCTGTAAATCTGGAGGTATTCTAATAAAAAGTTTTAATAAATAAAGGCGCTAATGTAACCAGTGGTCGTTTTAGGGGATGGGGGTAAAGTGGGCATCGCGTAGTAGTTTTTAAATATTGACTTTTCGTAAAGTTTCCTTGCTGTGACTTCCACACATACCACAAAAGGATAAAACTAGAAGCATTACTTTTCAAAAGATATTCTTATAATTCAGAATAATTTAGCTTTGGTACTTAGAACTTATCGGATACAAATTTCTAATAAACAGTTCTTTCGTGAAACGGTAAATGTACCATCAGAATATTCGGTCCTCCTTCCCGGACAAAATTCTAAATCCAACCCTGTATATAGTACTTCATGACTAATTTAACTTGCTTACAACTCACAATTATCAGCAAGTGTTTATTTTTCATACCAGTACCCTATATATTGCACCACTAGTATAAAATTATTTATATACATATATGTACATATAATATATATATATATATATATATATATATATATATATATATATATATATATATATATATATATATATATATATGCTGCTCACCATATTCTTTCTCAGATAGATTTCCCCAAACGCAAATTAATTAATATCGATGAATTTTCACTCGATGAGCAATGTTGGCAAGCTACCGTCTTCGATTCTTCTTCTAGTTCATCGGCCCCCAGGGGTCGTTGCATTCGCCGTCGCGGCGGCGAAGGTGCATATAACGGTGTCGATCAGCAGTCGCGAGTTCGATGACGCTTAGCTCCTAGTGCGTTTACCCTGTTGATTGCAGTCGATGCACGCTCTACCTTCGGCCGTCGGCCTGCAGGAGTTGCAGAAGTGCAACACGCAGATGGTGAATTGGTGATGGTATGCTGCTGTACAATAAAGAATCGTAAAACCAGCGTGGAAGATCGATCGTAAGCGATAAGATAAAATATCGGATGACTGAGCACTGAACTTGTGATTTGATATTTGAATTATTCATTGTGGGGATCTAAGATCGTTTAGATTTTTTGTTTGCATAATCGATCATGATATATTATGAGTAAGTTTAGTTATTACACGTTGCATTGCATTACATGTGAAAGATGAATTAATTACTTGTTTGAATAGGGAAAACAAAGTTCAAGCAGCTGCGGTTACGGGATAAAGATGTCTAATAAATACTGAAGAATGAATTACTATCAAAATTAGGGATTCCCTTCCATCTATTGGACCAAAATCCTGCAAATTTTTATTGGTTTATAATGAATTACGTTGTGAGAATTTACCAAATTTTCTTAGTATTAACTTCATGGAAATAGGCCTAAAGTTAGTCTTGCCGTACGCGATGAAAATTGCACAAAATTTCTTTATTTTTTTCCAGTAGAAAAAAAAATAAAGGAATTTTGTAAAGTCTCAATGTTTTCTTCGCCAATACGGAGGAAGAGATACTCGACTTTCTCACACTAAAGCATAACTTATATTAACCACAAAAACGATTTGGCAGAGCTAGTACGATTTCTACAAATCTAGAATTAATAAAAAATAATATAATTTTCAATTTCTCTTTGATTTTATTCTTTAAATCTGAAGAATAATTATTTTTTACTTAAAATACTATCCATTTTCACAAATAAACAAAAAATCAAATCTCTTGAACTACAAATTCTTAAAGATAATCAATTTAAATTATAAATTGTCGCATAAGCAGAAAAATCTAGAAATGCACACAAGCCAGTGGCGACTTGGGCGGACGGTAGGTGAATGACTTAGAAAGGGGGCACTAGCACTATGTCTATGCAAGGTTGCCACATTATATACAAATATGCACTTTTGTATAACATTTTTTTTCTACCATCAAATATAAACGAAAGTTTATTTTTAATAAAGAATTCCATGTAAGTCTATAATATATATAAAATGCAATGTCTCTCAGTCTGTCTGTCTGTCTGTCCGTTAGTGCGCTTATCACTGGAGAACCACTTATCCGATTTACGTACTTTTTTTTTAAAACATACATATGTTCTCTGGCCAGGTTATAGGCTGTATTTTATTACGATAGGTAGCATAAGAAATAAGCAGTGACGATAATAGTGAATGAAGTCGAAAAAAAGTTTACCACTAACACGTTCCCTTGCAATACATAGCCTAAACCATTAAATATGGAACAATACTATGTAGCAGAGAATATCTATAATCTATAATAAATAAAAGTGCAATGTCTCTCTGTCTGTCTGTCTGTCCATTAGTGCGTTTATCACGCGGGAATCACTTATCCGATTTATGCCTTTTTTTAAATTCATATATATATTCCTTGGCCAGGTTATAAAATAATAATAATAATAATCTATATCTATAATATATATAAAATGCAACATCTCTCTGTCTGTCTGTCTGTCCGTCCGTTAGTGCGTTTATCCCTCGAGAACCACTTATCCGATTTACGTGATTTTTTAAATTCATACATATGTTCTCTGACCAGGTTATAGATATATATTTTATTACATCTATAATATATATAAAATGCAACGTATCTCTGTCTGTCTGTCTGTCTATCTGTCCGTTAGTGCGCTGATAACTGGAGAACCACTTACCCGATTTACGTCCTTTTTTTTAAAACATACATATGTTCTCTGGCCAGGTTATAGGCTATATTTAATTACGATAAGTAGCATAAGGAATGAGCAGTGACGATAATAGTGAATAAAGTCGGAAAAAAGTTTGCCGCTAGCCCGTTCTCTTGCAATACACAGCCTAAACCATTAAATATGGAACAATATTATGTGGCAGAGAATATCTATAATATATATATAAAATGCAATGTCTCTCTGTCTGTCTGTCCATTAGTGCGTTTATCCCGCGAGAACCACTTATCCGATTTACCTGCTTTTTTATTTAAACATACATATGTTCTCGGGCCAGGTGAGAGGCTATATTTTATTACGTTAGGTAACATGAGGAATAAGCAGTGACGATAACAGTGAATCAAGTCGGAAAAAAGGTTACCGTTAGCGCGTTCTCTTGCAATATACTGCCTAAACCATTAAATATGGAACAATATCATGCTGCAAAGAATATAATACATATAAAATGCAACGTCTCTCTGTCTATCTGTCTGTCCGTTAGTGCGTTTATCACTTGAGAACCACTTATCCGATTTACGTGTTTTTATAAATTTATACATATGTTCTATATAATTCGATATAAGTCTAGATAATGGAAGAAAAGGTGAGATAATGGGAGATAAGTATAAATAATGGGAGATAAGGGGAAATAATGGGAGATAAGCAGAGATAAGTCTAGATAATGGGAGTTATGGTGAAATAATGGGAGATAAGGAGAAATAATGGGAGATAAGGAGAAATATTGCGAGATAAGTCGATATAAGCATAGATATTGGGAGATAAGGTGAGATAATGGGAGATAAGGAGAAATAATGAGAGATGAGCAGAGATAGGCCTAGATAATGGAAATTATGTAGAGATAATGGGAGATAAGGGGAAATAATGGAAGATAAGGGGAAATAATGGCAGATATTTTATTACGTTAGGTAATATAAGGAATAAGCAGTGACCATAGTAGTGAATCAAGTCCACGCGTGCGGAGCCGCGGGCACGGCTAGTTACTTAATATAAATAATATATTGTGGTAAGCTCTGAAAATACTGTGTATATTCTCAATTATTCTTAAAAGAGTAAAAAGGTAAAAATGGACTAAATTATAGCGACGCCAAAACCAACAGTACAGAATCATACATCAAGAGGACGACCCAAAATTTTGACCTATCGACTAACCGTCTGCCAGTTATTCATTCTAGCAGGCGAGTCGAATATAAGCCTTTAACGTTTATTTTGCGGCCCACGTGTCCTGTCCAAAAATGGACTATCGTTTAACCACTAGAATTAAGTACCATAACATTTGTTGACACTAGAAAATTCGAGCGCCCGAAAGGGCAGACGCCTTCGAGACTAGACCCAGGTTTAGGGCCCAAAAAACGTTGATCCAAAAATGGACTGTCATTTAACCATATAAAATCGATAAATTTAGCTTGTTCTTGATAAAATAAGAGGGAACCTGCAAAAGGCAGACGCCGCCAATATCGGAGGACGAAGCTGAACCTCGAAACTCGAAAAACAACCTTTTTGGGTTGAAAAAAACGGGTCCGGGTATCGGGCGTCTGCTTTCTGCAGGTTCCCTTTCGCCCGAACAAGTAGGCAGACGGTTAGTTGAGAAGTCAAAATTTAAGGTCGCCCTCTTGGTCTATCAATGTTGTAAGTAACAAACTGATACATTAACTACACCCCGTTTCAATGTTCTACTTAGAAAATGGAGACAGAATAACTTTTTCATAATGGTCTCATTTCAGATATTTTTGGAAAAAAAGTCCCTTTGGTTACAGCGAATTAAAAATTATCACAAGGCTTCTTTAACTAAAGCACTAACGCTTGTGACAACAATGTGACAACAAACATGTCAAGCCGGAACAATTCCTGATATCAGCGTCAGATTTCGTACAGTACAGTTTATGTTAATATTTACTTTGTAATTCCAACTTAGGGGAAATTAAAACAAAATTTTCTGAAGTTAAAAATAGAAATGATTCTGATTGTGACAACGTAGCCAGGAAAATGTTTCTACGCTTGTCAAATTGTGCTCTAAAAGCTTTAGTTGTAGCAATTAAACATTCGTTTTCTGATAGGTACTTTTCTAATTGCCTTAAGAAAACTATAGTTATTCTTGTTCATAAAAGAGTGATGAAGACTCACCCCCTAACTATTATCCTTTTACGGTGCTTCCTATCTTAACTAAGTGGTTCAAAAGTTTGACAAGAAGAGATTTGTGCCATTTCTAAAACATCACATTTTTTAGTACTACTCAGTATATATCACCACTACACCAAACACTTTATTTTTGCACTCGATGCGCGTTTCGCTAACCATGATTCGCTCCTGATGAAGCTAACATGGTTAGCGAAATGCGCGTCGAGTGCAAAAATAAAGTGTTTGGTGTAGTGGTGATATATACTGAGTAGTATCATTGTGCCAAAGATTCCACATTCCCAACTTAATTCAGTTTAGCTTTACCATTAGAATGATTTGTGTCCTTTCTGGAAAACTTTTAGTCGAGATTAAATAAGGATTAGGTTACTGAGATAATCGTTCGTGACTTGAACTAAGCTCCTGATTGTGTCAGCCACAAAGTAGCTCTGAATATATGTTACTTGAAATCTACGACTTTGGAGATTATTAAATTGTTTTAGTTGTTTAGTTTTATCTGTCAGGACGAACACAACAATTAATTAATGGGATTTTGTGACATTAGTTATTAAGGATGGACTCTCTCTCAGAGTTAGGTATTATGGGGGTTCAATACCTTTACACGACACGACCATTTTATGGCACAGCAGAAACCAAAGTGCAGCTGACAAATAAACAAAAAGACAGCGTACTTACAGTGGAAATGGATTTCTGGAGAAGATCTGCAGGTAAATCTAGACTCGAGCATGTTAGAAATTAAGACGTAAGGAATTTAATGAAGATAAAACGCACAATAATTGACGATGTCAAAAGACAACAACTAGCTTGGTATGGACATGTAAAACGAATGCCAAGGAGAAGATCACCAAGATTTTGGAGTGGATCCCTACAAAAAAGAGGAAGAGGACAACCACCCACAACATATATATAAATATAGAAACGAAAGTGAACTAAATGTAAAAATAACATAGAATCTTGTTAGAATGAGCAAATGGGCTTGCGTAAATAAGTTACCAAGTAACATAAAAATGCCAGTATTTAAGTGTGTTCTTAGTGTTATATATGTTTTACGTTGGAATTTTGGAATCTTTGACACAATGACACTACAGACCAGTTATTATCACTACACCAAACGCTTAATTTTTTCATTAAAACGCGCGTTTCACTAACCATGTTAGCATCATCAGGACCGATGATTGACTAAATCTAAGAGTAAAATTATATTTTTACGATTTGCGATTGACTTTTAGTTTTAAAGCAGCTTTGTCAACAAAATGTTTAATCTCTTATGACGATAAAGTTCTAAAATAAAGTAAAAGTAATTCTAATCAATAAAAATAATTTAAATTTTTAAATTTCCAACGTAATTTATATAATTCTAATTCACGTCGCTTCTTATAAAATGAAAAATTTGGCAACATCGGGCGGGCGTTATGCAACTTAAAGACGCCTGTCGTGCGCCACTCTGCATTATTTGCATAATTGGTAGCGGCAATTTGTCTTTGATTTGGCGACGAGATACGATGCCAAGCAACCGCAATCACGTCAGGAATTAACGGGAATAGGTGTTGACTGTTCACTGTTTTAACATTTTAACATAGTAATTATAGACCTGTCAGATTTGTTATTCGATATTTAATTTGGTAGTTTGAAATGCGATGTGTTTTTTAGGAGATTAAATATTGTATGCTCAATATACAATTTATAAATATAAGATAAAATATATATTGTAGAAATTATATTGGTCAATGTACCATATAACAAGCGATAATAAGGTCTCATTTTTAGCCATCATGACAAGTTAGTCGTCATAATAGGCAGGTGTTAATATAATATCGTCTTAAAGCCATAAAAATAACTATTAATGTTGATTATTAGTCACCACTTACTCCCTGGAGAAAGAGTGTTAAATAAAGTTTTTTCTAAAATTAACCGTTGCAGAAACAAGCAGACCTTGTAAATAACTTCACATTTTTTTACGTATACAGGAGGGCAGGATAAGGGACACAAAGCGTAACTCCGATCCTTGGTTGGTGAGATTTAACTCAGCGCAGGCGCATTGTACAAATAGTAAAAATGCGCCTACACCTGCGCCGGAGCTAGTTCTTATAGTGGTCTTTGGTTTGGCGGTAAAATCCAGTTTTTCCCATTTTTTTAAATTTTTCAAAACTCTAAAAAAAAGTATTGAATGTGCTTTTACATGACCCCACGAATCACCCGTTTCAATATATGCAGTGATTTCTATTGTATTCTATATACAGGGTGTTAAGGAAATCACTAAAGAGATTGAAATAGGTGACTTGTAGCATCATGTACATCCAATACTTTTTCAAATTCGAAAATTTCTGTAAAATTAAACAAAAGGGCCAAATTACCGCCAAACCAACCCACACCTGAATGGCGGTAATTGTATGAACTAGTTCAGGAGCAGGGGCTTGCTATTGCTGTTCGTACAATGCGCCTGCGCTGAGTTAAATCTCACCAACACTGTGAATGTCACCGTCCTGTTAACAATCGGGCATATTGTTTAATTGTTTTGTTTATCAGTGGCCGAACGAGAACAATATCTTTATCATTTCTTAAAGGTCGATTTTTTACTTTATTATTGAGTTCCGCTATTTTAGGTGACTTTTCTGCAATCGGTCTTGAATCAAGGGGATGCCAGTTCCAATATATAGAGTGATTTCCATAACACCCTATATATATATATATATATATATATATATATATATATATATATATAGACATATATACATACGGTTCAATTGTTGTACCTTAAAACCAAGAGATACAACAATTTAACCGTATATTACATCTCCAACACAAATTGCACACAAAACCACAGGACCGAAAACGCGCAGTCAAAGCCAAGCCTCCATTGGCCAGAATCATTCTACCAATAGAACCACGCCCCCAACATATAAAACAGGGGCTCTCGGAGCCAGTCTCGACATTCATCGCCAAAACATCGTATAATGATCAACACATTGAAAAGATGAGATTCCATTGAAACATCAGCGAAACCGTCCATCAAGGGACTTTAAGATAAGACGAGATACCCGAAAAATCATTACTATATATATACATATATATATATATATATATATATATATATATATATATATATATATATATATATATATGTATATGTATATATATATATATATATATATATATATATATATATATATATATATATATATATATATATATATATATATATGTATATATATATATATATATATATATATATATATATATATATATATATAGTAATGATTTTTTCGGGTATCTCGTGTTATCTTAAAGTCAAGATTCATATTACACTTGCAACATTACAAGCAAATGAGAAAAGCGAACGCGACTTGAGTCGACTTCAAAATTTTGCTAGATTTTGTTTGTTTGCATATTATATTTTGAGTACTAGGTGTTAATTACATGACTTTTATGTTTTTCGTTTAGAAGGGCAACAGGAAAGTTTTTTTGCTAATTAATTTTTTCTATAACGAACGGATTTTTAAGAATAAGAGGTTTTTTATTTTTTTACCACTTTTTATGAAGCAGATATATTTTTTTTTTTAATTGTACTTTTACTGTCAATTACCGCTTTGTGTTTTTTTTACTATGAATACTTTAAAATCAAAATTTTGTATATGATGATAAAAATCGATAATTTTGGATAAAAATATTTTTTTTCCATTACTTGTTTCTAGCTATCAACTGGAATATTATCTGAAAAAGACAAAAAATTGGCAAGTATAACGATTTTTAAGTCACAATTCGTTGGTCAAACTGCACAGACAAAAGTTCAGTTCTATTAAAATAATTTGTTTTTAAAATCGCTCTGTATATAATTTATCCTTCACCGCGACTACCGCAGGATTTTGACCTCGGAAATGGCAGCAGCACTAGAGTCAGAGTCTCGTCACACAGCCCCGTTACAGCAACTATGCTTTTAATATTATTACCGCATACACACACATATACATATAAGCCGCTTATTTATGGGCTTTTCCACTCTTGATGCACAACAAAACGTTCTGCATGCGTACGATGCGTTTACGGTGCCATTGCCCTATAGGTTATGAGGTAAAATGTCAATAGAGGGCAAATCAGGGTATCTGAATGGATATATTATGGTCCACACTCCACATTTTTCTCTTATCAAAAAAAGATTAATTGTGCCGGTAAGAAACAAGACCTCCTTCCCTCTCTTCCTTTAACCTCTTATATGTTTGACTAGAAAATAATTATGTTTAAAAATTGTTTATTATTTCATCCAAAAACCGAAAATATTTTTTATTATAATATTAAAAATATACATATTGTATGGACCTCTTTTACCCCTTCTTCTACAGCGAACTCTCTCAAAAATTTACAATTGATATCTCACTTCGATCGAAAGTTATGGCGGCGTCAGATAGACGTGATCTAGGGAGTACGAAAAGTGTATAATAAAATCTACAAATTTTAAATAAATATGAAGTACTGTCCGAACGTCAACATGACTATTGTCAGGGTTTTTTCTGCAAAAAGCGTTTCCGCAGACCCTGTTAGATTGATGGCCTAATTATTTTTTTTTAAAAAGAGCTGGTGAAGAAAAACCTCCCCACATGCATTCTGATGGGTTTTTAGGAGAATTGTGAATTATCCTTTGCCCTAACCTAGTTCAGTCGTAGGAAAAACATCGGAAAATATACAATATAATTCCTAAAATTACCGCCTCGAGAAACAAATGAGAACCTGAGCGGAAATCGTCCCTAATCTTGACTATTCTTCATATTACCTATAGTATCATGATGAACAAAAGAAAACTGAATAAACATGAAACTTTAATGAAAATTTCAATGTCAAAACTATTTTATTAAGTCTGGGATACGCCTTTTTGCTCCGTTTATTTTATATGCATAAAGGTGACCAACAAGAGGTGAACTAACCTTTCGAGGACACCCACCGATTTTCCTGTTTCATTTTTCGGAAACGTATAAGACTAAGAAAGAAACAAGAAATAGACAAAGACCAACGGTTTTAATGAGCTTTTGCGACCTTGTACGTCAGGGCCAACTATGATTATTTTGGGTTTACAATGGCGTTTACCAGTAAGGTTCTATTTATAGAGAAAGATCAAAGATATGGTAAATACGTCTTCAGTAATATGTTTATAAAGTTTTCAGGGTGAGATGGTAAATAAATTTAATAACAATAACAGACAACTGTAAAATGATATAAATTTTTTACTTGAGTTGTTTTTACTTTCCTTGCTAACGGGTTCGTCGCAAGGTCCCTAGATCACAAAAAACACCGTTTTTGATTATCAGTGATTTTTTTAGTACGATAAATGTTGAAAAAATTGAAATATCGATTTTAAATTCAGAACCTATAGTTTTTCAGCGATAATGCTTCAGAGGAAAGGGGTAAAGGGGATCAAGGTGCCCAAGAATTTGAAAGTTTTATGACAACTTCAACTGGGTTTTATTTGGGTTTGGACGGTAACTGTCCATTTTTCGTCGACTATTGATCAATCTTCTTCTTCTTCTTCTCAACCTAAGTCTATCGACTCCTGGACGTACCACTGTTCTAATCTCTTCCATGCTTTCCTGTCTTTTGCCACCTTTAATCACTGCTTGCCCGCTACTACTCTTATATCATCGACCCATAGTTTTTGTGGACATCCAACGCTTCTCCCCATAGCTTTAGCGAGACACATCGTTTTCAGTCCATATGTGCTGACCGGTAGAACACAGGAATTGTTGCAGTTTGTGCTTTTTGTATTTCGTCTGTTATTAAGACAATGTCGTCGGTGAAACAGAGGTGATTTAACTTTTCACCGTTAATGTTAAGTCCCATTCTTTCCCAATTTATTGATTTTAGAATACTTTCTAGAAGTGTTACGAAAAGCTTGGGTGAAAGCGTATCACCCTGCCGCACTTGTCTTTCGATTCGAATTTTGGTGGTGGATTGATTAGTTTGTGTTTTAACATGAGTTATTTTCATATATATGTATTGAATTACATTGGAATATCGATAATCAACATGACATTCGACAAACGCTTCCAAAAGTCTCTGCTGATTTACAGAATCAAAAGCCTTTTCAAAGTCCACAAATATAAGTACATGGGCTTATTATATTCTATATATTTTTCAATGAGGATTTTAACTGATTAGTAGATGGTCGTTTGTTCCATACCCTGAGCGGAAACCTGCCTGATCTTTTGAAAGGAAAAACTCGAATTTATTTGCTAGATGTTTGGTAAGTATTTTCGTGAATAACTTGTATACATGGCTCAGGGGGCTAATGGGTCGATAGTTTGTAAGGTCTGAAGAATCTTCTTTTTTATGCATGATGACAATAGTTGCATTAATCCATTGCGATGGAGTTATTCCTTCCAGGAATAAAATTTTAAGTGATTTAATAATTTGTTGTCCTCCTTGTTTAATTGTCTTCACCCGGAGCTTTGTTATTTTTCATGTCCTTCAAGGCTGATGTGATTTCTTCTTCTGTGATATTTGGGATATCCTCCGACCCCTGATTTAGGACTTTTGGTATGTTGATTTCTGTTATTTTTATCTTGTAAGGTTGATTGGTTGATAAAATAATTCGATGATCTGTAAATATATATCTTTTGTTTGTAATTACATTTCCATGCATGCCCCTAATTTTGCATATGTCTTTCCTTCCCATTGTGTTCTTCCTTCTCAAGACTTTTAAGCTTTTATTCTGTTCTTGTAGAACATTTTCCTCTGCATTTTTTTGTCTTTTGTCTTTTCTAATTTCTCTCGATATCTCTCTATTTATAGTTCTGTATTACCTGTAGTCTTATTTGCCATTCCTCTCCTTTGCTTCATTAGCTGTTCTACTCTTTGATTTAATTTCTGTTCTTTTTGTTGTTTTGAACAAGTTTTGTCAATGCATTTTCTATACTATTTTTGATGTTTCATATTGGTATCTACAGGGCCCATAAATTTAGTTTTGTTTAAATTCATTTTAAGACTTACTCTTGCAGAGACCACATTTAGCTGGTTCAACATTTCCTGTAGCTCATTGGTGTTATTAACTATCACTATTATGTGGTCTGCATCTGCAAACCTAAGGTGAGTCAGTCTAGTACCATCGATGTTGATGCCTTTCTCATCCCAATTTAACTCCTTAAAAACGTCTTCAAGGGCAATCGTAAATAATTTAGATGCGATAGTATCTCCTTGTCGCACTCCTCTTTTTAATGGTATGTTGTTAGTGATAGTTGTTTCATCAACTTTAATATGCATAGATGCTTTTTTATAGATGTTTTATATTATTTTTATACATCTGGAATCTATTCTGGCAGTCACTAGGGATTTTAGAACTGAACAGATTTCAACAGTATCAAATTCCTTATGAAAATCGATGAAGGCCAACTGTATTGGTACCTTATATTTTGTACATTTTTCTATTACAGTACGTATTGTGTAGAGGTGGTCGATTATGCTAAATCCTTTTCTGAAGCCCGTCTGGCTGATAGAAATCTAGTTTTGCTGTTAGACGATTGGTTAAGATTTTAGTAAAGTGCGACAGAAGAGATATGAGTCCATAATTTTCGATATCAGTATTATCGCCTTTCTTAAAGAGAAGTATAACCTCTGAATTACACCATTTTGTTGGTATTTTTCCCATATAGAGTCATTTATTTAGTAGGAATTTCAATGCATCTCTCAGAAGTTTACCGCCGATTAATAAGCACTAATAATTCGAAATGATATTTTGGCAATACGTCTGCGACTCACGAGCCAAAACAACAGTGACGAACGCATGCACACCCGGGTAGATCAGGAAATATATATATAACAGAAAAAAGTCAGAAATATTTGGTCTAGGTTTGGGTGTTCCTCAGGGCTCTATTTTGGGACCCCTTTTATTCCTCGTATACAACAATGATTTACCAGATTATAGTGGGGATAGTGGCCTTACGACGTATGCAGACGACGCAGCCATAACAGTATCTACTGTTACTCTGCAGGATGTCAATAAAAAAGTGAACCTAGCCAGGGACAGGATGATTACTTGGTGTGAAAGAAATAAGCTAATTCTAAATGAAAAAAAAAAAAAACGGTGTTTGTATTTGAATTTCAACCTCCGAAAACCTTTGCTCCACACGTCGATAACTTTGAATGCTAGTGCAATGTTTCTGGGTACTTATATCAATAACAATTTGTCATATTTTCTCTTCAAAAAGCTAAGTAGTGCTTACTATCCTTCAATTGAAAAGAGTGCTTGATATAAATGCTTTACTGAATATTTACTATGTAGGCAGTATCATGCTTTGGGGAAAGTGTATTGAAGAGTCTAGAATTTGTCGACATTTTATCGAATTATCTCAAAAATTTGCTAGCGGCAAGAATAAGAATCTTGAACTGGTAACAAATCCACTAAGAAGTCTGACACCAAATTATCTTAAAAATTGATGAACAACGATATTGGGAAATATTGGTAGATTCTTTTCCAAGTTTATGTGGTTTCGAAAATTAAATGTATGAACTTTTTTGTTGTTATTAATTCACTCTGAGGGAATTTTATATCGTTTTTTAGGTATTTGAAAAACTACATTATTTCCAACCACAGTAGAACCCTGATTAACCGAGTCGCGATTATCAGAGCTCCGGATTAACCGAGCCAATCTAAGAACCTGATTATCCGAGGTACGCACGTCTATGCTGCGTATTAACCGAGCTTCTAAAATATGTATGTACATATTTCCATTTAAAATCGTCGGGGCCTTCGGGGAATCCCCGTGGCCCGTGTGAGGGGTTCCACTATTTATGTTTTTGGACTCTTTCAGCATGTAAATTTGAGTGAATGCAGTGCGTTATAGCGTTTACTACGGAGAAGTACGAGTATTACTCTCATAATTTATTTGCTTGGAGTTCTGGTAGTTAAGTGTAATTAATACGAACTACTTTGTTTGAATTTTTGTTTGTCGTATTATAATGGAGCAAAACAAGCGTAAAAGAATCGTCGTTCCTATTGAAGAAAAATTAAAAGCCATCAGAAGTGTTGAAGTAGGAGAGACAATTAAAGTTGTTGCACGCGATTATGGAGTAGGTGAGGTAACAGTTGGAGATTGGAAAAGAAACCGCACAAAAATAGAAGAGTAGTGTATAAATCAAGCCTCCTCGTCCTCAGGAAGAAAATCAATGAAAACCGGCGACTATGAAAAGGTTAACGAAGCTTTATTCATGTGGTTTAACCAACAGAGATCAAAAGGTGTGCCTCTGTCAGGTCCAATTTTACAACAGAAAGCAATAATGATTAGTAGGCAATTCCCAGAGATAGATCAGTTTACTGCCAGTTGGATGGCTTGACCGCTGGAAAAAACGGTACGATGTATGATAACTGACTGTATGTGGTGAAAAACTTTCTGCTGATGTGTCATCAATTGAGAAGTTTAAGCAGAACTTTAAAAAGCAAATCAAAGATTGTGGATACACATGTGGTCAAATTTACAACTGTGACGAAACTGGTCTGAATTATAAAATGCTTCCATCAAAAACATTGGCACCTCGACAGGAAAAATCAGCTCCTGGGCACAAACGAAGTAAGGAAAGATTAACTATAATGGTATGTTCCAATGCATCTGGCAAGCACAAAATCCCACTGATGGTAATTGGGAACTCTGCACGTCCAAGAGCAGTTTTAGAAGACATCTCACCCGAAGCCCTACCAGTCTGTTACAAAAGTCAGAAGAGCGCATGGATGGATGCGACCTTATTTACTAACTGGTTTGAAAAAAAGTTCGTGCCATCTGTGACTAAATTTTTGAACAGAAACCGTCTTCCTATTAAAGCAATTTTGTTAATGGATAATGCCCCCTCTCACCCTGGAGAAGGACTTCATGTGGGCGAAATTGTTGTAAAATTTTTTCCTTCAGATGTAACCAGCATAATGCAACCAATAGATCAAGGCATCCTCGAAAACATTAAAAACAACTATAGGCGTTTATATCTTGAACATCTATTAGAATACACAGAAAAGGAGGATATTATCAATGGGATGAGAAAGATTACACTGAAAAATTTTATTTACTGGGTAAGTCAAGCTTGGGATTCTGTGCGTACTACCACTATTCAAAAATCTTGGTCAAAAGTTATTGATTTTGAGGACTCTAATGACAGTGAAGATGATACTCCATTAAATGAATTAGCTTTGAAATTGAGAAGCCATGGAGAAATGTCCTGTTCAAACTCTGACAGCGAGATAGAAGAAAAAGAAAAAAATTTATTTGAATTAAGGCAAAAATTAAAAGGTTGCGAAAATGTGACAAGAGAAGATGTTGTTGAATGTATTACAGCAGATGATTTAGAAGAAGAAATGAGTATTGAAGAAATAACGAATGCCTTTCAGGAAACCGAAAAAATCTGATGACGATGACGAAGCGGCGGTGGATGAACAGTCTCCCACTAAGATCTCTCATCAAGAAGGTTTTGCTTCTTTGGAAAAAGTTTTGAGGTATATCGAACAACAACCAGAGGCAACCCCAGCGGATTTGCTTTTTCTTAATAGATGAAGAAACATTGCAGCGAGAAAAAGAAGATGCAATATGAAGCAGAAGCGCATAGATACCTATTTCACTGTTTTATAATGTATGTACCTATTTATATGTTAAAAACGTTAATACATCGGTTTAAAGTATTGGTGTTTATTTTTTAAATGAATAAAAGACAAATCCGGATTATCCGAGTTTTCAGTTATCCGAGGAGGGTGCTACCCACGTTACCTCGGATAACCGGGGTTCTACTGTACTAGTAACGTTAATACAATTCCTTTTACTTATCAGTAGTTTTACGTCGCTAACCACTTTTCGTAGTGTTGAGCCAATGATTGACATCGCAACTTTTGCAAAATTAGAAATTTTTAAAAGAATAATATTTAAAACCTAATTGCCTTAAAAACCCTCAGCTGAAGCTAATTTACTTTATTTACAATTCAAACCAGCAGAATAAATTCAGTTAAGTTTTTAAAGTACAAGTTAAAAATCGCTCCAACTGTTTCTTGTTTCCTTACTTAAAACCTTCAACGTTCTTCAGAATACGTTAGAATGTTTTGTATGTTTTATATTCATTGGCATTCGTTCAGTCGATTAAATTAAAATAGTTCAAGTCCATTGCGAAGACGAGTTTTTGGGCTTCAAAGCTTCGAGGTCAACATTTTAAGCTCTTGATTGTTGATTTTATTAAAGATTTATTTCATAACAACTTTACACTTACACACTTCGGCATGTGGTGAAATCTTTTACAAGACTTATTTGTTAATACTATCAACAAACTTACAAACAGTCTACTTACTTTATTTTTAGTGAGGATATGTAAAATCTGCCACCTTCAGCAACAAACAATCAACTGTTGAAGCAGCGGTGGCTTTAAATCCCTGGACCGAAATTCTTTTTTAGAAAATTTCTTTCATTAGGTAAAAGAAGATATTTTTTTTGAGAAGCTCCCCTTGTCGCAGTAAAACACAATAACAATGTATTGTTCGTATTTTTGCCAACTTCTCTCTCTAGTCGTTTCCTGAATTTTGAGAGTCGCGATCTCTCTGAAATAACTTTACTGTTCCGCCCACCGTTTTCCTCCATTTCTCTCGATCTTCTGCCAAGTGTATCGAGACATGGAGTGGTTGATCTATAACTTATTTGATCCGACCATCGTGTTAGCGAACCGCCACTACTCCTTTTACCCTGGACCTCTCTGCTTGTTTTTAAAACTTAAAAACTAAAGATTAGAAAATCTAAAATGAACATTAGCACAAAACAAATGAAGAGTTCGAAATGGGGAGTTGACAGGTATCCCCGGGTTATTAACCCAAAATAAGGGTGGGCATCTCTCGATTAAATAGTCCTTTTTGTAATATTAGGGTAAAAGAATATGAATAATCGAAGGGAATAAATCCTTTTGATCATCTGGAAAAATGTACCTTTTCGCGGGGGCACCTCTGGGGTACTCTTAAAGGACCGGAGGTGGGACCCCCCTCGATTATTATTATTATTTCCCTGGACCTCTCCCATCATTATAAGCCGGTCTTCATTATAACCTGGTCTTGCCGAGTTATAGCACCCTATATATAAAAAATAACCGCTCAAGTGTAAATTGAACTTGCGCAATTAGTGTTCCGTACGTTGATTGCTTTTAAAATAAAAAATTTTGTTACGGAGGTCTAAAATGATCAGTGACTTCACAAAACACACCCCAAATGAATTTTCAACAAAGTTTCAGCGATTTTTCGCGATTTTTTAAAAATAATACAAAGAAGAGTGTGCGCAAGAATTACATATATATATATATATATATATATATATATATATATATATATATATATATATATATATATATATATATTATTCGTGTTTTCACAAGGTTTCATTTGACACCACACTCGATGATCTAGTAAAAATTTTTATTTTCGCTTCCGATTTCACCCCCAAAACTAACCCTTTAAGTCAAAATTTAACTTTCAAAACTACATGGCTCTGATGAGGCCATCAATTCCTATATTATTACCAAATTTCAACTTTCTACGACAAATATTTTCGGAGAAAATCGGGTGTGACAGACAGACAGACGGACAGACACCGAAGTCATCTTATAAGTGTTCCGTATGGAACATTAAAAAGTGGCCCAATTTGAGTAGCAAGAATGCACTTAGTCAAACAAGACGTTATTTGTAGTGGAGTAGTCTACAAGTCTACAAGTTAATTTAATACCTTTTTTGCGTTAATAGAATGTTTATTTGTTTAAGAATAGAGTATAAGTGGACTGAGAAAAGTATTCCCCATTATTCTCCACACAAATTGCCCGTTTATCATAGAGAATCCCTTCTCTGAAAAAAGATGTGGGTTTCAAGTTGATGAAATTATTTATACCTTTTTTTGAATTCCACCAAGAAAGTGAAGTAGAAAAATAGCGAAATGAAGTTACGGCCACCAAAATAACTAGTAATTAGAAGGGGTCATATCTAGAAAATACTGTGAAGAAGAACTTTTCAAATCAAGGAAAATATAAAATCCCGCATCGTTTTTGCCGCGTGTGTCCTCGCATTGTCCAGAACATTTACAATCCGAAAAATCAAAGTCACTACTTTGGAATTTGCACTTTCTGTGAGTGGTTGCATCTTCTCTCAAACTTCCCCAATCATTTACCCAGCTTTCCCGTATATTTTGCATTTGTAATTCAATGCCTCAAATTCTGCTTGTCGAACGATCACTTCCAAAACTGTATTGTGAGGTTATGTGACAAGCAGCATTGCATGAAGTAGTAATTTTGCTTCTTTAACAGGGAAAAAAAAAAGTTTAAGTTTAAAACTACATTTTGTGATACTTATTTCAAAGATACCGAATTAATTTGAACTGTAATATATTTAAAATATAGACGAGTCATTTGAAAAACCCTCCGTTTACATAGCCAAAGGTACAGAATAGTATTTTTTTTTTTAAATTTTCTAACTCTAAATTTTTGCGTCTGTCTTATTTATTAATGAACTTAGAATTTTTATAAGAAATCGTAATTTACGAGATTAAACCGTCAATTAGAGTAACTTTCTGACGTTTCGGCTTTAATTGCACGCAGCGTCTTCAGGGACCTTTAATTTGTAAGATTAGAACAGTAGATGAAACACTTATTCGAAGTTTTAATCTCGTAGGGTAAAGATCTTTGAAGATGTTTCGTGTAATCGTAGGCGAAACGTGGGAAAGTTAGTCCAATTTGACTCAATCTAATCTCAAAAACCAAGATTTCTCATCTTAAAAATAACATTCCATTATGATTTTAAAAATCATCTGCTTTTTAACCCAAACATTCGGGTATATTAAAGGGAATTCGTGTAAGTAAACTCAATTTTTAGTCAACTGAATTATAGAGGAACAATGCGAAAAGTGAAACGTGAGATCTAGTTGCAAAAAGTAAATATAAAAATATTAAATTTCAGATTTGTTTTGCTGATATTTAAAGTTAGTTAACCCGAAAAAAATAGAGAAATTTAATATTTATTAATAAAAATAAAACGGTATTGTAATGAGAACTTCACCAGTGTTATTTAATTCAGTGACCTTAATTAAGGTTGGGTATGTATTGAACGACTAATTGTCGCCATTATAGTCATGTTACCTGGATATTATGAATAATTTAAATACTACAAAAGTCACAAGATACATTAACATCAACAAATCCTTCGACTTCGATTACTTATATGTTCGGTTAACAATATAAAACGCCCCACGGTTAAATCGTTTCGATGAAGAGCTAAAGCGCTACTGGAGCGACACGCGTGCGGAAAAAAAAACGATTCACGTTGTTCTTGAATCGTTGTAAATTGTATTCAATGGGAAACACAGTCCTGGATAAGTTATTCCAAAAGGATGATAATAATATCCTATGGTGGTATTACAGTCAGTGGCACAAACATAGAGAGAGTTGATAAATTGATGTAGCTTGTTGGCAATATCAACGACCAGTGGCACCCGACTATGAAAGTCAAAATTCGATTAGGAAAGCCCAAGCCGCATTGATGAAGAACAAAAAAATCTTAACTAGTCATCACCTAT
>CM032456.1:48600395-48610731 GCA_019049505.1 Pachyrhynchus sulphureomaculatus
TAATACGAAGTTACACAAAACGGGCGTCCGCTCTCCAATGCCGCCCTTTTTTATATTGCTTTGCGTTTAACAATCGAGGTCAGTCACACCATTCCGCGGCCCTCGACCCGATTCGCGGTTACGGACCTCGTAATGTTCATTCTTGCTATATACTCGCACAGTTCTTATCAATATAGAAAATAATTATAAATCATGCTGTTTGTATTTTAGGAATTTATTTATGTTAACCTTTTCTATACCTGCCTTATTTCTATTGATTAAAAATATTTATTTTAGATTAATGCATCCAGAAAAATTATTTTTGATAAAATATACAAGGTGCGTAAGAAATTTTACCTTTTTATACCAAAAAAAAAATGGGAAGTAATGTTTTTTAAGATAGTCGTAATAAAGATTCATGTTAAAAGTTTAATAACAATGTCCATAGGATTTGATATTTAATTTCCAAAGCTGAACAATAGGTTTTCCACATTTATACGAAAAAAATTTATTTGGAATGGTTTTGTATATTCCCTATTTTCCCAATTTTTCTTGGTTTACAAAATGACCTTTTTTAATTTTTGTGCATCCAGTATGTCTTTAAAATAGTTTCTTGTCATCTATCCATATCACGCAGACTTTTTGTCGATACTATACAAAGCAAATATTTAGGTTTAATAACCTGAAAATCCCTACAGCCACTCATAGCACACATCGAACGATGGACGCTAATCTAGGATTGATAACTGGTCCAAATGTTCAAAGGCAATAAATAACTTCCCCTAGATATCTTCTTTCGTTTTTATTTAGGACATTTAATTTTGAATTTTATCTGGATATTTAATTTAAACTAGGTTTACACTCGATCTTGGATGGACGGATTATACGTTTTTTTTTTTTTTTTACAATGTTTTTTGGTACAATCTCTCAATAAATTCAAGTATTTCACTACAACCTTGGTTGTGTAAAATTTTCTTGTAAGGTTTCTCTACAAATCAGTGAAAATCTCATGAAAATCCATTCCATTTTTGAAAAACAGCGACAACGTATTACAATCATACAGGCAAGATAGATATTTATTGAGGGCTCTTTTTATATGGGTTGTTACAAGATAAATGTATTATTTACCTGAAGGCGATATGAAAATGCAAGAGGCCATAGATCTTGGGCTAGCCTGTATTTATCTACATATTTTTCACAAAATGATAGGCTTTCCAATATCTTTCTTTTCTAGCTTTTAAGCTTCCTTAAAAAGCCTGATTTAAATTCCAGGTTTTGGGATAAGGAGTAACATAAAAGCAAGGTCACTTTATGTGATAAGGAGTGTCACAAAATTAATTCTTACATCCTAAACAAATAAAAATATAAGGGAGAACGACCTTC
Source organism: Pachyrhynchus sulphureomaculatus (assembly GCA_019049505.1). Classification (NCBI taxonomy): domain Eukaryota; kingdom Metazoa; phylum Arthropoda; class Insecta; order Coleoptera; family Curculionidae; genus Pachyrhynchus; species Pachyrhynchus sulphureomaculatus. The sequence goes on from CM032456.1 coordinate 48,601,758, forward strand.
TTCAATCAAATTTACCATATCTTGTGCAGAATTGCCAACATCTGTTACTTTAGTTATGTGTTAGATTTTATTTCATCTATGACTTCGGAAAGTATAAAAGTCAATATACAAAAAAAAAACAGAATCAGAATTATCAGGTTTTCTTATCTTAGTTACTTCAGTCTTATTTCGTAAAATTTATATACATACGATCACACACACAATATATATATATGTATATATATATATATATATATATATATATATATATATATATATATATATATATATATATATGTATATATATATATATATATATATATATATATATATATATATATATATATATATATATATATATATATATATATATACATATCAAAACAAGAGTGAACATAAGTTATTTTTGTAGGAGGTTTGAGGCGCTTGTTATACCAGTGCAGCAGCTTTGCTAGACTCTCTTCAAATGAAATTGCCAGGCGGTGACCTGAAGCACCTCGTTTGTCCTATCAAACACTTGATTTCTCGGAAAGTCTGGGGTCACCATGGGCTGTGAAAATAATCCGCCATTTCCTAGTTTAATATTCCCAGTTGATGAATACTATGAGGTCGAGCACTGTCATGGGAGAAGACCACCTGAAGTAAGCTTGCCCTTCTGTTTTGTCTCACAATATGCATTGACTGTTCTTTCTGGCTCCACAAAGTCAACTAACACAATGTTTTTTGATCTCAAAACACCATGGTTATGAGCTCTTTGTTGCTGAACGTGAGTTTGAATTTCTTGGGCTTGTTTTGTTTCTGGATTATCATAATTTGTCACTATTGATTTAGATAATTTTTCACCCTCCTTTCGTAACGCAGCTGAAACTTTAAGGTTGATCATGTTCTCCACTTATTGTTGTCGGGCATCATCTTGGGCACTCACCATACAAACCTTTTATTCATAAATATACTTAATTATAATAAGCTGCCCCAAAGGAACATAGACTCAAAGCTTTCGCGGACTTCGTCAGATGAAATCCTTGAAGATTATTCCGGTAGTCTTAGGCAAAACGTCTTAAGTCGCTTTAGTCTAATTTAAATTTCTTTTGATATTTTATTTGTAGTTTATGTAAGATACATTATTAATTACATTTACTGTATTTAGAGGTGTACTTAATACACGATAATTTTAATTTATATTTTTAACTTTCGTAACTAAAAAAAATGTGACTCTAATATTTTGTGAATTTCAAATGTTCTATCCTATGTTATACTGAAAGAAAATATATTATTTGAATACATATATATATATGTATATATATATATATATATATATATATATATATATATATATATATATATATATATATATATATCAAAAATACTTTATTTGCTTTTTCAGAGCTACAAATACAGTAGACTATAGGTTTCTAAGGTTTGCAAAGGAAAACAACTTAAATTATTAACATCAAAACTACTTACTGGTAGGTGGTGCTTTTTAGGATAATTTCTTTCAACAAAAAATCCACATTGTTGTTAGTATTTATTAGGAAAATATGAGAAAATTAGGACCAAAAATACTTTTAAAAATATAAAAAATAGTTTACTCCATTTGGTTATATAGGATACGAACAACTGTGTGCTTCTAGGGTGATTTTATTTAAAAAATTTTTAATATGTTTTACATTCCTGTTGTTAAGGTCAGCGTCTTTTTACCTTCACAACAGGAATGTAAAACATATAAAAACTTTTTAAATAAAATTACCTTAAAAGCACACAGTTGTTCGTATCCTACATAACATGGACACATGGACTAAACTATTTTTATACTTTTAAGGTATTTTTGGTAGTAATTTTCTCATGCTTCCTAATAAATACCAACAAGAATGTAGATTTTCCTAAAAAGCATTATAATTTAGGTTGAATATATATATATATATATATATATATATATATATATATATATATATATATATATATATATATATATATATATATATATATATATATATAAGAGCCTTTTTGACCTCGCAATCGAGGTCAGTCACTCCATTGAACGTTCCTCGACCCCATTCGTGACTCGAACGCGATGCTCGCGACCTCTTTACCAAAGCCCAAGTGTCATCATCATGCAGGATCGGCCGTTCGCACTGACGGAGTTCAATAACTCCATCCTAGACTTTGAAGGACTCTATCGTAAAAATAGACGAAGAATCATAAATAGTTCACCGACTTTTGTTTAATATCGCTAACTACTACATCGATAAATTCCTTTTTTCACGGATCTTCGCACGAAATGATTTTAATCGGGTTATTTTGTCTTACCTTAGCAGGGAATTGTTTTAATTACAAATGAAGGACTTTAGTAAATAAGTGCATTAGGTTCATACGCCTTTGGCAACTATTCGAACAAGGTTAAAAAACGACGAGCACACAATTCTAAAATAAATGGTGTGTTTTTGGTGATTCAAGAAAAGAGAAACTTGAAAAAATATAAACATTACCGAGGGTAATTTTTTCACAAACACAGTACTTATCCTAAGCAAAAGAAGCAAAATTTACAAAATGTTTGGTTACTTGTATATTTTATTCTAGTTACCTTAAAAAACTTCTCAGCTCATTTGTTAACAGTATTACTCAGTTATATATCCTATAATAGTACAGACTAAAAATTTTTAAACATTTCCTCTTATTCCGTGACTGAGATAAATCTATATAGTCTAAGAGGGTGACCTGAAATTTTGACCTGTCAACTAGCCTTTAACGTTGATTCTGCGACCTCCGTGCCCCAGAATGACCAAAATGTTACATCCAAAAATGGACTGTCGTTTAACCACTTGAATCAAGTACTATAACATTTGTCGACACTAAAAAGTCGAGTGCCCCATGGGGAAGACGCCGCCGAGACCGGACCCAGCTTTAGAGCCCAAAAAACGTTGATCCAAAAATAGATTGCAATTTAACCATATAAAATCAATAAATTTAGTTTATTTTTGATAAAATAAGAAGAAATTTGCAAAAAGCAGACGCCGCCAATACCGAAGGATGAAGCTGGACTCGCTTTTTCCTGAGTTCAAAACTCGAAAAACGATTTTTTTGGCTGGAAAAGCGAGTCCATCTTCGTCCTCCGGTATTGGCGGTGTCTGCCTTTTGCAGGTTCCCTATTATTTTATCAAGAACAAACTAAATTTATGGATTTTATATAGGAAAGCTGGGTCCGGTCTCGCCGGCGTCTGTTCTATGGGGCGCTCGACTTTTCAATGTCAAGAAATATTATGATTAATCCAAGTGTTTAACCAATAGTCCACTTTTGGAAGCAGCATTTTGGGTCTTATCTGGGTATTTGGGGGCACGAGGGCCGCAAAATCAAAAATTCGACTCGCCCGATAGAATGAACAACTAGGGACGCGGTTAGTCGACAGGCCAGAATTTCGGGTCGCTCTCTTGGTCTAATAGAAACATGGAACCTAAATCTTTGAAAATTCTAAATAAAAAGTTGGCGCCCGACAAAGGATTCCTTTCTTTCACAACATCATATACTATAATATACAAATTCTTCAATTAATCACAATGATACATTGGATAATATACACTATTTATATAATAAATACCCCATTTATATAAAGGGATAATTAAGCTCATTTGTAGTATAACAAGTATGAACAACTCAATATTTTTTGTAAAAAAAAGACAGACACTCAGTAGATACGTACATACTTTTGAAAAATATTATGAATTATTGTCAAATTTGTAATTCCAGCTACTTGATGTGATGCAAGTTTAAGATCAGCAGTGTAAAACGGAAGTTAATAATTATCATATCATGTACATAGTTACTTTCACACTTCCAATCAAAATAATACATTCAAAATAAAAACATAATCAACAAACAAGAATATATTTACATCTTAACACCATACTCTGCTCGTTTATACATTAAAACTACTTTACATTTTAAATAAATTCTGTTCTCGGTTATTTCACTCAGTACTTAACCTTCAATTAACAAGCTCGCTTTATCGAAAGCTTGGTATTTCACAAATAACTTATTTATCGTATTGATTAAAACTTTAAACAAGGCCACACGATAAATAAAGCGTCAGAGAATGACCGGGCGCGCCATCTCGGAGATAATTGGCAAGCACGTTAATCGAGTTCAGTCGCGCTAGATGGCGATATGAGAATAAGAAATTTATTATTGTGCTGCAATAATTATATCAACGAGGTTATATAGGTAGAGTAATATTTACTTTTTCATATTTTGTAATTCTTGCCCCCAAATTTCTTTAAACTATAAATAGGGTAATGTTTTGTTTTGGAAGGGTTTGTTCAGAAAGAAAGTTGTTCAGAAGAAAATATTTTTAGATTCTTGTCTTTAAGTTGACTTTTTAGAATGTTTTATGATAAACTATGTTTGTTGGTTTTAAAACAACACGAAACTCTAATGCCTTACTGTCTGATTCCCCAAAAATATTTCACTTTAAAACTGGTCCAATTATTCAATTAGAGGCTTAGATTGACAAGAACACCAGTAAGCTAACCAAAGTTATGAACTTGAGCAGTACAAAACCAGAAATTTTGTTTTAATTTATGATTAAACCTAGAAAAGTATACAGTTTTGAAAGACAAATTTTTCCTCCCATTTCAAGGTCTTATTTCTCAATTTTTATTTTAAATTTCCCTGCTGAAATTTACCATATAAAATGTAACAGTATCAAGAGCAAAAGCCCAATGGACAACTAAAATTTTGGACCAGTTTAGAACATCTGGTTGTTAAAGATTTAATTAGAAGGAAAATATCTAATAATTGTACTTCACTTGCGATTGCACGTGAAATCTTTACTCTTCACAATTAGAACACTAAATAAGCTTGAAGAAGCACAAGTGAAAAAAATTGGATACAAGGGCAAAAACTTTGGTTTTTCTTAAATTATTGCAGCAGCAGCATCCTTAATTTATGGAGAATAATAACAAAACTCGAATACCGAACAATGTATAAATTTGTACAAGTCTACAGTATAATCACGAATATTTAATTTTATAAATAAATATATATATATATATATATATATATATATATATATATATATATATATATATATATATATATATATACATATAAATATGATAAATCATATTTCATTATATCTTTTTTTTTTTTTTTTTCTACTCTTAGTTGTAGCAACTATAGTACGATAGCATGAAATTATAAATAAATAAAATAAGTAAAGCAAACAAAATATTTTTTGACGTTAAGTTTAATATTAAATACCTAATATTTTTCTGAAATTATGAAAACAAAAACAAAATTTACCTGGAGGGAAAACTTGAATTTTCGGTACAATCAAAAAAGGCATCTTCATTTTGAAATAACTTAATAAATGACACTTGACGATATCACTAAGTAATCACTATTTAAAATAAAAAAATTTGAATCCAAAACTTTCCAAAGTCTTTATAAAACTGGATGTGAAATTCTTCGGTTCCGGAGGATTTCCATATAAAAAACGTAGGCGGCACGGCGCGCGCTTTCAATTGTTTCACCTGATCCCTTTGCAGTCCTTTGTTATTGCCACGTGACCCCAGCGACGTGCATAACTAAACACAAGTGGCTTTGCACCATCGTTTGTTGTTGCGAAAGCATACACCATGCACAATCTTTTTTTTTTAAATATGAATAATTTAAACAAATATCTGTAAAGCTTTTTTTGTTACTTAAAACTACCCGGACCACTGATCGGATGAAGTTGTTTTTTAATTTACAAATAGTCCACTGATTCAAATTTAAATATTAATAATGAAGAATTAAGTATTAACTAACCTAAAACAATACTATAACTATAAGATGCAATTTAATATTTTTTTTAACATCTATATCGGACACATAGACTACCAAATTATAAGTCCGATATAGAAGTGGCAAAATAGGGACTGCAAAAAATATAGCAAAAATATTTGCTTTATTTAGAATTATAAATGGTAATAAATGATAAAATTTTTATCTTTTTAAGGTGAATGAACAATATGTGGGTCAAATTAAATTCAAGGTCTTTGAGCTACGTCATATTTTTTTGTCTTGGCATTCGATTATAATTTTTTTTAACAAATGTTTAATAAAGGAAGTATGACACAAGAACTTATAAATTGCACGTAAAATTTAAAATGTCGAATATTTTCCATTTGTTTTTAGGTCATAATAATCGTATATGTTGATGGATTTTTGCGCTTAACATGCATTCGAGCATATGTCACTTCTAAAAACAAATTTTACCGTAAAACCCATAATTTTCGATATTTATTAGACACTTAACATTTATGATAACACCAATTACCAATGTTATCTTTCAGGCCAATGAACTTTCAAGGATTAGTAAATCAAGACAGAGAAAGCGGGGTACCAAAAACATACAGAATACAAACTGTACCAAAATAAAAACAAAAAATAAAGTACTCAGTATTTTCTTGTTCAATAAGATCTTCCAATGATTTTGAACAGTATGTATGTATGTATATATATATATATATATATAATATATATTATATATATATATATATATATATATATATATATATATACATATAGAGTAGAATCTCGATTAGCAGAAATAATAGAGACCAAAGTGATTTCAGATAATCGAAATTTCGGTTAATCCGAATTTTTTTATAAAATATAAGTTTAGAATGAATACAACACTGCAGATTGACTTAAAAACATTTATACGATATGCTATTACGTACACAGGTATTTATTAAAACAAAGAATAAAACAATTAGTTTACTTATTTTATATGTACGGAAAATCGAAAATAAAACAGTTTCATTCTTAACTTTAATGTCTTAAAAATGAGGTAATTTTTAACTGCACTCGTTTTGCGTTAGTTCTGTTTTTGGCTGCAATGTCTCTCCAACATTTGATAAGCAAACGTCCGCGGCGGTTGCATTTTCTTGTTGTTCTACATAAGTTAACGCTTTTTCTAGGGCCTCTAGTCCTTCTGAATGTGAAATTTTTACTGGAATATTGTCAGTGGCTTCTACTTCGTTATCATCATCGTCATCACTGTCTATTTTATTAGCATTTTTGCATACACTTTTAATTAATTCTTGGTCAGTCATTTCATTTTCCATACTATCACTGTTTAAACATTCACAAACATCAGTTTCCGTAACACTTTCACATACTGATATTCTTGTAATAATTTGATGTAAACTTTCATTATCTTCTGTTTCTGCCTCTGAGTAATGTCTCTCCTCTTGTGGAATCAATTTTGACCAAGATTTTTCCAGAGTACTACTCTTTACTTGATTCTAGGCTATCCAATATATCAGTGGCTTCCGTTATGGAAATTTCGATGTCAAAGATGCTTCTCGTACTGGTCGGTCAATGATAGAAAAAGTTTATAAAATTTTGGTAAAAGTTGAGCAAGACCGGCATATAAGTAGTCATAATATCGCAAAGGAAACAAATATCCATCACCAAACAGTTTTCAACCATTTGGAGAAAGCTGGTTACAGAAAGAAGCTCGATGTTTGTGTGTCACATGATTTGACATAAAAAATTTACTTGAATGAATTTCCATTTGCGAATCTACAGAAACGTAACAAAATCGAGCCATTTCTGAAGCGGATGATTACAGGCGACGGACAATGTACCACGTGCGACTATAATGTGCGGAAAAGACTAAAGCTTCAGAAACGATAGTAAAGCCCGGATCGACGCGAAAAAAGATGATGCTGTGTGTTTAGTGGAATTGAAAGGGAATCGTGCATCATGAGCTGCTGCAGCTCGGCCAAATGATTAATTTTGTACTCTACTGTCAGCAATTGACAAGATTAAGGCAAGCGGTTGAAAAAAATCGGCTAGAACAGAAAAGGTGTAGTCTTCCACCATGACAACGCCCGATCGTATTCATATTTGATGACTCGGCAGAAATTGAGAGAGCTCGGATAGGAAGTTTTTATATAACCCCGACCTTGCACCGTCAGACTATCATTTGTTTCGGTTTCTGCAGAACTAACTTAGTTTCGATTCCGACGTAATAGGTCAATTCTGTTGATATAGTTGCTTTTAGCGACTCAAAATACGTATAGATATGGTGGTCTGCTCGTATTTTTTGCATTAGGTTATGTTATGGTTGTAGTTTAACGTTCTTAATGTATGTTTCTTCTACTAGGTTATGTTAAGTTTAGAGTTCTTGGTATAAAGTTCTTATTGTAGGATTCCTACATTAGCTTATGTTAGGTATAGAGTTGTAAGTGTAAGTTTCTTGCATTAGGCTATTAGGTTTTAAGTTCTTGGTGTTAAGATTTTGGTGTAAGTTGTTTGCATTAGGCTATGTTAAGTTTAGCGTTCTTGGTGTAAGTTTCTTGCATTAGGCTGTGTTAGTTTTAGATTTCTTGGTGTAAAGCTCCTGGTGTAAGTTTTTTGCGTGATGCTATGTTAGGTTTAGACTTTTTGGTATACAGTTCTTGCATTCAGTACCCCAAAATACGTATGAATATGGTAGTTTGCTCCTATTGCATTATTAATTTATTCGTAAAAGTGTTTTTGGGCATTTTCGAGGTGTTTTTTGAGGTTATTTCAAAATCGTCGGCTGTTGAATCGATTTCGACCTGGGGTTTGTATTCAGCACATAAAAAAAAAACATATGATATGGTATCTCACTTTTAAACTACAAAACTTTTTTTTTGTGGTCTTGTGTAATTTATAGAAGAGCGCAGTGATTCAGTTTCTCACTAATCAAGAAAATTTACCAAAAGTTATTCATGATAGAATATCCAAGGCGTATAGCAGTAACGATCTATCCTATTTTTAAGTCAAATTTTAGTTCAAACAATTTACAACAAACATGGAATCGAAGTTCAATTCGAAATGTCTCGAGATTAGAAAGACTTTGTTAAGGTAAGAACTAAGGAAAGAATCAATTTGAGGATTTGTTGTTCTCTGATCGATATATATATATATATATATATATATATATATATATATATATATATATATATATATATATATATA
>CM032456.1:48610831-48690831 GCA_019049505.1 Pachyrhynchus sulphureomaculatus
AAAACTGTTGACAGTCCACTGAGTTTTTGAAATGATAATTACTGGTGTTGTTATTGTATTGTATTGTTATATGTTTACTATATTATTGAAATTTTTCTGTAAATACTATGTATAAAATGGGTCTGCCCGTAGATAAATAAATAAATAAATATATATATATATATATATATATATATATATATATATATATATATATATATATATATTTTATTTTTGAATCCTACTAAAAATTTCTAGATATTATTTGTCTAACATACCATATGTCTAAATTTAACTGTGTATATATATATATATATATATATATATATATATATATATATATATATATATATATATATATATATATATATATATATATATATATATATATATATATATATATATATATATATATATATATATATATATTTACAGAAACATTGTATAGTTTCATTAGTATTATGAGAACATTTTCTATTTTTTGTAGAAATGTATTATCTAAAAATAAATGATAATTACTGAGAGATTTTGGAATAATGATAGTTAATAGACTATGGTGTTTATAAGGACAGTAAAAAGCATTGTTGATCAATACAAAAACGAATATCGGCAAATTCGGCTCGCCAGCACCCTACACCCTTTTTAGGCAGGAGTGCTCAATACTCTAAATCAACCAAGTATCATAGAATCACCCAAATACGTAAAGCCGAGAATGCTGATGTCAACGCAACTTTTAAAAAATATTCAGTCTTGAAGAAAATGTCATAATTTGCCCTATTGGAACCGGTGAAATCACGTGCTTTAAGGCATTTTTCAGTTGTTTTTCTATGAAATGTCAATGCCGCTATGATAGAGGTCTCAAATTCAATCTTCCTTGGAGTTAATGGTAATTACTTGTGTTTTAAACAGGTTAATTAATATTTCTGCAGTGGTTAGGCCATCTAAAGCTTAATTGTTCTGAGTCACGCGTTAAACCATGTTTTTAAAGAATTATATAGGACTTTTTAAATTGGCTTATTTTCTTAACAATTAGAAAAATACGTCATTTTTCAAATCTAGCCTACACAGAAATTAAATAATAAAGTATCCTTTATTATTCAATACTGTCTTTTAAACCCAACTCAAATTTTAATTTTGGTACTGCGTGCACTCACTGCTGGCGATCTGTCACTCAACTTGTAAGACGTTAATTTGAGTGCAAATATGTCTGGATGTATATTAAACAAAAGCTTTTCTAAAGCTCGGAATATTGGTTCGAACTAGAAAGTTAGATACAATTTAAAACTAACAGCAAGGATAATAACAAACAAAATTACTGAGCCTATCTTACTAGTAGAGGAACAACAGATTAGGGAGGTCTTGCGTGGGGACAGTTTCCATTATAAAGTAAGTTACCGAAAAACCTATAGAACACAATAAACCAAGCAGTATTTTTATCTTTCATTGATATAGAGAAAGCCTTCGATCAAGTACAACTAAAAGGAGTAGTATGATTTACGTAAGACACGAGCTGTACAACACCATCATAACCATTTACTTAAAAAACGACATCGTATAGAGCCAATACCGACTTATTCATCAAGAAAACTTCGTGAGACCATTGCTCCTCAATATGATAATGGATGAAATTGTTAAACAAGTGTATAAACTGAGAAGACACAGGGTGGATGATCATGAGACTACTATATCAAATTGATAAAAAAAACAACAAAAAAAATTGACATAACCATATCGGAAGCCAAAAAAAAAAGTTGTTTTTGAAAAAACTATACAAGAAATGAAATTTAAATATCTCGATATCGAAGGAATACTGCTTTCATACTCTGTATTTCTTAGATTATATTCAGAAGAACTATTTGCTTGACTGGAAACCCGGAGCTCACTAGGAACTTTGATTTTTGGAATATCGAAGAAAAGTTAGGAACTTCAATATCTCCTACAATAGTTGCATGGAAAGAGCTCGATAAATGTAACCCACTTCATTGCTCCCAGAGCGATGCATGCTCACTACATTTCACTCTAATACAAAAGATCGCTATGCCGTTCACAATTTTTTTTATAGAGAACTCTATTCTTTCAGATTGAACTGCGCAGAAAATATACCCACCAAGCCAGTCAACATCATTCCGAATTGCTATTTTGACGCACACGCTGTTCTTTTAGTGATTTACGAAGTTCTCTGTAAAATTTGTACTGTTCTCTTACAACAATATGTCGATGAATCAACATTAAAAATATATTTACAATTTAAAAATTTATATATTTTTTCAATTAATAACAGCGCAGGTTGGCTTGTTTATACGGCAAGCTTGTGTTCTTCGTTCAAAGACAAGATTGATTCCCTAGTAAATCAATTTCTTGGGAAATTTTGATTTCAGATGATCCAGCTCCCAGTAATCGTGCACACCGCAATGCTCCCAAAGAAGGGGCAGCAGGGGAACGCGTGCAGTGCCGCCATTTTTTTTTTTTTTAATTAAAATTTCACAAATTGTATTTTAAACTACATATGTATTATTATGTAACTTATGTAATGAATAGTTTCGCTAAAAAAATATTCCTAAAAAAACGCTATTTTGGGTTCCGTGACTAGGTATATGCCCTTAAGCCATTCTTGGAAGGAACATTTGCATGGATGTTCTTAGTTTTTTCTCATACCAAATAAACTCAGCATTTTTTTTCTAAAATGGCGCGATTTGGAAGTACATATTTATATAAAACAAATATAATAAGATCTAGTTATGCCAGCTATATCCATCGCTTTTAGATTCTTCAGTAAGAATATTAAATGCTTTAATTTTACTATAAATCAAGCTATGTGGATGCATTTTAACTACTACTCAGTAAATATAGCCTTATTAAGTAACACTAAATTAGTTAATGAAATTATAAAATTAATTCACATTTAATTAAAGACCGAATCCATTCATTGATTCGAGAACCATAAATCTTAAATTTAAAAAAGTTGTAAACCAGATTCGCTCTTTTTACATAATAACGATGACCAGCAACAGCTGTCGATTTTTCGACTATAGATGCGCGCTTGCAAGAGGTTTACTTCAATGTTCTCCAGTTTTACTTAAATCGATGACTTAAAATGCGTGAGCCCATCATAGCTTTAATTTTTTAAAAATGAGACATTATGTCCTAACAATCTTCTGATCACAAACTTTAGGACAAGCTTTGTTAAAATTTTCCCGCAAATTAATTTGTCTAAATGCCTTATGTCGAAATTATCATAGGCCAACCAAGATTCCTTCTTTTTTACATAACACCGATGACGTAAAGCATGAGTGAATCCATGTAAAACATAAACTACAAGCTCGTGCATTTCGATAGTGAAATAACATTAAAATAAACTAGAAAGAAATAAATTCAAGGACTCTTGAGAATAATAAATAACTGACCTACTTTCCATGCATTCGGTCGTTCACCCTCCCTGTACACTTATTTTATATTCTTATTGCAAATTATGAACATTTATTATTATTTTTAAACTAATACAAGGATTAATACGAACACTCTAGGTTATAAGCTTTTTTAATTTAACTTTTTTTTTATGCCAATGAAATTTATTTATAATTTTTTAATTTGGAGGTCTAAGAGCTTTAAAACTAAAATAACAAATAATATTAATTAAAAAAAAAACGGCAATTAGTGTTCCGTTTGTGCCTTCAAAATAAAAATTTTTGTTACGGAAGTATAAAATGATTAGCGGCTTTATAGAACACACCAAGTGAATTTTTAATAAAACAATTAAGACGAAATAAACCTTCACCATTTTGGCACTCAAATAGTTTTTTTATCAGATAAATTATCAACCTACATTACATGGAAAATTTTTCCAAAATTGTTTGATCGGTACTTTTCGAGATAGGGTGGGTGAACAAGGATTTTTGGCTAATACAAAGAAAAGTGTGCGCAAGTAATGCATCATATCCCACTCGATGTCCTAGTATTTTTTTTCACTTCCGATTACACTCCGCAAAACTAACCCTCTATGTCAAAATTTAACTTTTAAAACTACACGGCCCTGATTGAGCCATCACCTCCTATATTTGTGCCAAATTTCAACTTTCTATGTCAAATAGTTTCGGAGATAATCGGATGTGACAGAAAGACAAACGGACAGATGGACAGGCGGACATCGAAGTGATCCAACAAGTGTTCCGTCCGGAACACTAAAAATTGGTAAAATGATTTACCCACTACTTTAAAATTTGAGTATCTCATGCTAAAGAATAACTTCATCCAATCCACTTTATGATGAAATATTAATAAAAATTGACCTTGTCTAAATAATTTAAAAAAAATACATACTGAATCTGACTTTCTCAAGATAAAGAGTAACTTAATCCACCAGTTGATATCATTAGAATCATTTTATAGAGGTTTTGCATCGTCGCCATTTTACATACACAACATATTTATATCCTCAGGTACCTTATACATCCCACGAAATAAAAGCTTGTAGGTTCACAGTTAAAAATTGAAGATATTTTGTTGTCCATGAGATCTTACGAACAAGAGAGCAAATAAACTTGTCTAGAACGTTTTGGAATTTTTTTTTTGAATAACTTAAAACCACCTTTGTTATTTACGCCTTTTTCAGAATCTTAATTTTAATGAACATTAATGGATAATTTTTTTTTTGACCTGAAACCTATCTTACTATTAAAATTAAAAATAAAATTGGTGGCAATCTGGAAATGTCGTCGTAAAGCGTTATATGTATATATGTATGTATGTATATGTATTTTACTGTCCTTGCTAAGGGAACGTATTGTATTAGTGAAAAAATTATATTTCGAGATTTTTGCTTTTCTTCACGATTTAGAGTCCCTAGGTCATATATATATATATATATATATATATATATATATATATATATATATATATATATATATATATATATATATATATATATATGTAGTAGTGGTTTTTCGGGTATCCCGTGTTAGCTTAAAGTCCCTTGATGGACGGTTTCGCTGACGTTTCGATGGAATCTCATCCATCTTTTTCAAAGCGTTGATCACTGGTCGGTATCTTGGCGTTGAATGTCGAGACTGGCTCCGAGGGTGCCGGTTTTATGTGCTCGGGGCGTAAGTCTGTTGGTCGGATGGATCTGGCCAATAGAGGCTCGGCTTTGGCTGCGCGTTGTCGGTCCTGTGGTTCTTTGTAATGTTTGTGTTGGTGAAGTAACATATTGTTGAATTATTGTTTCTCTTGGTTGGACTTGGTACTGGGATAGAATATGTTTCCAAGAGTTCGGTAAACGTTGGCTATCATCCCGATTATTTAAGTTGTTGGGCCTCTGTTCTATTTCTATGGCTTCTTTGATTACCCTAGTGGATAGGTTATCACTTTTTTGTAGGGTTCTGGTTTTGTCAAAATCGATTTTGTGGCCAGTATTGTGTGCATGTTGTGCTAAAGAAGAGGTGGTGGATTTTTGCTTTACGGCGTTTTTGTGCTCGTCTCTTCTGGCGCTAATTTTCCTGTTTGTTTGGCCTATGTATGAAAGACCGCAGTCCTGACACGGAATTTCATATACACCTTGGTCTTCTAAGGCTATAATGTCTTTTGGTGTAGGTAGAATATCTTTAATTTTTTGATTCGTTGTGTAAGTGGTCTCAATTTGTTGTTTTCTTCGAAGTCTTCCTATTCTGTCTGTGATGCCTTTTATATATGAGAGAAATGCTTTTATAGTATATGTTTTTCTTTCCGGTTTGTATTGTTTATTTAGGGCCCGCCGGATCGTGTTTTGGCTGTATCCATTTGAAAGTAAAACGTTTCGAAGGAGCTTGGTTTCTTGTTGCAAATGTTTCTTGTCTGTTAGGGTTTCTGATCGGTGAGCTAAGTATTTGGCAACGGAGAAGAGTTGGGCTGGGTGATAATGTTAGTTGGCATTTAAATATCTGTTTGTATGTGTCGGTTTTCTATATACTGAGTGAGACAAAGAACCATCTAATTTTCTTTGTTAGCAACTGACATCTAGGAATGGTAGTTGGGACTTCTGCTTCGAAAAATCCTGATGCAAACAAAAATCGACGAAATCCCAAAAAATCAAAGAATTAAACACAAACACCAAAAAAAAACAAATAATCGACGAAACCCAAAATCAAAGACTTCTGGCGCTGATAAAATTGTCTTAGGTCTGTAGGTCTTACAAATGTGCAGAAAAGAAGCGACGATCAACAGAGAGGTATCCTAACGTATCTAACACATAGAACAACGCAACAAAACATTAGGGAGAGCTCTAAGCGCTTGCGCATA
Source organism: Pachyrhynchus sulphureomaculatus (assembly GCA_019049505.1). Taxonomy (NCBI): domain Eukaryota; kingdom Metazoa; phylum Arthropoda; class Insecta; order Coleoptera; family Curculionidae; genus Pachyrhynchus; species Pachyrhynchus sulphureomaculatus. The sequence continues at coordinate 48,617,081 of CM032456.1, forward strand.
CTATATCCAAGGCATTTGACTTTGACTACTTAAAGTGGCCCATCAACGTGAATCGCTACTTGTACACACGCGCCACTTTGTAGTGATTTAGGAATTTCCCAGCAACACGTAAGCTGTGTCCATAAAAATAACAAGTGAAAAACATTCGTGAAGTCCTATAGAACTGAAAACTTACCTTAAACATCAAAAAAAACAGGGAAGCTGTTTTGAGTTATTAAATTTTGACCGCCAAGATCGTATGCTTATTTCAATCTGCGATTAGGTAAATAAAAAGACCTCCAATTGGTTGCATTTCTCTTGAAGCAATATAAATTACCATTATGGGGTAATTGTGAATGTATGTATAATGAACTAATTAGGTTAAGTACGATTCTATTACTTTTATAACCAAATTCATTTTACATCCATAAAATCAGATTTAACTTCAATTAACAGTAAACCTAGTTTCTATTATTCTGACATAACCATAGTTTCATGGTTTTATGGATGTATAAAGTAATTAACGCTAACAATAATGTTCATATGCAAGTTATTCATACATGTATTACATGCGTAATTTAATATTATGTCAGTAATAAATTTTATAAATATGTCATTAATCATTTTAATATCTAATCAATACCTAAAATTAAATTTGTAACTCGAACAATATCTGCACATTGTGTATTCTTTCGAAAAAATAATTGGAAGGTTTTACTAAAAATGAATAAAAATAAAATAAATCAAAACACATATAAGAGTGTATTGAAAAGTCTTGTAAAAAACAAGATCGATCACGATCACGATAAGCCTATTTTCATCCACTGCTGAACGTAGGCCTTTCCCGCTTCTTATCCGTAGCTATCGTCATTTAATTTAGTCCAGCATGCATTCTTATATCATCTCGCCAGAGGGTGTTCGGTCTTCCCAAACTTCGTTTGTTATCTCTCGGTCTCCATTCCATCAAGCGTCTCGTTCATCTGGCATCCCGCATTCGTGTTATATGACCTGCCCACTGCCATTTAAGTTGGAAAACTCTCTCTAGCACGTCTGAAACCTTGATCTGCATTCGAATTGAAATATTAGTTTTTCGCTCATTTAGTGCTTGCTAGTTTTCGGGCATTTTCTTTTGTCAGCGACTACATTTCGGCACCATATGTCATAACTGGCAAGATGTATGCATTATACACTTTTGCCCTTAAGTGAGTTAAGAATATCCGATTTTAGGATATGATTGAGTTTTCCAAATGAACACCATCCCAATCTAATTCTTCTTCTAACTTCCTCATCGATGCCGGTTTTCTTTATCGTTATTCTTTGTACTAAGTAGATGTAGCTGACCACCATTTCCAAGGGTGTTTCGTCTAGCAGGATGTTGAAGAGTTCTCATGTGTTTGACTTAGTCTTATTTATATTTATTTTCAGTCCAGTGTTCTTGGTTGCGTTATTTAACTCATGATAGATGAGCTCTTCCTGTTTATCACTCATCAAGACAATATCGTCTGCGAATCTCAGATGGTTCAAATAAACCCCATCGATTTTAATCTCTTTACTAGACCAACGTAGCGCATTTGAGCATTTTTGTAGATATTTTCTATGAGAGTGGTATATCTGCTATCGATGCCGAAATTTTTTAATATAGCCTATATTTCCATCGAATCGAAAGCCTTTTCATAATCTATAAACGCTATGTATAGTTTGATGTTGAACTCATTGGCCTTTTCTATTACGTGCTTTATTACATGCATATGATCGCAAGTATTGAACCCTGATCGAAAGCCAGCTTGCTCGTACGATTGGTAAAAATCTATCTTTTTGGTGGTTCGATTGGCGATTATTCTAGAGAATAGCTTGTACATCTGAGAGAGGAGACTTATTGGTCTATAGTTGTCGAGTTTCGATACGCATCCATTTTTATGAATTAAGATGACTTCAGCCATCTGCCATTCCCTCGGGATATTACCCATTTCCAAGCACTTATTGTAGAGAGCTGCTAGTTTAATTTTAAAAGTGTCGTTTGTTTGTGTAATCATTTCTACCAGTGCGTTATCAGGTCCAGGGGCTTTGTTCTTTTCATTGGTCTTAAGGCACAGTTAAGTTCGTCGTGAGTTTTTGGTCTAAAGTCAAAAAACGCGATACCCATCGGGCACTCAGTTTTTTCATTTTTAAAACCTTATATGCAAGATTTTATGCACCCTTTCATATCATCCACCACAATGCTATGAATTGTATCGAGCATTTCTTCAGAAGAAAGCTCAATCGGACGTGCAGTCTCTACAGTACCCGTACATCCATTTCTACGAAACGTATAACACCGATCACTTACGATAGCTTCCAACTAACAACTGTGCGTTGCATCTATTTGAAACTTTAGAAAGAACAGTTACAAGAATCACGCTTACCAAGAGTCATGATGTTTAACAAAATTTCCCGCCTTTTTGTAGAAATGTATCAGACGTATCAATCCACTCTCGTATATTTTTATCTTAGTCAGTTTTCCAAAATTACATGTTACCTGTCAGTATTTACTGTATGGAAAAACTCCCCTTCCTGGCCTGGTGAAAAACAACGAATTTGCAGGATAGGCTGAAAATGTAACATAATAAGTAGATTATTAATAATTGCTTTCAGGCAGGCAGGCTGGCTTGTTTAGATTACGTAGATTAAATTATACTTGAGTCACGTTTATTTACTGTATCGAATGACGGAACCATTGAGTTTATTGTACGTTATTGATATATGAGCATACATTACTTAGAATGATGTTTATGTAACCGATATTTTGGTACGCACTATTTTTTATTTAGAGAACAAAACGGCGGCCAGCTTTGTTAGATGTCGGATTGCAAATTGTTAATAAAAGTGATTGATTCCGAAATTACCAAAATAGTCTGATTTTAAATAAAAGCTAACATGTATATATATATATATATATATATATATATATATATATATATATATATATATATATATATATATACATATATACCTTCAAATAAATCAGGTTGAAATTTCAAGTTAATAAAAAAATATACTAGCGCGACTTGACCCAGCTTCAAAATTCCTTTTAATTTTGTGTGTTTACATATTGTATTTTGTGTATTAAGTATTAATTACATTTCTCGCGTTTCTCGTTTAGAGTGACAATAGTAAAGATTTCTTTTAGTAATTATTTTTTCTTTTATAAGAAGGTCAGTACTAACGTTGTAAGATTAAGAAAAGATATTATTTTCTACTTTTATCATTTTTGTGGATATGTACCGAACAGTCAAAAATCATTATATTATTCCATTATTTCAAGTTTTATCTACTTTGAAATCAATAGACGTCAGAACGTTGCTAAAAATAAATTTAAAATTGTTAAAACGAAACAATGAAATTATTATTCCATTCATTAAAGTGGCCTTTAGACTTACAACGATAGACGAAAACAATTTAGAACAATCTTTTGAAAATAAGATCGCAGCTGTTCATGATTGAGATGGTGAATATTTTGAAGATTTTTATTATTGAACAAACTATTTCGTATGTTCCAAGTAAACACATAAAAACCACTCACATGTGTTTTTTGATATAAATAAGCTTTTAAATACTTTTTAGAATCACGATCTCCTATTCCTGTTATTATTACTAAACAATTAAAATTCAAAAAAGAATAACACACAGAAACTCTATATTAGTGTATGTATGTATGTATGTTCAAAACACACTAAGATACGGAGACAACGTGGTGTTTATTTGAGAAGGTTGCCTTGAACTGCAATAACTGATAAAACTGCTAAAAGAAAAGCACAGGAAATAAGACTTACTCTAAACATCAGCAATATAAAAATAATGAAGAGATCCTTCCACAATGAAAAACACATCATGTTCAAGGATGGGTTTAATATTACCCTAAAGGCTAAAAAAATCTATAAAATGAATTAGAGAATGTACCAAAATGGAAGATGTCAAAAATACAATACTAAAGGTTTATATTACAAGGGTATTTTTTAATTTACCTACCGAACCATGACAATGACGTCATACACAAAAATTGTTTCGTTGTAAAATTATTGCTGCACATATCTCAAGTAATATCGCCACATCGACTATACATAGCGTCAGTTGCAGTAGTAACCGTGCAAACACGATTGGAATTCGTTTATTGGGACTTAATTTAGAGAATCTTACAGATGAGTGAAAATTCTGCAAAAGAACGCTACATTTTACAATTTTTGTTCGATAAAAGCAAAAGTGCTATGCAGGCGTGTGAAGAAATGTGTGCCGTTTAGGGTCAAGATACATTACTAAGAACAACAGCCAAAAGATAGTTCAGTCGCTTTCGTTCTGGAATTTTTAATGTCAAATGTGCTCCTCGCATTAATCGACCAGTGACAAAAAAAGTTGATAAAATTTTAGCATATAAGTAGCCAGAATAGGGTGAAGAAACTAAATATCCGTTATCAAACCGTTTTCAATCACTTGGACACTGCTGGCTACGATGTTTGGGTACCACATGACTAAAGCATTTACTCGATCTAATTTCCATATGCGAATCTCTATAGAAACGTCACGAAATCGAAGCATCTCTGAAGTGGTTGATCACAGGCAATGAAAAGTAGATCACGTACGGCAATAATGGTCGAAAACGGATGAAGCTCCACAAACAATGGCAAAGCCCGGATTGACGCCAAAAAATGTGATGCTGTCTGTTTGGTGGAATTAGAAGGGAATCGTGCATCAAGAGCTGCTGCAATCTGACGTACCAGCACCTCATATGATGAGTTGAAACTGGTTGCAGGGTCGTTTTCTGGAGCAGAAATAAAAGATTTTTTTGGATGGAATGAAACAATACAAGAAACACTGAACTTAACGTATTAGTGTAGGCAGTAGTTATGTAGAAAAATATTTTTTTAAGCTCTGAGGGTTTTCCTTCTTAGCTAGTTAGATAATTTAAAAAAAAAACAGTCTGGTTAGGTGATATAATAACATTAGGCAAATGGCAGGGATAGGATGAACGATCGTAGTACATGACATAAGCACACAGAACAAAGACAGATGGGGGGGATAGGAGCAGGGAGTTATATGTTCTAATATGGCTTTAAGAAAACCTCGGATAGAACCATAAAGGAGTGAGTTTAATTCTCTTCCAATATCAAATGCCGTAAATGTGGTCAGGAATTCATCACAACGCATTTTTCGTAAAGAATTATGTTGGCAGATACAACTGGTCCAAGAATTAAAACCTACTGATACTACTTATAATTACAAGCTCGATTTCAGTAACGAAATGTAACTGATGTTTCCAAAAGACGTGGCATAAGATGTCCTCCGGGTAGCACTGAAGTTATCTCAATACTAAAGTGTATAGTAACGATCCTCTCTTGCTGGAACAATTTACAAAAAATATACGACAAGAAACAGCAATGATCACGAAAACAAGGCGCCGAACAGTGATCAATAATTTTAGTGCTCGCTTAGAAGAGTGCCGGGAACGTAAAAGTTCTTATTTATTTGACATTATTTTTAAGAAATAAATTTCTAATGTTTTTTTTTTCATTTATCAATTTGTTTTTTCACTATAAATATTTTAAAATTAAGCTTGTTATAGAACAGTTGTATTATCGAGGGGCATCTATTAAATGAAACCAAAGAAAAAGTAATGTCTACTTAAAACAGCAATCGATTAGTGATTTCATTTTTTTACTACGTCCCTGTAATTTACGTAATGATGTAACAAATCGAGAGTGCGCCCCAGAAAAGTTGCAGTTCACCGACCGATTAGCAGGTCAAGATTCTTTTTAAAACTTGCAATGGAATATTCCTGCTATATTCGCTTCATATGACGAGAACCTCCCAATATATTGCAACAATTTTTGTCGTTCCTTTTATAGCCGCCATCAGCCGGACGTAACTTTGCAAGAGTAATCAGGTTAATTAGGTACTATCTTTAATTTTTGGTACGAAATGACAAATTATTGAGGTTTGTTTTTACCGATGGCGTTCTGGTAACAGTTGAAATGCTCAAAAACGTCTCGAATATTTAAACATGGTTTTGAAAAAAAAACACTAAAATGTGGTTTAGCAATAATCAAAGAAAAATGTGTTTTGTTTAAACATCTGTTCAATATTTAAACACTAACACACAACGAATAGGCAACAAAATATGTAAAACATCTCAAAAATATAACCAAACTAGTATGTTTAAAAAGTATTTTAAATAACGAGCTTATCATCATCAACTTATACTGCCCACTACTGGATGAAAGCCTCCCTCACCCAATTTCCAGCCACTCTCTTCAAATCATCAATCCACCGACTTGGTGGTCTACCTCTACTTCGATAGATTTTGGATCCATCCTAACCTAGAAATATGTCCAGCCCAGTTCCATTTAAGATGCAGAATGAATTTGACTGCATCTCATACCCCCGTTTTATTTTGATAATATGATGTGGAATGTGATCTCTAAAAGTAACGTCTTGCCGCATTTTCCTCTCCATTTTTCCTTGCATGACACATATTGTGTTGATATTTTTCTTGGTTACAGTAACAAAATCGTCTCCGTACGTAAGAACGGGTACTATCTGTCAAAAAGTTTTCTTTTTAAACCCATCGGAAGATTAGATTGAAATATATAGCCCAATTTGCCATATGCCGTCCAGGAGAGACCTATTCTCCGATAAATTTCATGTATTTCGTTGTCTTGTCCTATGCTGACTTCATGTCCTAGGTATTTATATCGCTATTCAGTTTTATAGTGTTGTTTAATACAAGATTTCTTATTTTGGGTCTTGAATAGATTGATTTTTAAACCAACCCTTCCTGAAGCGTCTTGAAGTATGTGCAACATAATTTGTGCTTCTTACGTATTGTCTGTTATTAAAACAACGTCGCCGGTAAAACAAAGGTGTGTTAACTTTTCACCGTCAATGTTAAGCCCTATTTTTTCCCAGTGTATTGATTGTAGCAAACTTTCTAGAAGTGTGACGAAAAGCTTGGGAGAGAGCGTATCACCCTGGTGCACTCGTCTTTAGGTAGTATGAATTAGTGATAAAACCAATTAATCAGAACAAGCGGTTACTTTTTCTCCATATACCTCCAAAAATGTGAACAAAGTTAGATGTTATGTAATTCTATAAAACCAAATTTATGATTGAATTAGCCAAATTGTAAACAAACTACGTTAAAAATACACAAATTTCTTTTACAACCTTAAATAAGAATCAAGATACTTCAAAAGCATTTCTCCAGTTACACCACCTGCAATAACAAGCCTCATTGTCTATTCAAATCGCTATCAAATCGCATCAAACCTCACGCCTCACGTGACGGCATTTCATTTACGCCTGAAATCGTTTCCGTCATACAACAACGCAACAATGGTTGCATCGTTCCTTTACGTGTTTGCATTATCCTACGTGATAGTCATACCTCACTGGGCGAATTCGGTCGATCCATTCACGATTTTTCTACGGACTTCTCACGATGGGATCTATTAAAGAAGTTTCACGTATCATTTTTGTAAAACTAATTTGTTTTGAATCCATTATTGATTTTAAATTGTTTGATAAAAGCATTAAAATTCTTGACTTGAAAAAGAATAAGTATATTAGTTTGATATGTATTCTCTCAGCATACATCATTCTATGACAAATAAAAAAAACTTATGTTTAGTTAAGAAGGTTAAAGTACCAATTTTTATTCCATATTTTAGAGACATACTTTACATTCATCAATATGTTAGACTTAATTAAGCATTAAGCCATTCCAATTTGCAATAATGGATTAGGGAAATTTCCAAATATTAAATTCAAAATATATTACTGCTTGTCAATTACAATCAGGTAAGAACATGACCGCTCGTATTCTTGAAAAAATGTGTTTCGAGAACATAACGACGGCGTAATTACCTTAGTAAGTTGCCTACTCGCCTCCTGCATCAATAATCGCCTGACATCTTCGAGGCATGTTGTCGACGAGATTTTCTGCATACTACGGCAACGATCTCCAAATTTTTAAAATCTCGCGCGAAAAATAAGTCAAAATCCTCAGAATTTTTCCTCTGAGCTTTCTCTTTAAAAGTAACCAAACATAGGGTTGGCATCTGGCGATTGTAAGGGCCACTCTAGTATCTTATCGTGGACCCAAGCGACTCGCTTTGCGACGTGATTTTCGACCAGCCAAGATTTCTCTAACGTGCTTCGAAATTTTACATCATGAGCACGAAGATGTTATCGAATGGTCTAATGAGACACATACAAACGCGATTTTCTTAATTTTACCGCTTCTTGATGCAGCGTCAATTTCGGGGTTTGTGAAAACAAAGACATGATTCATTTTTCGATTTTCGGAGTGACTTTGCCTACCAAGCGACATTTTGGCAAGTCGTCGACACTTTTCGTCTCATTAAAATGATTCTTCTTCACAACGACACCGACTTTTTAATGTATTTAGCAACCGCGGAATGTATCATTTTAGGACCCTTTACCCTTTGGATAAGAACGAAGAAAGATTGCCTCCAACCGACGTGCATACAAGTGGCTCATTTTGGATTTTACATGATTTCGACGAATGTTCGGAATTGACTGATACTTTTACTAAAATGCGTCGAAGACAAAGGTTCCCTCTATCGATTTTTTGTTGAATCGCTAGAATCGCTTCTACCAAAAATGAAGTATCACGGCCAGTTTGCAGAAAAATTCCAATGTTAGTTCTAATTGTAAAAGGTGTAAAAGTTTGTGTTACACCATAAAAAGAGCAACTAACTACCGTAAGTGATTTAGGTAAAAGAGTTCATAGGCGGCTGCCGAGAACCGAGGCCACCCCAAACAGAATATTTTTGTATTTCAGAAGACATTATTTGGTATTTACAAGTATGTCGACAATACTGCATCGAATTTTCCGCTCAGTTGAGTAATTTATACTCCATTTTTATCTTGTTCAACTTCTACTTCATAATTACCTTCATAGATATCTTCTTCTTGTAGTGCCTAGCCGGTCCTGATGTTGGCAATTATTCTGACAACTACGACCTTGTTCGCTATGGCACAAAATAGTCCTGTTGTTGTTACTGAAAACTCCGTCATGAGATTCTTCAACTAAGAATTCTCCGTCGGCCTGTTTCCCTAGGATCTTCCCTTGCAACATTCGCTGTAACAGGCCTTTGGTTTCTCATTATATGACCGAGGTATTCGAGTTTGCGAATCTTTATCGTAGTTATTATTTCGGTGTCTTTCTCCTTTCTTTGGGAAAATTCTTAGTTAGACCCATGTTCTGTCCATGAAATTCTTAGAATTCTACGCTAAAGCCACATTTCCAACGTTGTAAGCTTATTGCTAGTTATATTGGTCAAGGTTCATGATTCTACTCCGTAAAGCACAACAGAGAAGAAGTAGCAGTGGAGTCTTACTTTCGTTGTTAATTTGTTATATGTTGAAAAAATGTTAAACAACATTTTTTGTATTTTAACATTTGCATCCAAGTTACTACGAATTGAGCTACAGATCATTAAAAATCTATATATTTTTTATTTATTGACTTTAGCAACTTAAAAAATTGAAGTCAAGGAAAAAAGCATTCAAATAAAAAATGCTTGTTTTTTTCTCAAAGAATAAGAATCTATAAAAAAAATATGGGTTTCCATTAAAAAAATTGAGCTGACTTTGAAATGACCATGTCATCCACCAAATGAAAAATTGATCCTGCCATTTTATTTCTTCTGCAACTTTTGTTCAAAACATTTTTTCATAAAAATCAAAGTTTTTGATATAAAAACGTTTTTCACGATGAATGGCCCACCCGATATAGAAGGATTATTTAAATTTAAGTTCTATATATATATATATATATATATATATATATATATATATATATATATATATATATATATATATATATGTGTGTGTGCTGCAGTCTATATTTATGGCCTTGGGTAGTGAAACACCCTTTTTTGTTAGTCGAGCTTTCAAAATTATATTTATTTCTTTTTCAGGACATCTGGAAAGACAAAATTTTCTTTTTTCTTTATACTGTTAAGTGAAAAATTACTTTTTTAAGTACATTCATATGGTTGAAAAAACAAAAAAGAAAGATGGCATGAGAAAAAAGAAAAAAGATTGACTTACGAAAGTGGTTTTTTTACAACAAAACAAGCAGTCTTTTGCACAGAGGGATATTCCCCAATATACTGTTGTTAACTACATAACGTTATAATTAAACAGAAAAATACAAAACGGCCAAAATGGCTGGGCTTGGTACTCTCTGCTCCCGTAAACCAGTAAATTAACAAAATATTATCAATTTTTGGCAGTAAAGATGGAGTGTGATAGACCGATATAACTTTTATGTGGTAGAGAAAGATGGAAGGTATTGATTCGTTTCGATCTGAGATATGCTTTCAGTTTAAAACTTATTTACATGGCAAATAGCGTAATCAATAAAGATAGAAATAATAGTTGAGAATGTAGATTTTTTATTTTAATAGCGCATATGTCAACCTGCATACGGGGGATAACAGAAAGAAACAATGCATTACAGTTTTCGGAAAATAAAAATATATGTATCATAGAAAATATAATGTAATAAAATAATTGGATGGAAAAAAACATTTTGTCTATGTGTTATTCGTCTGGTGCAGGACGATCTATTAGTGATTGGTATTTTTTTAATTCTAATTTGAGGATGTAACTGTATATGGAACTGAGTCCCTGGGTGTCACTCTTTTTATTCATGGTGTAGGGTTCCCGGTTAATATGGGCCATTTCTAAGAAAATTCGTTTGTATTAAGAATCAGAGCGATCCAGGACCTCAGTCTCATCCCAGCTCATCCGAGGGTCATTGCTAATGACATGTTGTGCTAAAGCACAAGATTGTACAGAAAACTTAAAGACTTTCTACTTGACAATTCCTACCCAGTTCATTTAATTAATAAATTTCATTTTAGTACATCTTATAACATCCCAGAAAATATAATAACATATCAATCACAACCTCAAACACTTACTACACAACGCTCAATACAAAGTAACGACCAAGAAATTCATATATAAATAACATAAATAAATATAATTTCGAAAGCTCGACTAACAAAAAAGGTTGTTTCACTACCCAAGGCCATAAATATTTAAATATAGACTGCAGCCCCACTAAATTGGGAATATATTTGTATATAAATATATATATATATATATATATATATATATATATATATATATATATATATATATATATATATATATATAGATAGATAGATAGATAGATAGATAGATATAAATAATATTCTACTAGAACAGATCAACAACCTCATAAAACTAAAAAACGTACTTTTAAACTACCAATTTCCTTGCTGTATTACAAAAACCTCATGAAAGGTCCTTTGAACTCGCGCCTCCGGGTTTAAAGAGATCTCTGACCCGATTACTGTGCATTTTAGTGACGTTCTTCGACGTCGTAGGTGAATTTTATAACTAGGGAGTAGGTGGTTGTATTTCTCTCAATGGAGGTGCAATGCTTGTTTAATGACCGTGGATAAAATGCATTTTGTAGATGGCGTCGTGAAAAATGTTGTAGCATATACGGCAGTAGAAAATCTATATTTTATAAAATAGAAAATTTGTTCATAGTAATTGTAACAGAGATATTCTTATTTTAATACTTACAGTACTTTTGCTAGAGCTAGTTTTGATTCAAACATTTACCTGCAAAAAAAAATTAAATATGTTAAAAATTAAAAACTACTAAGCTATTATGTAACTTCAAGAAAGGAATCTAATCGTCAAAATATGAAATTTTGACACGTATCGTTTGAAAGTTGATACTTCCTAAAAGTCATATGAATTTTTTGAAAAGGGCGTGTCAGACCAAAAACTTTCAGTCTACATGTTAGGTTACACTATAAAGATCAGAAAGAAGAATCAGCTTGCAGAAATTACCAGGCGAATAAGGCTTCTGGGAAACTAGAAAGTACTACAATACCCATAAATCTAAAAACTAAAGTCGACAATACCTGTGTTCTACCTGTCATAACATATGGACTGGAAACGATGTGTCTCATTAAAGCTTGTAATTTCACAGAGAGCTAGGAAGAGAAGAATGCTTGGTATCTCCCTTAGGGATAGAATTCATAATGAGCAGATAAGGGGACGAACCAAAGTCACTGACATAACTCTGGAGGCGACAAGGATGAAGTAGCGATGGGCAAGTCATGTGGCTAGATCATCCCGAGAAACAAATGGGTGATAGGATCACGGAATGAAGCACCGGAAAAGGGGGAAGAGGGGTTGGACGTCCACAGAAACGGTCGTCAATGATATAAGACTAGTAGTAGGCAAGCAGTCGCTAAAGGTAGCAAAAAACAGGGAAGCATAGAAGAGATGAGAAGAGACCTACTTCCAGGAGTGGACAAAATTTTGTTGAGTAGAAGAAGAAGATTAAAGTGTAACTTTCTATTGATGACTGATAATTTAAAATGCTCTTTTATGTACACCCTCTTTAATACGTTATTTTTAACTGTGCTAGTATTTATCCATGACCGCATTAATGATTAATTGAGTTTGGTGACCGTAAAAATTGTAGATCCTAAAAATTAATAGGATGCAATAAAAATTTTTATATTAGCAGAGGTCAACAAAAAATAATTAATTCTTAAAATAGCATACAATTTAATATCACATAAACTCAGGCTGTGGTCTATTGCAGTGTTTCTGCTGCATTGGACACTCTAACGTGACGAACTGATTATGAGGGCTTTAAAAATGGTTAATGAGGCGAGGAAGAGGTTAGAGGGGTTGCTTCATATGTACCGTGCTATATTCTTTCTTGTTGGTGAATCGGAAAATTACATTATTTTTTCATTAACTTCAATTTTAACAGAAATAATATGTAAAAACGCATGTAAAGTTTTAGCTGTAAATGTCTCTGAAATCCTTCTGCTTTACTAGTTTTTTCGCGTATAAATATCTTAGCACAAAGTAACTTTTAAAATATGGACTGATAGTACCTAGAGTAAGTTATTCCTCAGTGCCGTACCGAATACGAGTTCGAAAATACATATGATGTAATACTTGCGCACACTTTTCTTCATATTATATTTTTAAAAAAATGGGCATAAATCGCTGTCCTTCTTCCCCTATCTCGAAAAGTAGTGATCAAAAAATTGTGAAAAAATTCTGAAATATTCTCAATAAGGTGTAGATTATTTACAGAATTATCACGAGGGCATTACGTTTAATATTGTAGTTTATCTGGTATAAAAAACTCTTTATCTTGACAATATGGTGAAGAATTTTTTGTCTAAAGTTGTTAATTTAACCGGGAGTAAGAGTTACAAAATATCAATACGTATTCATTGCAATCAGTAATAACACGTAGGCTGACAAGTTTTGGTCTGACACATAGATGTCGCCCTATTCAAAAAATCCATAATATTTTTAGGAAGTACCAACTTTCACACGATAAGTGTAAAAATTTCATGACATTTTGACGATTAGTTTACAAGTTACAGTGGTTTTAGTGACACTACTTTTGATATTTTCAAAACAATGGAAAAAATTCAATTTTGTGTGTCGATTAAACACTGTTTTTTGATGGGAAAAAATACCGTTCGAGCACAGCAATGGCTTGATAAGTATTACGGGGACTCTGCTCCTGGAAAATCACTCAACATTTACTGGAATGCTGAATTTAAACGCGGTCGTACAGATACAAATGATGCTGAACGCTCTGGACACCCAAATGAGGTCCTTACATAGGACAACATAAAAAAATTCACAAAATTGTTGGATGACCGTAAAGTGAAATTGCGTGAGATAGCTGACACCCTAAAGATATCAAAAGAACATGTTGATCATATTTTGCATGAACATTTAGGCATGAGAAAGCTCTGTTTGAAATGGGTACCGCGTTTGCTCACAGTGGACCAAAAACAACAACGTGTTGATGATTCTAAGTTCTGTTTGGACCCTGTTTAAGAGCAATAAAAAGAATTTTTTCATGTCATATGTGAGAATGGATGAAACATGGATCCACCACTACACACCGGAATCAAATCGGCAGTCAGCTGAGTGGACAGCGACCAAAGACAAGCTCCAGCAGGGCGTAGTGACTTTGTTCTTCCGTCATGCCGTAGTGCAGTAACGGCATTTTTTTATCACCAAGCAGGTGTAGTTTATAGATCTCAAGTTTGATGCCTTTTTCCAATCTTAAAATATTCTGCTCATCCTAAGACATTTCGGGTCAAAAAGTGCTTAGCTACTTAAATGAGATTAGGAGAGTTGCGGGTGAGACAATATTTTCGATGAGAATCTCACCAGGAGAAGCCAATCAGTAAGTCATAAGCACACCAATTTAAATATCTCACTTCCTATCTGCAACGTGTGTTTCCAACGATTACTCAACATATGCAATCCGCGAAGATTTTACAAACTTTTAGATCGTGTTTTTTGAAGCCTTTTGTTTTTTTTACACTTAGAATCAGTAATTCATAGAAGTCTAGTTTAAATGTGTACACTCTCATAGCCTAAGGGGTTTTTAGTTAGTTAATGTAATTTTAAGAGTGTAATAACAAGAAGAATTTTTATTTTGTTAATTAATATACTTTTCACAGTGTTAATAAAGGGTCTTCCATTTGGGACTTGACAACTTTGAAATTTCACTGCGAACGCACCCTTAAGCCAATCACCGAACTGTCAACGTCAAAACATTCAGTAAAGTCAACATTTTCATCATGGTGAAGTACACGAACGAACGTTTACAAATAATTAAAATTTACTACCAAAATTTGGAGTCGGTGACTGCAACTTTAAGAGCGTTAACGCCAATTTTTGGTCGTAATTCTCGTCCCAGTAGACAAGTAATTCATAGTCTAGTGAAAAAATTTGAGTTAACATATTCGGCTGGATCCCGTGCCAGTGAGACAACGGATTGGTCGAAGTGGCCAGAATATTGCTGCCGTTCAAGTGTGTGCCGTTCAAGACTATGCTGAGAAGAAAGTGCTCTTTGATCAAGACAATTCACCGTGTCACAAGTCAATGGTTACGATGGCAAAATGGCATGAATTGAAGTTCGAATTGCTTCCTCATCCACCGTATTTTCCAGATTTGGCCCCCAGCGATTATTATCTATTCGCAGATCGCAAAAAAATACTCGCTGGAAAGAGATTTCGCTCCAATGAAGAAGTTATCGCCGAAACTGAGGCCTATTTTAAAAGCAAAGACAAACCCTCCTACAGGAAAGGTATAGAAATGTTGGAAAGGCATTGGACTGATTGTATAGCTCTTGAAGGAGACTATATTGATGAATAAAGTCGAATTTTGAAAAAAAAGTGTTTTAAGTAGCTAGACCAAAACCTTTTCTGCTTACGTGTTATAATCGTATACTTTTCAGTACATAACTGCTGACTGGATAGGTACCGACACAAAATAATTTTATTTTATTTGTTTCTAATTAAACAAATATTTAGGTAGTAAATATTTGTTCTAAACTTTTACTACTAGATTCTAGATTCAGCTAGATTCATTTGTTAGCTCTTAAGTCGTTAAAAAGCTATAATTATTATACATTACTGACAAAGAAAAAACGTGAAAATATATATATATTGGATCTTAACATGTCAGGGACCTAATTAACTCAGCCTACGTAACGATTTTATTTAATTTTAAAAGTAATCACCGTATCGAACACTAATTGCGCATATGGCCGGTTTTTTAGAACTAAGAATTTGTAAAAGAAGTACTGGGTAATTACTTTATCAATTTTTTTACCCGTTATATTGTCATATTGCCCCATAAACGGAAGCTACTCTGTTAGACAATAAAGATTATTATTATTAATAAGCCTTTTGTAATTTTAGCACAAGCATGTATAGTAAATATGATATTATTTCGTGTGGTTCTATTAAAGTGCAAAATTTTTTACGGCGTGGCCAAGAACATTGATATTTTCTCGTTTCTATTTTTTACATTCGTTTCCATACCAATATGAATATAATCAAGTTACTAATTATATGTTCCGTCAATTACCAACAAATTCATGCACGTTTTGTGGTTCCCGTGATGTCGTCATAGTGTCTTCTATCTAATCATCGATGGGCGTGATTCGCCGACAGGTTACCCGCGTCTATTGCACTTGCTTGGGCTAGGTCAGGCACGGTGCATCGTACTTCCGGCGATGTTGTGCCGTTCTTGTTCGGTCGTTGGCAGTATTTTAACTGCAGCTATTTCTGTGCCTTGCTCGGCAGTCTGAATCATTGCTGCAAATTAATTGTTCTTTAAAAAAGAGCGATACTGTACAGTTTTAGCATTGTTGATAAATAGGCGTTGTTGCAAAATGGTTTTTTAGGTTTAACGACTAAATTCGGTATTAGCTCTCGTCTTTATAGTTTTCCTAGTAAGTATTAATTAAGTTATTAAATCAAATTAAATTCAAATTGCGGATGAATGATGAGAGACGGCCACAGCGTAGTGGTTAAGGTGTCTGTTTTCTACGCCAGCGACCCGAGTTTGAATCTCGGCTCGGGAAATAATAATAAAAAAAAGAGAGATAAATAATAAAAATAAAATGGATTAAATTTACAACGTGACGGTCGCCTCTCTCGGGAAGGCAACGGCAAACCATCCGTAGTATCATGCTTAGAGTCTCGCTTTGACCATTCGGAACCGGCATAAAACTGTAGGTCCCCTTTGTCTGCGGAAATACTTAAAAAAGCACCAACCACAGGCAAAAGCGAGAGAGTCACCTACGTCCGTATCAGATATGGCACTTCAAGAAGAAGATGAATGATAAAGCCAGACATTATAAGACAGAATCAGAAGATATCTATCAGTACCTGTTCCTAGTTCCCCTTTTGGACCATAAATCTTAGGCATGTAAAAAAAACACAATTTATTTCTTTCTTCTCGACCATACAAGACCGACGTAGGGTCACAAACGGGGCTTTTTATTAAACTTCTATTGCATGAAAGACTCATTATTTTATCAAAAATTTCCATTGCAGTCATCAATTATTAATTTTTTTTAACGTTCCATTGTGTGGAAGAGGTTTTTTTTTTTGTGGAAAACCTCTTCGCCTGATCATCGATTTTGAGTTTACTGTGTCGGGAAGATTCTAAGCTTTTAGATTTCCAGTGTAGGAGGTTTTTTTTTTTTTTTTCGAAATTCGCTAGTTATAAAGAAATATCCTTTGTAACCAACGACACCCCCACCCTTTAAACCTGACATACATATATATATACATATATATATATATATATATATATATATATATATATATATATATATATATATATATACGTATATATATATATATATATATATATATATATATATCTTTGGTTTTGCGATGCCTCGCGAAGCCATCTTTTTTTCGGCAATTCGGATGGTTTTGCTTGAAGAGATTCTGTAATCATTTCATTCTCACAACCTCCAGAGTTGCTACAAATGGAAGGTTCAAGATCTTCAAGGTCAAATTTTGGAGAATTCTCAATGTCATCGGTACTAGTTTGTTAGCAACCAAAAAAATAGACAGAACTACCACTACTAACCCAGATTCTTCACTTTTAAACAGAATGGACTTTCTTGGGGTTGTATCTAAGTTTCATTAGATTTTAGGGTTTTGTTCCTCCTGTCAAAATTCTGTACCCATTCTCTCATCTCCGCACTGTGAGTTTCATCATACGTTCTGTCATGGCTTGGTTCTGGTTTGGTAACATCTCTTTTTAAAGTAAATTCAGGGTGATCAGGACAATGACTATTAGTATGAGTGAATTTTCACAGTTGGAAGCTGCGCAAATAAAAGGCTTCTCTCCAGTGTGCAGCCTTTGGTGGGTATTCAACTGGCCAGATTCAGCAAATTTACCGGTACTACGTGAATAGTCACAAATATAGGGTTTTTCACCTATATCGGTTCTCACAGTAATAATTTTTCTCTAGGAAAAACTCGGCCGCAATACATACATTTTATAGAACTGGGAGATGTAGACCCTTCTATAAAATTAGGGTATTTAACAGATCAGCCCTAGGCCTGCCTCTACGAGTTTTCCCAGGCAAAATAAGAGTCTTTTTACTTAGGCTTGGGCAACCAGTTTCGACTGCTTTGTCGTCGATATTAAAGCTATATAGATATAGAGAGGCGGCCATAGCGTAAAGGTTATCGTGTCTGCCCTTTACGCCGGCGACCCGAGTTCGGATAGGCCTTCCTTTTGCCAAAATTCTATCAACTTTTGGCAGCGAAATATCCAGAATGAAAGCGATTGAACTATCTTTTGGCTATTGGTTTTGATAACATATCTTGACCATAAACAGCACAAATTTCCTTCATAGGCCTGCGCAGCCTTTGCGCCCTTATCGAAATAAAATGGTAAAACGTAGCGAAGTTTTGAAGATATTTAACTACAGATGTATTTTTTTAAACTTTAGATAATTCTTTTTATTTCATGGATTTATGATACTTAGTACAGGTACAAAGTAATTTTATAAATTACTAGATCGGATCGTAACACCAAATCTCTACCATATAATCTGCTCCCAACGAAAATTAGAATAAGCAATTAAGAAAAAGGATTAGCTTATTTCGAAGTTTCATTGCTAATTACAGTTAAAAAATCACTCTCTTTTATTGACTCGATCGGATAAAACTGGAACAAATGGAATACTAACATAAACGTCGTAGCCCCCTAAAAGTATTTACAGTGCTGGATCTGGCTCCCGCGCCCTCTTTATTTTAACCTGATACTTAATAAATCTTAGAGCTTTCGCAATATATTCTGGAATTTCGATCACATGCAGCAGCCGCTGTCATTGCGGTTACATAATCTTTGGCGCGGGGCAACTGACCCATATCTATTGGCCTCAATAGGTGGATGAACCACTAACCTCTGATTAGGCTGCCCTTTCCAATCCAGTAGCTCATACCGAATGTAATAGGCTATTCAAAAATAAACGTTCATATAAATAAGATTTGCTTATGCTTGCTATAAAAGCATTTTTCAAATTTTTCTAAACGCAAAAAAACCTTACAACCGTTAAATAGTACGAATTACGACGTCACAATCCACCTAAAAATTTAATCAATAATAGATTTTTCCGTATCAAGATAATCCATCTTTAGGTATCTTTTAGATAATTTGTTAAACCTGCCTAGTAAGATTTTCCAGTTGATGGTTCATTGTTACAGCTTCAAGAACATTAAGTAATTTATTGATATTATTAATAAATAGAGTGGAAGATTTACATCGATGTAATAATGCTTGCAAGTCAAAGGTTTTACTTTGCTTGTAATGGTTGGATGGTAAAATATGTTAGTCGTGAGTGAATTTGGCATTGAATATTAGGGATTGGTAAAGGATAGTTGCATTATCTTTACCGGATATTATTAATTTGATATGTAAAAAAAAAAGTTTAAATAAAATATAATAACAAAAACATAATAAAATATAAAGTTTTTTTTTTCATTTTAGGATAATGTAAACACTTTGGTGCAACAATTAAAGCGGTAAACCTGTAACAAGGTCTGGCCGTAACAAAAATTAAAAACTTAAAATGAGCAGCTTATATAGGAAAAATAATCAAAAACTCAGCTCTCTCCTATCAGTTGCTTTCAGAAGATCTTAACTTGCCCGACTAGCCAAAAATTTATAAATATTAATAACACCGGAATTTGAATATGATGTCATAGTAAATATAAAACACAGTAGCGACGCTCATGAAAAGTTTTAGGTCCTGTTTAGTATCACGAATGCGTCGACCAACATGGCTGCCAGCACAGTCGTGGTTGTATCTACATCTGGATTTTAAGGAGAATCTTTTAAAAACGTGCTCAAAAATTCATTATTATTAATTTTCCAATAAGTAAATGACTCATTTGACGTTATAACTGAAAATTATTATAAATAACCGATCAAGTGCAAGTTGAACTTGCGCAATTAGTGTTCCGTACGTTGATTGCTTTTAAAATAAAAAATGTTGTAACGGAAGTCTAAAATGAGACCTCACAAAACACACCCCAAATGAGTTTTCAACAAAGTTTATTTCCAATCTTTACTGAAAATTGATGACTTCGAAATTTCTGTTTTTTTTTATATACCAGATAAATTATTACAGGTAATGCACTCGTGATAATTTTCGTTCAATCTACACCCCGTGGAGAATATTCCGAATTTTTTCAAAATTTTTTGATAAGTACTTTTCGAGATAAGGAGGGTGGACAGCGATTTTTCGCGATTTTTTAAAAATAATACAAAGAAAAGTATGCGCAAGTATTGCATTATATATTATATTTTTTTACTCGTGTTTTCACAAGCTTTCATTTGACACCACACTCGATTACCTAGTAAAAAAATTTTTTTTTCACTTCCGATTTCACCCCCCCAAAACTAACCCCATAAGTCAAAATTTAACTTTCAAAACTACATGGCTCTGATTAGGCCATCAATTCCTATATTATTACCAAATTTCAACTTTCTATGACAAATAGTTTCGGAGAAAATCGGTGTGACAGACGGACAGACAGACAGACAGACAGACAGACGGACAGACAGACACCGAAGTGATCTTATAAGTATTCCATACGGAACACTAAAAAGATGTCAAGAGGAAGGTTTTGTTGTGCGGTTAGTGCTTGTAAGAATATATGTGGTATCTGCAAAGGAGTTAGATTTCTTGAAAGAAGAAATTTGAATATTTCAAAAACTCGCGGGCATCATACCCGTAATATGGCGATAGGTCATGCATCATTACATACTCAAACCCCTTGAGATCAGAAGTGTCACTACTGTGTTTTATGACTACTGTGACGGTGTGCCGGTGTGGAACCCCTACTTGGCGGATGTTATTCATGTACTTGAACAGGGTTAAAGAAGGATTACTCTATCTAGTCTGTCTCCTGAAGTACACGAGTGGCCTTAAGAAGAATACCCGAATATATCGAAAATAACAGGTGCTGCATTTACAGAAATTTTGCCAGTTCGACTACAAGATGATGACAGGCTAACAAACCTACAGTAGCACTTTTTGAAAAACAACAAAAAATGATTTTTAATTGAATTTTCGGCACTTGTTGAAACAAATATACTAATCAAAGAGGAAGATATAGAAAGAGATTGTTCTTGTTTCTCTTAGATTGCTCAGATAGATTAATGTAGTCGATGATTACTGATCCAACGGACATGAGGCGTGATCGCGTGGCAGTTTGCAGCTGTATGGGTTGGCACCTCAAGACTTGTCGCGCCAGATTTGCTTTTTTAATAACGATCTTAATAACAGTATGGGTTTAGTGAAGTTTTGCCATTTCGACTAAAAGGCGCGAAGTATTATATCGCATACGTGATATAGTACTTTGCGATAAAACAAGGAAAATTTTTGTAATAGAGTTTTCGGCACCTGTTGAAACAAATATAGTAATTAAAGAAGAAGAGAAACGCCTTATGTACAAAGATTTACCATACGTCGGGGTGTGTAATCCTACGACGTCCCGTAACAATGGTGATCCTAGTCAGTGAAATTTTAGAATATATTAAGAACACATTCCTAGAAAACATGAAGAAGATACCAGCTTGCTGTATCTTGACTGATTTACTTACAATAAAGAGAAGAAGAGAGACGATTTTCGTCTATGATAACTGACGATCGTGGAACGCGATCATCTATCCGGCCACACCGCGTGGCTGTCTATGTGGACACGTTTTGTGATAGTATTGGGAAAATGTGAAACATTGGGAATGTGTAACAGTATGAGAATATAAATCAAATTAAATATTTTTATGCAGGGTGGGGTTGAAAAAAATCTGTTTTTAGCACGTAATCCTATACAATATTATTGTGTTATATTCAAGCGAGCATGATGCTTTATGTTTATCCAACCACGATTCATATTCTGCAGTATCCTTACTTTCACATTCTTTGCAGTAACCACCTTTTACAACAAAGTCCACCACTTTTCCAATGAAAAGAGCTACACCAAAGAGAGAAAAAAATCCTCTTTTCATCGACGTGCCATCGCCAGACACAATTATTCCATCACTACATAATTCTCAATACTCAATTTTTTTCTTTTACAACTTCTAATTGTTCGTTTTTAGCAACAAACTTCATTGATGCTGCAGAAACAGTTTTCGCGGCTTCTCCGACATTACGCATAATCATATCATAAGTTCTTTAGGTAATACAAGTTAGCAGATCCATAAGACCACAAAAAAGTTGCATGATCTTCAATTCTTTGCCGAGGGGGCGCATTGTAAATGCAAATCATCTATTTATTTCATATGCCGTTGAGTTGATCAGTGGGGATGAATTTATGCTTTTGATATCTTCATCAAATTACAAAAAGTTTAAACCTAAACTTTTTTTTTTAAAATTACAAAAAGTTTAAACCTAAACTCACGTAAACTTTTTTCAAATTTCACATCACCACCGTATTCTCGGCAAACAAGGCACTCAGCGATTTCCAAAAAAAATTGTAGCAAATTGAATAATCTTCTTCTTCACGTACCTTATCCGTTGCGAACGTGGCTATTAACATGGCTATTCTGATTTTATTTGCGGCAGATCTGAACACTTGGTCAGATGACAGCCCGAACCGGCGCAAGTTCTGGAGCCAAGAGTGTGTCTTCTTCTCCCGGGTCCCTTCCTGTTATCTATCTTTCCTTGGATTATTAACTGAAGTATCCGATATTTACTGAGCCTCATAAGATGTCCGAGGTATTCCAATTTTCTTTCCACCTCTCTTTCTTTACCGATCCGACGCAGTACCTCCTCGTTGGTGATGTGGTCCGTCCAAGATATTCGCAGGATACATCTGTACGCCCACATTTCATGAACGTTTCGGTCATTGTCCACGATTCTACTCTGTACAATAGCACCGGAAATATATAACATTGGAGCATTCTGATTTTAAGAGGTAGGGTTATACTGTTGGAGATAATTATTAAACGATGCTCTCGCTCTTTCTATTCTCACACATATTTCTGTTATATCCCCATCCTGAGTTAATTATTGTTCCCGAATAGGTGTAAGATTCTACGTGTTCAATTCTCTGGTTGTTTAGTATTAATTGTCTTGCTGGTTATTGGTTTTTACTTATAAGCACACATTTGGTTTTCGCGAGGTTTAGGCTTAGCCCATAATCTTCACTTGTTCTTTGTAGCCTTTCCATCAGGCTATTTAACTCATCTATGCTGCTAGCGAGTACTACTGTATCGTCAGCATATCTTATGTTATTAAGTATTTCTCCATTTATCTTTATGCCTTCAGTACTAGCGCTATCTTGAATACTTCTTCGGAGTAGATATTAAAGAGGAGGGAAGACAAAATGCAACCCTGGCGCACACCTTTCTTGATATCAATATTCTCGGTTAACGCAGACCTTATTTTCACTCCCGCCGACTGATTCGTTATAGTCTGGATGTTCCTGGAATCGATTCTGATCTGATGGAGTATTTCTAGCAGTTGATCGTGCTTAACGTTATCGAAAGCTTTAGTGTAATCTAAGAAACACAGATATACATCTTTATTCACGTCTCTACAACGCTGAATAAGAACCTGTAAGCTTAAGAGCGCTTCTTTTGTACCAAGGACAAATGAATAATGCAATACGAAAAAGTTTCATTACACGAAATATTTACTGATTTTCCCCGTAATTTTTCGCGGTTGTACTTGTAAATTGAGTCTCAGACTTTATTGCTGCAGCTGTAGGAGGATCTCGCTTCTTCTTCGGACGAATATGTCGTTAATTTTTTTTTCCTTTGAGATCAATGGAACGACGTTTCGACATTTTTAAAATTTGCGAGAAAATATACGACCATACACTTCGAAAGATGACAGTCAACTAATGTTAGAATTATAAACTCCACTAATGGATGCAAAATTCTAACGACTTTATTTTCAAAAGAAACCGTTTGACAAAAGAAATCCGAAACGTAACTGCCGAGAGACAGATAGCTGTTCCAATCCGACGCCAGGTCACATTTAATGCTATAACCTTTTTTGAATAATTCCTAGAAGAATAGAGAATAAAAATCCGTAAAAAAAAATCGAATTTTTGAAAATCCGAAGTGTACGTAGCCTCTTAAACTATTCACCTAAGTTTTCACAATATTCTCAGATTATACCCAGAATAAAAGAAAAAATCCTTGAAGGTAATTAAAAAAATGACCATAATAATAGTAATATTTACTTCATGGTGCGCCACCTTCGTAAAGAACAATAAATGCAGTGGGCAGTGTACATTTTTCTCAATAACTACAGAAATGCATTAGTTACCCATAGCGTGTACATGTAATATACAGAATATTGCCAAACACTTAATTACACACATGTGCATATACAAAGGGTGTCAGAAAAAACGCGCTTGCACGACAGCTCAACATGGAAAGGTCTTAATTATGCACAATTTGTCTGTGCAGCAACGAGTATATTTTGTAATAGAAAAGCCATAAAAGATTTAGAGCACATTCCTTTGTATAAGCAAACTTATTAACGCTTATTAGGTTTATTACACATAAGCCACAGTAGAAAGCGACAATTTATCAATATTTTTATTGAAAATGTCATTGCACTGTAATTTATGCTAAGGCTTGTTATACGTATAGTTATTTTTATTTAGCACTATATGCAAGCTTTATAATAACTGCGCATGTACAGAGTGTTTTTTAGAATAAGCCATTATTTACACCACCTTGAAGTGTTCAAAAAATTGAATTATTTGTTTAGCTAGATAAATTGTTTATACTTTTAAGAATATTTTAAACGTTTAACCATTTCAAAATTCAAATTACTTCCGAATTTATAGCAATTAGAAGTGAACGCGGCAGAGAGTCGGCCCGAAATTCAGATAGCGATCGGACCGGCACGAGCGGTCAAAGCCTTGACAAAGAGCATTGTTCTTTTAGTCAGTCCTTTTTAACAATAATTCCGATAGATTAACTGATACCGATTTGTTAGAACGCTGTTTAGAAGGATACACTCAGAATAACAATGAAAGTCTAAACGCTGTCATTTGGTCTATGGTTGAGAATGCTCCATTGCAGCTAAATTTAATTGTTGAGAAGCAATTATTTAAAGCATCCCAAACGCGTTGCGATTTATTGGATTCTCAGAATATCTATAGCCAACATGAGAGCAGGAGACTAAAGAGGCCAATAAATTGAAAAGAGCTGCTCAAAAGGGGTCGGAGGGCCTCGCGGCAACAATGGAAGACCTCATGTACAGTCCAGGAATCGCAGATTGCAGGTAATTTTAAAAAAATATTTGGTTTTAAAACGCTGACTCCGTCCTGTTTTTTCTTTTACGTTTTTTTCGAAACTAATTTTTTCAAACTGGTGTACAAGACATCTTAAGATCTACTTAACCGATTTTGTTAAAATTTACAATACATATTCTTTATAATATTAGATGTAGCATAGGATTTTTTTGATTAGGTGCTACGTTCATAAGTTATAAATTTCGTTAAAAATCAGAGTTTTTTTCTAAACAAAAAATTTAAATTTTTTTTTCTATGCTGCATCTTAGCTATTACCTTTCTAAATGAGAAAAAAATTATTTTTTATTCTTCAGACGATGCCTGACAGAGAAAATAAGTACACCATAAGCAAGGATTTCCAAAAGAGGGTCTTACTTGATGGCTTATATCTCCGTCATTTTTTATTTTTTTTTATTCGTTATTATTTCAAATTATTCATAAAATAATATTCATACCTATTTTTCTGAGCACCAAGGTGATGTATCCTCTTAAATTTACGAAAATATCAAAAAATGAACCAATACCAAACAATTTGTTATTATTTGTGATTAAAATGATAAAAATTAAAAAATATTTGAAAATTCTAATTACCATTTATTTTCCTACCTCTTTCATTTTATTTCTCCATTCTTAGTATTTCGTACGGAACATTTATAAGATCATTTCGGTGTCCGTCTGTATGTCTGTGTGTCACGCCCGATTTTCTCCGAAACTATTTGACATAGAAAGTTAAAATTTGGTACTAATATTGGAATTGATGGCCTCATCAGAGCCGTGTAGTTTTGAAAGTTAAATTTTCACTTACTAGCTCAATGAGTGAGGTGTCAAATGAAAGCTTGTGAAAACACGAGTTCAAAAATATATATAATGTAATACTTCCGCACACTTTCCTTTGTATTATTTTTAAAAAATCGCCCCCCCTTTAACTCGAAAAATACTGATCAAAAAATTTTGAAAAAATTCTGGAATATTCTCCACGGGGTGTAGATTTAACGAAGATTATCACGAATTCATTGCCTTTAATAAATTTTGTATTCTAAATTTTCTTTCAGACTTTTACGACCAACCGGATAACTAAAAATTTTAAGTTCGATGATAACTGGATCGGGTCTAAGTTTTAGACCTTTCTAGTAAATTTGGCTGTTGCTGTCTTATACAAGGACATTTTACCAAGTACTAAACTTATGAGGAAGCCAAATCTGATAACAACAAAGGACCCCACACTTTACTTATGAAAAAGTGGTTTCAATCAAATTGGCTGAATTGTGATGTTGTAGTTCTCAGCTTGTTGAACAAAAGTGTCCAACCTTTAAAAATGGGCATATTTCGAATTATTTTCAATTTAAGGACTAATAAACTCAATTTTTTTTAAACCACTTTGATAATTTTGATAATTATTAAATTAAAGATACAAGGAAAAAAAAGTCTCGCACGTATTCACTAACCATCGTATCTATATGTATTCTGAGGCGCTAAAACCAAATTCGAGGTCTAAATTAAGTTATTGCGTCATCATTTTGACACTTTCTTGAAAAAAGGTAAAACCCAGCAGGAATGGTGTTCAAAAAAAAAATTAAAGATTTAAAAAAAGTGGACTTCGATATCCATGTATTTTTGCGGTGTTGAAATAGAAATCGATTTTTTTTTTCTTGTATCTTTAATTTAATAATTATCGAAATTATGAAAATGGTTAAAAAAAAAATGGATTTTATTACTACTTAAATTGCAAATAACTCGAAATCTGTCCATTTTTGAAAGTTGAAATGAACACTTTTGTTCAGAAAGCCAATTTGACCGAAACCACGTTTCCATAAGAAAGGCGCGGGGTCCTTGCACCTGTCAAATTTGAACAGATTACAAAGCCAACTAGATTTTGTAAAATGGCATCCTCCACATATGACTAAATAGTGATATTTTGGTTCTTCACAAAAAACTAAGTTTACTTTTATGTTGTGCCAAATTGGAAGATAGTAAATAAATAATAACTTGAATGCCCTGTGTATCGGTAAAGACTAAAAATAAATATCAAGTGTTATATATTTTGTAAACAGACTGAAAAATATTATTTAGTGGTATGCTCATAAGTAGAGGGTTCTATTTTAAAAATTCTAGTTGGCTTTGTAATCTGTAAAGCTGAGTATACTAGTAAAATTTTTTTTTTGATATCCTAAATAGGAAAATAGTAAATTGGGTGAGCTACTTAAAAGTTAAAATTCAGTCCAATCACCTAAATGCCCTGTGTATCAGTTACAGCTGAAAATAACTATCAAATGTTATATGTTATATATTTTTATAAATGTTATTTAAGGTGTGCTCATATGTAGAGGGTACCATTTAAAAAATCCTGGTTGGCTTTGTAAACTGTAACATTTGACAAGTGACAAATATTGTATTACCAAACTTGGCTTCTTCACACAAAACTAAATTTATTGGTAAAAGAATTTTTTTCATATTTTAATAATTAGAAAAGTTAAAAGTTAAAATTAGGTTCAATAACTGGAATGCCCTGTATAAAGGTAACGATTTAAAATAAATATCATAATTATATATCTTTAAAAACGGACTGAAAAATGCTATTTTGGTCTGCTCATAGGTGGCGTGAGCCATTTAAAAAAAATCCTAGTTGAATTTGAAAAAATGACAAATTTTTTGTTATCACATCTGCCGCCCACATAAAAACTAAGTGAATTAGGTGAGAAACTTTAAAAAATGTCCCTGTACTTTAATAAATCCACTACAATTGATTAATGTAAAGATTAGACCATCCTGACAAACGAGTAAGAATTCCTACGTCTTCAGCTTAAAAGTTGCAGGCTAAGAAACCAAATGTTAGTTCTTCACAGCTGCAACAAATCGTCTACTCCGCGATGAAATTTTTCTATTTACTGTCTACAGAGCTAGTGTTGTTTCGCTGTTTTTATAATAGCCAAGATTGTATCAATCAAGACTGTTAACGGTCGTTATTTTGTTATTTGATGACGTCACTAAAGCTTGCTGTCAGGCCAAATTCCTCAGTTGCGCTTTGTGCCGCCCTTAATAAACATGTTCCATGACAATGGCTGCAGGCCATTTCAAGGATGGAACCAAACTCCTGATAATATTACATTCCAGTCTCCCAACAATCTGATTATGCAGACATTATCAGCGCAAAAGTCCTGTCCCAACTGGACGACTCGAAACAGAGGATTAAGGAGAAACACGATTCATATGTATAATTATTCGTGTACTAATAACCAGATCTCCCAAATCTTTCTTTGTACTCATCGCCACTCCTAAGGAATAGAGAAGTAAACCGGAATAGCCAGCATATTAGTAACGGCAATTTTATTACATCCTATGAGTTCTGACCTATCGCGCAGGACTGTCTTGATAGCAACTAAATCCTGCATGGTATGTTGTGTAAAATCTAAGTAGTTCAATATTTCTCTGACATCCATCATCATCTATCAGTCCTCCTCATCCTGGATATAGACCTCCTCTAAGAACTTCCACTGATCTCCTAATTTCTTGCCACTCTTTTGATCTCCTCGCTCCAACTAGTTGGTGGTCATCCAAGTAATCTAAAAAGCTGCTATCTAATAGTTGCCTCTTCTCTGAATGCTCACGATATCATGCTCTGTGGGGTATTGTAACGGCATATTTAACCAAGTCAAGTTCCTTGCCAAAATCCTGCATGTGTTCCTGAATTCGTTTCTGAAGCAATTTAGAATGTAGTCATCCATATAAAATAGATGGGTAAACTTATGTCTGTGATATGGTGGTAGATCATAGTTATGCACACTGTTTGGCGTTATAGCAGCGAAATGCAGGACACACGCTGAAAAACTTTTCTTTAAAAAATCATTATTATGGCAGTATTGGTATAACAACTAAAAACGAAACGAAAAGAATCGTATTTTTAGAAGTGACCAAAAGTGTTCTTCATATTTGCTGAACCATCCCAAGACGCATTTCACCGTATCACGGCTCAGCAGCTGGGCTAGGTTCAGCAAATACGAGAACACAAAAAAAAAATGTGTTCTCGTATTTGCTCAACCTAGCCCAGCTGATGAGCCGTGATACGGCGAAACGCGTCTTGGGATGGTTCAGCAAATACGAAGAACACTTTTAGTAACTTCTAAAAACACGATTCTTTTCGTTTCATTTTTAGTTGTTATACCAATACTGCCATCTATGCCTTCGAGCAGTAAGCTCGAGAAAGGTGCCTTTCTGCAATAAGTGCCAGCCGTGCTGTGCCGCTCTGCTTGAATAGGCTTAGTAAGTCACCGACAGAGTGCAGTATAAGCATCTATTTGTTATAGTTTTCAATCATTATTATCATTATTATTACAAAAAAGTTCTTCTTTCTCACATTTGGTCAATGTGGTTCCATGTTTGGCTGACGGGCCAAAGCCAAGTCAGCACAAACGCTATTACCATTATGTATTAAGGAATGTAGTAATTATTATTATAATCATTATATAGTAGGAATAAATACCTTAACTAATGAAAATAACAAAACCATTAAACACTACAAAATCCCATCTTAAAAATACTTCGATGTCGATGATCTCAATTTGTAACGTTCACTTTCTTTAAGCAGCGTTACGCACTAACTTTCCATTTCTTTACGGTGGCGCTTTCGCCGGCGTGCTTCTTTTTTCGTTTTTTTTTTTTTTTGTTCTTGCATATTTTGTTACGCATTTCAACAAGTATTTTTAAAATTTAACGCTACAATGAATTTTGTCAATTTTTATTTTTATTGTGGTTTAGTTTGACGTTTAATTGTATGTGTACACATGTACTAGACCTGAATTAGAAGTCACCAAAAAATACATACGCTGGTATGATTTCCGCTTTGTTATTAAGTAGCGATTATACCCGAAGTTGTAGTATTTAGAGCCATTAGAGCCCATAACATTCAACTTCAAGAGTATACGAGGATCGTACAGCTTCTGCCGCATCTCGCATTTCGACCGCCATGCTTTCCTGTCTTTCCAGTCATTCCCGTGTATAGCTCTATCTCTTATTATGTCAATTATGGGGTCTTCTTTACTTTCTTCTATTTGATGGAATATATTCAAAAGCTCTTTTTGGCAACCTACCTATAATATCGGGCATTCTTTTTACGTGTCCATACCAAATTAACTGTCTGGTTTCTATTCTTTCTGCTGTTGCATGTATTTTTCCTGTCCGTCTTCTGATTTCTGCATTCTGAACGTGCTTTTGTCTAGATATTCTATATGACCTTCTTAAACAATCCATTTCTATCGTGTCTATCCTTTGATTGTCTTTTATTGTCATTTGCCATCATTCTGATCCATACGTCAATATCAGCTCTACAATTGCCCTGTAGATTGTCAGTTTTTTTTTCATTGTTATTATGTTTGACCAAAGTAGAGAGTTTACAATTTCGATGCATTTTCTGCCCTGTTGAGTCCTGTACTTTAAATCTCTCTCTGATGATCCTTTATTGGAAATTACACTTCAAAACTCAAATACCAAAATTAAATGAGGTCGGAAAAATACTTTCATTTTTTCGTCCTCCTGCTTGCCGACTGACGCCCTCGCCCCCCATTGAGGGTTCTCTTTTCTCGTTAAACAAACGCCCTTATTATGTATTTATATTAGGCCTGTTCAGTTCACGAATTTTATAATTGATTATCGGTTATTGTAATCGATTGCACAGCCGGTTTCCGGTTCAAAAATTTTAACGGGTTATTTTTTTATAAATAGTTCAAAAAAACCGCTTCTAAAACAATAACCAGCTATTTTTCAAAATCAAAAAACTGATTATTTTTTAAAGTGTGAATTGGTTAAACGGTTATAGAGAAAAACCGGTTACAGAACAAGTTTACCGGTTTTCAGCACAAGCCTTATCCGTATACTTCCCGCTTCTTGAACCTAACTGCGCCACAATTTCCAAGAATTATAGTTCCCTCTTTCTTATTTAAAATATCTATTGCTATTGTAGTCATTTAGGTGCTTCATAGATTCATATCCAAATGCTAACATAGCGTCCAATCACCACTTTTATAGTCATATATTTTTCAATAGAAAAATTTAAAACATGAGCTACTAAACTTCCAATGAGTAAGAATATGACCTAAAAACGTACTATATTTACTCCCACGTGGTTCAGACGCATCATTTACAGATAAATCATTTGCATTACGTCGACAGTTAAATGTGTAAAACGGTACAAAACGTTAAAACTATTTTAAAGTGCTAATGATGAGTCTAAATTTAAACCTTTTTTCAAAAATTGAAGCATCTCTAGAAAATATAGGAGAAATGTGGCTAATGCGGACCACTCAAAGAAAATTTCTAGTTGAACCAACATTTTGGGTATCAGTTTAGAGGACTTTAAAAATCACGTCCACAATTTTTTTGTACCTTAGTTAGATCTCTATTAATTTGTATACTACTTATGCATAATTAAGAAACCACTAGAATAATTCTACTGAGCATTTTATGTAAGTTATCTTACAACTTCTTTATCTTTATAACTTCTTCTTTAAGTTCTGTACTCTTTTCTGAGTTTTGACGAACAAAATAATACAACAATGTGTTTTTCCCTCTTAATCAGTTTTAGCGATGATAAATTTTAACTGTTTGACTTTCGTCGTGCAATAGCTATACTGTAATATTAAATAAACTTTTGATTACAAACTGCAGTGTTTGCTTTTACTAAAACAAAGGTACAGGATTTTTTATTCGTTGATTTGGGAACTGTTTATCCAGGATTTAGTCGCTTGTTAACAAGAAAGCCATGCCTGTGTGACGCCGAAACAAAAATTTTTACTAACTATTAATTAACAAAATTAAAGTCCAAACTTGAATATGGGCAAAATTGTCCAGTAAATTTTACAAAACAAAAGATATCTATATGAATTGCAAACACTTGAAAAGCATACAGGAGTAGTAGAAAACGTACGAATATTGTCGGCAATAACCCCCGCTCTTGTTTCTTTTGACTAAGAAAGCCTGATGCTGGATGACGTCCGATGTTTAATATGACGAGGACAAGATCGTACTAATGTAAAATTAATTGCTTATTATATTGTTCAGAACTAACGAAGTCGTTATTCTCGACATACTAGACCAGAGGTGTCAAACTCATTTTGCAAATTTAGAATGTGTAGGCGGGCCAGATTCAAATAAAAAAAATGTACTGAATTATTATAAAAGAGGGTAATTATTTTGAGCTCGAGGATCCAGATACCTGACTTCTTGCGATCGCGGGCCTTATTGATACGTCCCGGGCACGGATGCGGCCCGCGGGCCGTATGCGGCCCGCGGGCCGTATCTTTGACATCCCTGTACTAGACATTCAGTTAAAATTGACATGCGCATTCGGCATTACCCATTCTGGAAGCCCTCCAATCTCTGGTTGCTTGTCATTTTTGGAGCTTACACGAGCATCTGAGACATATAGTTTAACTTGCCTCCTAGCCACCAATTTAAGCGCAACGTTCATTTACATTAACATACTATTACCGTGTATTACATACCCACACTTCCCCTACTGAAGTATATTTTTAAATGTTTGTTTATTCTGTGTTAACCTCGTACATTTCCTGTAAATGGAGCAGCCAATTTGTGTACCATACGCGTGTATGACGTCATAGTTAATTAAGCAACCGTATTGTAAACTGATATCTAACTGAAATTTTTAATGAAAACCTAGTTAAACGATTTTATGTATGAGTATGAATTACCTGCAAGCATATGTTATATCTCACAAAATATTGTGTATTTTGCTGCGGCTTATACAATTTCCAAGAATATGGTAACAATAATTAAGTAATAACTCTCAATTTATCTCTTGGGATCCCTAATGATTTGAATTTTATTAAAGCTCTCGATAGGTTCCTCTTACGTTCTTTTTTTTTCTGTTCTATATTCTGTCTCAAATATTTTTTTATCAATTATATTTTTCGTTCATTGATGCTAGTTTAAACATTATTATTTTCCCCTATAACGGGTTTCTTTGTATTATCCTTAGAATGATTCTTCAATCAAATAGGATATGCACTAATCGTAGTTGTTTAAAATAGATTTCTACAAATATTTTTAAAATAAAATAACTTGGCAATAGTTTCTTCTTCTTTAATGTAGAGATCTATAGATTTTTTTTGAAGTCGTTTGACTTTTAAATAAATCAATATTTTCCATCGCTACTAAACCTTTTCAGCCAGTTTGTTTTTTCTCATTGTCTGCACATAACATTTTGCACAAACAAAAGGCAAAATGAAGCCTAAAAACTGTTTTTTTCTCCAGAAATAAAATGTTAAAAAGGCAAACAACAAAAAAAGCTCATAAATATTCACTTCCTCTAAAGTCCTTGACCACTTTACCCTCGTTTAAAGAAAAACAACATTAATAAAGCAACATCCTTTTAAAAAAGAGGGCCACCCAATTCCCTAACGGACAATGCCAACGCACGAAATTTCCTTTAAAAGCGATAAAACACCCCAAATTTAAACAAACCCCTTTTACGCCCCCAAAATGGTATTAAGCAAAGTATAAAATATCATTCCGCTTGCTTCAACCCCCCACGCAAAAAATTAGGCAACCCTCGGCTCAGTGGGCCATTCACCTTGAGCCTAAATCGCTCTTATGTAGCCTCGCGCTGATCGCACAATCCGAGGATATCGGGACGGTATCTTTAGCATTCTTTCATAGCGCGAAATCCAGGTCAAACAAGCCTTGCAGAGAGACTAGTTCGTTGACTCTCTTGCCTTTATTTGTCGGGGTCGTGAAAAATAGCCTCGTGCCAGACCCGCTTGGCGAATGCCTTAACAATCGAGGTCAACGAGAGCCTGTGTCGAGAGTAGGACAATGCCTCCTGCAATTTTGAGGTCGCGCGCCTACTATAAAATGTAACCAGCGAGAAACGATTGGTGAAATCTGACGTTCTCTTCGTCATACTTATTGGGAATTGGTAAGGTCGTCTTTGTTCGATATGTCGTAAATTGGTTGGGTATTTTTATAAAACCAATGTCAGTTTATCTCGACTGTTGAGATATTTCCTTAGTTATTTCTGTATCAAACGCTTTATATGATCATTGATGGTCGGTTTTAATTTGCTCAGTACTTTTCCGTTGATATTTTATTGAGTTTAAAATTATTGTTAATTTATAATATTGGGGATCTTTAATAGTAATAACTTTAATAATAATAAAAAAATATTCAGTGCATGCACGAAAGGAGCAATTTGCGATTTTTTTAAGTTGATGCAACAAGGTCAAAAATATTTGTAAATAGCATTTTTGTTTACGCAAAAAGTTTGGTAATTAGGTTAGTCATCAAAATTTTGCGGCAAAAGTTGTACTACTTATACTTACTATAGAAATATATAAATGAATATTTTGCGTTATGCAAGGTCCTATCTCAACAAAAATACTGTTGTTTTTAAGTTGTTATTAAGTTTTTAAATAATAAAATACAAAAATTTATTAAGAGTGTAAAAATAACACAGGGGAACAGCTGTTTTGGTGTCGAGGTTTTTTGAGCTGATTCTATATCAATTTGATGTCCTGAATTCAAATAACGTATTCATTTGTACCTAGGAGCTCAAATTTTTAAGATATACAATTTTAGAGAAATATAAGTTACATTATTGTAACTCAAATCCGTAAGTGTAGTTAACAAAAGTAGATACGAAATTTTTATTTTAGTTATACAAAATACAATATTATGTCGTACTTACAAATAAAAAAAAAACATTGAAGAAATGAAATAGTCACTCAACACTTGGAAAGCTTCTTTTCCGCGACATTCTTGAATGTTTTTTTAAACAGTCCCTTTTTAAACTCCAGCAGTAATCTGCCATCATGTGCATGTCCCATCTTCCTTGGTAGCGGTCCTCCATAACTTTAATATCTTGGTGAAATCTTTCACCTTGTTCCTCACTCATGTCTCCTAAATTTTCTGGAAAACGGTCTAAGTGGCTGTGTAAATAGTGTATTTTAATACTCATATTGCACCCTAAGGATTTGAAAACTATTAAGCATCTTGTTAACCATTTCAACATAGTTTTGAGCTTTATGTTTGCCTAGAAAATTTTCTACAACTGCAACGAATGATGTCCAAGCTTCTCGTTCAACTTGATTCATTGAATTTATGAAGGTAGGATCCTTAATTAATTGTCTTATTTGTGGGCCGTCAAATATCCCTGCTTTGAGTTTTTCTGTGCTCAACTGATGCATTTTTACCCCTATATATGCAAAACAAGACCCATTCTTATCAAGAGCCTTTACAAATTGCTTCATTAAGCCCAACTTTATATGTAACGGAGGAAGTATGATTTTTTCTCTTTCAACCAAAGCGTCGTTAATGACATTCTTTTCCCCAACGTCCATGTTTTCTCTCTGAGGCCAATCTTTTCTAACCCAGTGGTGTGTTTTGTCCCTACTATCCCAGAGGCACAAAGAAACACGGATATTTCGTGTAACCACTTTGCTGCCCAAGAAGAAAGTTTACCATTTTTAAGTCTACACAAATCATCCATTGATGTTCGTAATACTTTATCTTCTGCAAGACCAAAGCTATGGTATTATATTCTTCTTTCAGTTTCGTTGAGTGAGCTAGTGGTATTGAACCATATTTATTCCCATTATGTAGAAGGACACATTTTAAACTTCGCTTTGAACTGTCAATAAATAGGCGCCAATCATCTGGAATATATTCAGAAAGTCCCATTTCTTTCATGAGTCCCCTAATTTCGTGACAAAATACAAGATTGTCTTCTTGAGAAAAGAATGGTAGCAGATCTTTTTCTCTTGTACGGTAAAAGGTAATTTTGGTTCCTTGTTCCAGTAAATTTTTGTCGTTCAACCTAGAAGCCAGTACTTCAGAAGCTTTTTTCGATAAATTGAGATCCATGGTGAGATCTTTTAATTCATTTTGATTGAAGCGTTGAGGAACTGATGACGTCCCCTCATAGTCACTGTTAGTTTCATTAGCATCAGAACTTTTATTAGCATCAGAAGAGCGATCAGAGGGAAAATATTCGTCATCAGAGATATGTGGTAGCTGATGAAATGTTGGAATCGGTATTTCATCTGAGTGCGGGATAGGGCGTATTGCCGAGTCTAAATTGGGATAAGTCCACTTACTGCGGTTATTTCGATTGATTCCATTAGTATTTACTAAACAGAAATAACAATCATTGAAGTGGTTTTTTGGTTCTCTCCAAACCATTGGTACGCCGAATTTTAGACATTTTCTTTTCCCGGTAGTCCACTGCCGTAAATGCTCTGTACAAGTTTTACATACGAGATGC
This sequence comes from Pachyrhynchus sulphureomaculatus, assembly GCA_019049505.1. Taxonomy (NCBI): domain Eukaryota; kingdom Metazoa; phylum Arthropoda; class Insecta; order Coleoptera; family Curculionidae; genus Pachyrhynchus; species Pachyrhynchus sulphureomaculatus. Next base: position 48,653,540 of record CM032456.1, read on the forward strand.
GGGGCCCACGTTTTGTCCTGATCACCAAGCTTAACTCCAAAGTATCCAAGATACGCTCGCTTTACAAAGTCAGTAATAGTTTGTCTGTTTTGTTGAAACATGTATTCTCCGCATATATAGCAAAACACATCAGGTTGATTTACACAACTTCTTCTTGAACTGGAACCTGAACTCATTTTAATTCTGTTCAATAACACAAAAACACTCTTTTCTTAACATAAAATAACACGCCGAATTCGATCTACTCTCATTAGTAAGAACGCACAAACTGACGAGACTTACCCGAGTTAGGTGATTAAAAGGGTCAGTTCAGGTACCTGATAGGCAATGGTTCCACTATTTATAGATTTACCTGGAATTTACTCAATTACAGACTGACAATAAAACCATTGTACCTACATTAATGAATATGTAATAATTTTAGAACTCTCATAGATGAATATACTGAATAAAAACCACATTGGTAGATAAGTTGATGTATCTAAAAAAGTAGAGCTGATAGAGAAAAACGGATTGCATGTATAGATTTAGCGTCCCAAATATAGTTAAAATCAGCTCTAAAATCCCAGGCACCAAAACAAAAATATTTTTTTGTTGCCCTGTGTAATGTATACTATATAAAAAAAGGGTTGGTCGGTTTGGGGTAAAAATACTGTATCGTACAGTAAGTGCAAAAAGTCAAGAAAAAGTGACTCCAAAAACAGGCTAAAAATCGCCCGTTTTGGCACATTCGAATTCTGATACAAATTGTATGCATTTCCAACTTAGCTAATAAGGCTTGATTCATACTATGAGGCCGCTCTCGATACGCTCTCGGTTCGATAAAATTTTCTCATATCCACATTGCTGTTCCGATATAGATCTTGCTTCAGTTTTCCTTCATCAACATTTCAAGTTAGATCGGAGTAGTTAAGAAAAGTGCATATATAATGTCACTTAACTTTTCAATTAAAGAATTATCAATTACACTGGTCAACAAAAAAAAGAAAATTGCTTGTTTCCTGTGATTTTTTTTGGTTTCTATCTTAAATTGAAGGTATTTTTTAAATATGGCAACAATTTTTCTCTAACAGCTTTTGTTTTTGAGTTATAGCTAACTACCCTTATTTACTATTTTTACTTAGATTTTCGTTTTTTATTAGACACTAAAATATATTTTGTTGCTATTTTAGATATGGCTTCGTCAAGAAGATGTTGTGTGCTTAATCCCGATTGTTTTTGTTATATTTGTGGTGAATATATATTTGGAAAATATCGCAAACCTATATCGGACTTTGTGAAAACTGCGTATCATCAATACTTTAAAATAAAATTGTGTAATCAGGACAAGTCATGGGTTCCTCATATTGTATGCCAGAGATGTGTGGTATGTCTACGGTTATGGTCCAGTGGAAAAAGAAATGCAATAATGTTCGTAACATCCATGATTTGGCGAGAACCTCAAAACCATCATGACGATTGCTACTTCTGCGTTATGAAAATAAACGGAATTAACCCTGGAAATCGAAGTAAGTGGTCATATCCTAACTTATCTTCTGCTCAACGACCTCAATTAAAATCACAAGAGGTACAACCCAGCACATCTAAATCTTCTGATGATCCAAATCTCTGTGAACCCGAACGAAATACATCAAGTGAAGACTCTGATTCAGACTACAAATGTAGCCTTTCAGAACCTCAACCATTTAATCAGAAAAAAACTAAATGACTTAGTAACAAATCTGAACTTACCAAAAGAAGCTTCTGAAATTTTAGCATCTCGTTTAAAAGAAAAAAAATTTGCTTACTCCGGAAACCAACATTACATTTTTTCGTACCCGAGAAAAAAAATCTGTTACCGTATTTTTCTCAAGAGAAGGATTTAGTTTTTTGGAACGATGTTGGTGGTATTTTGCAGCAGATGGGATTAAAACAGTACCAACCTAGTGACTGGCGTCTTTTCATAGACAGCAGCAAAAGAAGTTTAAAGTGTGTTTTGTTTCATAACGGTAACAAGTACGGATCTATTCCTATTGCACATTCGTCGACTTTAAAAGAAGAATACGTAAATGTTTCTAAGGTTATGGAAAGAATTAAGTATCAAGACCACAAATGGGTCATTTGTGTTGATCTGAAAATGGTTAACTTTCTTTTACGTCAACAAGGGGGGTACACAAAGTTCCCTTGTTTCATGTGTCTCTGGGATAGTCGTGACAAACAACACCATTGGTCACAAAAAGTTTGGCCAGTGCGGGAAGAGCTAAAAGTTGGTACAAAAAATGTTATAAACGTGCCTTTAGTTAGCCGAGACCGCATCATACTTCCACCACTTCATATTAAACTCGGCCTAATGAAACAGTTTGTGAAGGCGCTTGACAGAAGAGGCGAATGCTTTTAATTTTCTTTTACGCAAGTTTCCAGGATTAAGTTCAGAAAAATTGAAAGCTGGTATTTTTGATGGGCCACAGATTAGACAACTCGTGAAAAATCCTAATTTTGTCAAATCAATGACTGAAGTCGAATCCAAAGCTTGGAATTCATTTGTTTTGGTTATGAGTAGCTTCATAGGCAAAAAGAAATCTGACGACCATGTCGAGCTTGTTGAGTGCATGCTATCGAACTTGCAAGAGCTAGGGTGCAACATGAGCATAAAAATCCACTTCCTGCACTCGCATTTAGACCGATTTCCACAAATTCTGGGTGATTTTAGTGTGAAGCAGGGTGAAAGATTTCATCAGGATCTTCGGACAATGGAAGAGCGTTATCAGGGGCGGTGGAACTCACATATGATGGCAGACGACTGCTGGAGTTTGCAACGAGATCTACCTAAAGTCGTTCATTCAAGGAAATCTTATAAAATATCATTTGCTAGTGTTCAATAGAAACTTTGTTAACATAATGTATTATTTTTTTGTATTTTTTTGGCACAATAATAAAACTGTATATTTCAAAAGGTAAAGCTGTTAGCAATCTCCCAGTATTTTTTTCATTGTTAGGGCCATAGAAATACCCAATAACAGAAAAAAAAAATAAAGGAAACAAGACTTGTGTTGACCAGTGTTATAGCTATTCTTTTAGACGATGGTTCAAAAATCATCGAAACACGGAGGAAACCGAGAAGACGAATATGGGTACATCCAAGTTTAAAGGTGACGATTATACACTGTACCGTCATCTAATTGACGACGAAGAAAAGTTTATAAAGTATTTTAGAATTGATTCTGGGACATTTGAAATGATCTTCCACAATTTTTCACTCGCCATTATTTATTAACGTGTTTTAATTTTTATTAATTTTTTACCTTACACACACTTGTCTAATTCACAACTGAGCGGGAACGGGATGGAGCGGGATCGAAAACATATTCATACTACCGTGACGAACCATGACAGGTCCGATCTAGCTCCTATAAAATATTCTTTGAGATTGGAGCGTTATGAGATCGAGATCTGAGCGATAGGGGTAGTATGAATACACTCAATGTTTCTTTTGTAAACATATTTTATCGGACCGAGACCGTATCGAGAGCGGCCTCATAGTATAAATCAAGCCTAATGCTGATAAGGATTTACTCATGACGAAGTTTTAAGTTGAGTATACTTTTGGTTTTATCAAACGCAGATGATTTAAGCAAATATGCGCGATCAAGTAAAGTTCTATAGCTAGATTTTACCCCACTAGATAAACTCCCCAATAAGAGCTTTCGGAACAAACAACACGTATTTTTACCCTTCCGATTTTGCACCCCTTTCATACCCCGTTTCGCTAGATTTTCACCCCTAGAAAATACTTCTCACTTCTGCCATCACTATGTGTGTATACGGAAAATGTAAATGGACTTCTTATACAGATAAGATATGTCTACATCGCTTATTATAACACCATTTCTATAACATACATCCAAATAGGCAGGTAAAAATGGTAACTTCCAACCCTTTTACCTCAAAAAACAAATGTATACTCAACTTGAAACTTTGTCATGAGAAAGTCATCATAATTAATAATCATTTAGTATACAATTTGTATCAGAATTCAAGGGTGCCGAAACGGGAGATTTTTGGAGTTACTTTTTCTTGACGAGGAGCCGTGCCAAACTCAACTGGAACTTTCAAATGCACTCATCTACAGAAGCGGAAGGATTCGTGGGTTTGTCATGAACACTCTCTCAAGAATAAAGCTACAATACTGCTATACCCTTCCTCTCCAAGTTCAGTAGAAAGGGTTTTTCTTGTAATTTTTTAAACCAAATTAAGCATGTCAGCTTGAAAAAGTCATACTTACAACATTTTTAAAATTCGGTGAAATTATTTGAGTATTAAGGAAGGTTTTGAAGTTTGAAGAGGGATGGCTAATAATAAATTTGGCTACCCACTTCCACCTGTATGTGTCTAGGGATTTTATTATCTTAGACCTAAAATACGTAAAATAGTGCCAATGACACTGCCATAATCACACATTCAAGAAGTAGCCGCCTCATCACCAGCAGATTGCAGCGTCACCTCAAACATCCAGGACTCCTGGTTTGACCGCTGGTGGATCAAACTCAACCCCCTCAAAACCCAAGCCATCGTCTTATCCAAGGGCAGGGGCACCCCTCATGGACATCTTCAACTTCAAGGCTCCCGCATCCAATGGGTCAACTCCATCAAGAACCTGGGCATCCAGTATGATAAACAACTTGTCTGGAAAGACCAGGTTTGCATTGTCACCAGGAAAGCAAAGCAACTGCTGAGCAAATTATACCCCATTATAAATCGCTCTAGTAAGTTGCTACCAAGAACCAAGCTACAGATCTTCAACACCGTCGTAAAGACAGGCCTCACTTACGCCTGCCCTACATGGTGCTAGCTCTCCAAGAGAATAAGAGCCCAACTTCAGACAGTGCAGAACAAGGCCCTGAGGATGATCACCGGAGCTCCATGGTTTATGAGGAACTGGCAAATTCACAGGAACCTCGGTGTGTCTAACATAAAGGCGCACATGAGAAAAACCTAGCTGAAGTTTCTGGAGAAGGCGTCCCAGCACCCCAATGCATCAGGGATGCCTTCCGACTCCCGCCAATTCACGTGACCGTCAGACCCCCTCTCAGAGGAAGACGATGACCCTCCTCGCCCGCCGTGACAGAAGATTGTAAAACTAGATTAAGTTACAATAAGCCCTAATTTAAGTTAACATTAAGTCCTAAATTAAGTTAGTGTAAGTTTTAGGCTAAGGTAGTTTAAGTCTTAGAATTAAGAAAATCATGTAATAACAAACCCATATCCTAGGTTAAATTAATATAGGGCCACTAGTTTAAGAGCTTAGGTTAAGTTAGAATAAGCATACATTCATATGATGTTAACACTTTTATAAATGTAAGTAAGAGGCGTAGCCTAACTTTTTAATCCAATAAAGACATATGGCGTAAAATAGAGATTTAACTGGTCAACCACAGGCGACTTCTTACGAGTCAACTCAACACAGTCAGATACAATATAAAATTAATGTTTTCAATTTCCATAGATCATTATGCTGCATAAAGGAGAAAGTCGTCACATAAGACATAATGAAGAGTTGTACTACCAGTACTGGTACTGATGAGCAGAAAAATAAATCTCACCGACCAAGTTTCACTTTCTTTTCAACGCGTCGCCTCCACTTGTTTTTTTTTATTTGGTTTGTAGTAAGTTCGCTTTCGTTTGTAGTAAAAGATTTTTTTGGCAATATCCGATTACATATGTAGAGACTTTCACCGAAAGTTCATTGTCGCTGTTATTTTAAATCGATTAGGTTCCAGATGACGTCAGTTTATTTAGTTCATTGTACATAAATAAATGTGGGAAAGTTTAAATTTTTTTTTTTAACTTTAACAATATTTTATTATTTTTTTAAGTCTATTATATGACCGAGTATCTAGCTACTGGTATAATATGTTTTTTTTTTCTTTGCCTTGCGAAGGCAAGCATTTCTTCATGTTTCCGATTTTCATCGATCTGTCCTTTCGTCTCTCTGTCTGTTGATTCGTTTGTCTGTTAGTTGGCACAATAAATTTCGAACATAACATGAAGCTATAGTGTTTGAGCAATATTGCATCAAAAGAAGGAGCTGAAAAAGGTGAGGGTCGATAAATTTTGTGTAGTTTTAATAGTACAGTGACAACTTTCCCCAGTTCTTGGTTACAACAATGAAAAAATTTGAAGCATAATTATTTATAGTCAAATATATAGGGGGTTAAAGGGAGTGGAGAAGGGAGTAAGAGGAAAATTGCTTTTCAGTTTTAAGTCCTTCGTCTTATCCAATTCAGTCGTCATAAGACATTTTCAAACTGCGAGTTTAGAAAGAAATTATTGTCTAAATCACTTTATTAACTTTTTAAAGGAATGAAGAGCAAATTGAGCATAATCTATTCACCGATAGATGGCGCAAAGTTACGTATACTACTTCATTGCCCCGTCATTCTAACGTTTATAACAAAATGGTACAACTATTGAATGTTGTACTCAGTAAGTGGTAGATTTGTTGCAGTTTTTTTTAAATCAAGACTTAACATGACTATTAACATAGCTTTATGGTTTAAAATTGACAGATAAAGCGTACGATCTTAACATATAGCTATTACTTGCTTATTTTCAACGTTGGCAAATGTTTGTACGAGGTCTTATGTTGTCTAATTCAAAAAGGGCGCTGTTATTTAATCACAAGACATTAAAATTAGTAGAAGTAGATGTCATTTAAACTGACAGCAAAAATATATTTTATGCAGTAGCGGTTTCTGCCATCCCATTGAATTTACGGGCTTCCTAATACTAAAATTAAAAACTCTATGACGTAATCGTAGATGCCCCTTAGAAAAATCATAATAAGTATGTAGCGTAAAAAATACTAAGGCTCGGTACACATCGTAACATATAATATTATATCACACTTTATGTATAACTTATAGACCGAAGTGGCAAAAATCAGTCGTAAGCGCCAAGCAGGTAACCTATTTAGCAAAATTAGTGTCGTTGAACTCGACAGAACTTGGAGGCCATTGGAGAAATATGGTGGGATTAAATGACGGACCTCGATTGGCTAGCGGTGAGTTCATGTGTGGCTATTGGATCCGACGTTGCCGATTTTAAAAAGAATTTAAAAACATATCAAGGGAATTACATTCATATAATTCAAAGATCAATCAGAATATTAACTCCTAATTAAAATCCAGATTTATACTAGAACATATGTATTAATGGCTTCAGAAAATTTCCACAATAATAAAGATGATGCTGAATCATGTCGTATTAAACTTGTAGTTTTTTGTCTTTCTGACCATATGATATTTTAACCCATTGAAGGTCGAAGCAAAAGAAGTATAGATTGTTTTATATATATATATATATATATATATATATATATATATATATATATATATATATATATATATATATACATATATACAAACGAGGATTCCTAATAATTTCTTAAATGTAATTAAAATAAAAAGACTGCTTCTCATATTATTTGTAGTTGTCACAATCTTTTCCATATTTTTTGGAATCGTTCGAAAATTTCACATGCTTTTTTAAATTAGATAATTTTCAGGAAATTTTCCGAGATAAAATTCTATTATAGGACAAAACTATATGTGGAAGTATATATATATATATATATATATATATATATATATATATATATATATATATATATATATATATATGTTCTGAAAATGGGTCATACCCAATTACCCAATAGTTCTATTTTCAGTTGAAGGCATATAAATAAATTTGAACATAAATGAAAATTGATCAAATCACTAGACTACCTAAAATAACTAACACAGTTAAAATGGTCATGGCTGAAAAAGAACGTGAATTTTTAGTGCAGATTGAAGGGAAATGACACAACGCTGTCAGCAACAATTTAATCTTCAAATCCCTTTGGGAACAAAACGTTTTGTTTACAAAATGAAAGGTATTAAGAAAAAAATGTTCTTTTTGTGAAATAATGCAAACTGGTACTGCAAAAAGTGTGTTGTTGATGTTGGCAAAGATTAGTGATAATTCGTTTTAGGTCCTTGTTTTATAATTTTATATCTGATATGTTTAATGCCTTTTTTACTAGGAAATTTTTTATTGCTGACGGAAAATATCTTATTTTGAACAATACAGATAACGAGAAGTTAATTGCACTGGTAAAATAGATTTGAGTACTTAATAAATACCTTATTTCTATATGTAATTTTTCAAGCAGTAGGGACGCCATTGATTTTAGGTCAAAAGTTTGTGACTTCTTTAAGTTAGTTTTACGTGTAACTATCCATTTCCATAACACCCTGTATATTTCTTTTGAATTATTGGCGAGAGTTTTAGATTTGTATTTGTAATATCAATTATAAATAAATAATAAAAAATTGACTGCATATTTTTTTGGTTTTATTTTTGTCCAGATATTTTGTAGTTTATGGAATTAGACATTATAACGACTTCAAGAGTATTTATTGATGAGAATAATTACTGCCCTAGAAGACCAAATAACAGAGTGATTTTTTTACACCAAAACTGACGTAATTTGCATACTACTCCATAAAAATTTAGTCTCAGAGAGCCCCAATCCTGAAAGGGTAATCTACGAATAATTATCGCCCGGAACCAACCTAAACCTGTAATTCTGGTTAGTTCATGACGAGATTTTTGAAAGAAGTTTTTTCAAATGATGATGAAGAAGTACAAGGAATTTATGGACCTTGTTGAGAACCTTCGTGATGATTAACCTCTTGCCTCTTATATACCAATGACGACAAAGTAGGGTTAACTTTAGGTGATGATGGTTTGTACAAGAAATTATTAATTTTTAGTTACTATAACTGTGAGATTTTAATTCATATATTTTTATATTAGTAAACACATTTGAGTATTAATTGCGATTCCCTTTTCTTGCGTAAATAATTAGCTGTTGAAAATTATAGCGTATACCAACATTTTGCACTCGGGGACTACCTAGGGCTAATGTTCTCGTAGTACGACAAATTACTTCGGTTTTAGTGCATTTTGCCCTAGTCTTCTACCACCACTGGCTAATATGTTACCTTTTAAAAAGTAATGTAATTTAAAAAATCTGCATAGATAGCCATATTAATCAGGAAACTGAATATATCTCTATTTTTACAAAAAAATACATTCACAAACAATAATCATTCTTTAAATGCAGCTGTAGGGTATTATTTTTTGCAAAATTTCACTTAAAAATTTCTTATACATCTTACTTATTATAAAATCACCCTATTTCCATGTCAAATATCCATCTTTCACAAAACAAAGCACGGAGTAATTAAATTTTCTCTAAAAGCTTCAAACGTCACTTACCGACAAAATTGACAAATTAAATATATCCATTAGTTTAAAACGCAAACCGACAACGTCGCACAGCACTCAACCTCCAGTTTTAATTTCATCTTGCCCCACATTTGTTAGGACGGCAAACCGAGGTGAATGCACTAGCCTTAAGCGGGGCATCATGTGACCTCGATAGCCCAATGGGCGAGCAATGCTTTACAAGCGACACAGAAGCGAAAATGCGGTACCTCGATGCGAGGTTAAGCGAGGTGACACGGATAAGCGAATGTGGACCTATTATGGTTGTAATCGGCCGAAATGTCCGGTTTTAATATATATTTGATTAGTAGATCATATAGACTGATTGTAAAACATAATTGTTAAATGGCCAAATACAGAGACAAGAGATTTTATTGTTATTATTTCAAATGATTATTTATTTAATAATAAAAATAAGTTTGATTATTTATTGTTACAGTTCTGAAATCCAGTTATATTAGATTGTGCTAGCAAATTGCAAGTACATTTAGCAAAAAAAACTATGTAATCTGGAATTAATTAGTTTAGCTCGGAATAAAAATCTTAGAAAAATAATATTTTTGGCCCAGTGCAAGTCGGACTTGTAGAATTAGTGTTCCATACGTTGACTGCTTTTATAATAAAAATTTTTATTACGGAGGTATAAAATAATCGATGACTTAGCACAACACACTCCAAATGAGTTTTTAACAAAGTTTTTTTCCGATCTTCGCTGAAAACTGTTGACCTTGAAGTTTTTGGCTTTTTTTTATATACCAGATAAATTATTAACCGTAATGCACTCGTGACAATTTTCGTTCAATCTACACCCTGTGGAGAATATTCCAGAATTTATTTAAAGTTTTTTGATCAGTTCTTTTCGAGATAAAGGGGGGGAGCAATTTTTCGCAAGTTTTAAAAAATAATACAAAGAAAAATCTGCGCAAGTACTACATTATATATATTTTTGAACTCGTATTTTACCAACTTTCATTTGACGGCCCACATGAGGACCTGGTAAAAAAAATTTTTTCACTTCCGATTTGACCCTCCAAAACTAACTTCTTAAGTCAAAATTTAACTTTCAAAACTACAAGGCTCTGATGAGGCCATCAATTTAATATTAATGCCAAATTTCAACTTTCTATGTCAAATAGTTTCGGAGAAAATCGGTTGTGACACACGGACAGACAGATAGACACCGATGTGATCTTATAAGTGTTCCGTATGGAACACTAAAATCGTATTACTAAATTATTCCGGCCTATTAATCGTGTTATCATATTACGCCAGCGATTTCGCTAATATTTATAAGAGTTATTTAAACCAGGCAAAAGCGCGAGTGAGAAAACAACCGACAAAGATCGACGACATATTAAACAAAGACAGAGAACGCTGTTGAAGGCCGAGTGTCAACGAACTAGTCTCAAACAAGGTGCCAACTGGCCTAGATACCTCACGCCGACTTAAAAGTGAAAACTCTAACCTGCCAGAGTAGCCCTGGTTAGAGATTAGTTTTGGATAATTTAAAAAAATTTTTGCAAAAAATCGATGGAAAACCTTTTCATAAACATACATAAAAGCTTTAGTTAAAGAATTTTTTATTAACTTCATTTAAAATTTGAATCGATAATTGAGGGGTAGGTTAGGTCTAGTGGACTGTCAAAAACCCTTATACAAGCGATTTAGTTAACTTAAAAACAAAATAAAATAAATAAACATCTGACGGAGGGAATTAAATAACAACTTATTAAACTTTTGGGTAAGTTTGAATTAATACGAACTAATTCAATTTATTTATTTTGCTGAAAGGTATAAATGTATAAATGATTAACACCACAAAAGAAAAATAGATTTTAAAGATTGGATGAATAAAAAATTTTAAAAAAAAAACTCAAAAATATGCAAACCTTTTTTTATAATCCTAAAATTTTTTGTGTGAAATAAAATCTTTACCTGCAAGAACTCGTCCTAAAAGATTCTCCTCACTATCCTGCGTGTCCTGCGAGTGGGGACCAATAACAACCTCCCCGTCAACGTCCATATCTTCAACCACCGGCTGCACGGTGGCGCACGCCGTTTCTTTAAAATCATTTACCGTCATTGTCAGTCTTTTTTTCTCTACTTTTCCTAAACTGTATTATTGGCACATCGGGACACCCGCGATTTCTTTTGTTTATCTAACTTAGATTGGTAAACTTTTGTTGTCTTTACTAAAAAAACAATCGCTCTCGCGCTCGTGTGCTGCATCGACTTGACGTAGCGTAAGCGTGCGAGAGTGAATCGGTGCGCGCCAGTGTAGCGCGCGCTGCGGTCGGATGCCGTGACCTACTAACTCATATACGACGATTAGGTCGACGAACTGTTCCAATGTCTTCTTCATGGGTGATGCTGGGTTACCCACGATGGTTTTAAGGAGAAAGGGGCTTTCGATTTCGTTTGAATCAGTCTTAATAAATTAAAGAATAATATTTTTGTTCAATAAAGTCTTTTAATTATTAGTAGTTTTTGTTATTTCATTTTTATACAAATTAAGAAGAAATTTAAATTTATATAAAAATGAAGGTAATAACATTAAATAAGTAATTTAATTTCAAAACCAGGTACCTACATTACTTTTAATTTCAGAAGTTATTAATGTTTTAAAGTTTAATCTTTTTAGTGTTCCGTACGGAACACTTAAAAGATCACTCCGTTGTCTGTCTGTCTGTCCGTCTGTCACACCCGATTTTCTCCGAAACTATTTGACATAGCACTAATATAGGAACTGATGGTCTCATCAGAGCCGTGTAGTTTTGATAGATAAATTTTGACTTAAGGTGTTAGCTTTTTGGGCTAAAATCAGAAGTGAAGAAAAAATTTACCAGGTCATAGAGTGGGATGTCAAATAAAAGCTTGTAAAAACACGAGTTCAAAAATATATGTATTGTAATATTTACGCACACTTTTCTTTGTATTATTGTTAAAAAATTGCAAAAAATCGCGCAGCCAAACTTAAACAAAACTATGTTAACCAGGAAAATGACATATAATTGAATTATGACAAGAATACTAATACAGATTTACGAAAAATTGTTTTATTGAAAAACAAAGTTTACATTTTAACGAGCTAACGACAACGGACTTACAAACTAAAACTTGTACCTACTATTTTCAGAGATAATTTATGTATACTTTTAAAGCAATGAACAAAACGAGTACAATAATATACAAAGTCTAAACCTAAACTAAAATATTTTTTTCGAAGTTTCATTTCTGCAAAATCGCGAATAATTTCTTTCAGATCTAATTTACTACTCGATTCGTGTTTAATGGCCAACATTGCTAACTCATTAAGACGATTTTGTGTAGTCATAGTTCTTAAATAATTTTTTATTATTTTTAATTTAGAAAAAGTTCTTTCGCCAGTAGCGACAGTTATGAACAGCGTTAACAAAACTCTTAGAGCAATGCTCAAATTTGGCCCAATTTTAAGGGAAGTAATGAATTTAAGAACGTCAACTGGGCCTTCTTAATTAAAAGTGAAGAAACAAGGCCTATTTCGTCAGCCAGATCTAAAGCGTTAAGATTGGACGAATCACCATCTGTCAAGACGTTTTCGAGATCTTTACAATGTGCCAGTAATTCATTTATACACATCTCTTAAGTAGATAAACATCATATAAAAATTCAAAAGAGTCATTATAACTATTCAGCCTAGGTTGTGTTTATTGTTTTTGCGCTCTAGTAGTTCAGGAAGTTTTGCCGCCCCTAAATTTTGCTCCCGTAAGCAGCTGCCTACCTTTCCTGCCACCTCGAGCCGGCCCTGACTCCACATTATGTCGAAAAGTACTGATTAAAAAAGTTTGAAAAAAGTCTGGAATAATCTTCACAGAGTGTAGATTAAATAAAAATTATCACTAGTAAAAAAAAACAATTTCAAAGCCATCAGTTTTCAATAAAGAACGGAAAAAAACTTTGTTGAGTGTGTTTTGTGAACTGTTTGATCAGTTAATACCTGCGTAAAAAAAAAAAAATATTGTAAGGGATTACATACACCTGGGCGCTGCAAAAAGTATGTATATTTAAAAAAAAATATTTTAAAGGGTATTAAATGAATAATACAAAAGAATGGCGATTATATATTTTCATTGTACTTTAAATTATAAGAAAAAAATTGTTTTTAAATGTTTTAAATGTTAACATTTAAATGTTAATTATTTTTTATCGGGTTCAATGGGCCACTGATGGAAACTATGGCGCCTCCTTGTCCGCAGGATAACTTCGCAAAAAAATAATCCAGTCTGCAAAAATAAAAAATAATTTAGTCAAGTGTAGTCAAAAATTTTCCAGTTTTTTTCAAAAATAAAAAAAATTTACAGTGTTTCAAACTTTAGTATGCAATTTTCAGCCAAAAAATTTATATTTAATTATTTATAAAAAAAAGTGTCTATTAGAAAAAATAAAAAAAAAAAAAACCTCTCTAATTTTGTAGAAACAAATATTATTACGATTTAAAAAAAAAAACTAAAAAATATTAAAAATTGACTAAGTAATATTGCAGATAGTGCATTGACACAGGCAGCGGTCCCAATCGAACGCCGACATTTGATGCTATAACATTTTAATTATTAAATTTTCTTAAATTTTTTTTTTTTTTTTTAAAAATTCTGAGAAGTATAGAGAATAAAAATCCGTAAAAAAAAATCGAATTTTAGAAAATTCCAGGTGTATGTAACCCCATAAAAGCAATCAACGACTTGCACTTGGCCGGTTATTTCTTCTTCGTGTGCCACGTACATATATCACACGTCAGCAATCACGGGTATCAGCCGATCTGAATATGGTCGAAACTCACCAATTTCTTATGTTGAAGAGCCATGAATGTTGTGTTAGATCTGGCCTGCGTCGCCTTTCGATATTACCTTGAGGAGTAGGTTGTCTTCTAAGTGCTCCTCCCATTGTAGGTACCTAGTACGACACCTTATTCTGTTTTATAATATCTATAAATTCTCTAGTCAGGCAGACTTCTAGTAAAACTTCATCATTTAATATATGAGGCGTCCAGGGATTACCTAATAGTCTGCGCGAAGTGACCACAATTCAAAAACTTGGTTGTTAGACCAAGAGGGCGATCCGGAATTTTGACCTGTCGACTAACCGTCTGCCTAGTTGTTCATTTTATCGGGCGAGTGGAATATAAAACCTTGAACGTTGTTTTTACGGCCCCCATGTCAATTAAACGAAATTTTAATTAAAGTATAATGCAGTGTGTCCCAAAAAGTTTAATACAAATAGAGAAACAGTTTATCATTTTCAAATCATATTTTTCTCTCTATTTAAATTTAAAGAAACTTTACTCTTCATTAAAAATCATTATTTTATATTTTCCCTTATACCATCAACTTTTGATGCTTGATTATGGATTTCCATGTGGTGCAGAACTTTTTATCAGGAATAATTTTTTTGTAATATGTAAGATAAACTTTTTCTCCATTTATATAAAACTATTTGGGACACACTGTATATTAGTATTTCTTACATAATACTGTGAGAATTGCACATATTTAGATGTACATGCATACATAATTTGACGACGTTTTACTATTTATTTACTAACTAGATTTGTTTCTATGATTTGTGAGGATAATTTATATTTTTATAGTTTTTATATTATGTACGAACCTATGTACACGTTGTACTTTTGGCAACAAATGGTATTGATCTTATCTGTTCATCTCTTTTTGAAATAAAATTTAGTTACTTTAGTCATAAAATTAAAATATATTGTAAAACAGTGCGCTTGTGTTAAATTATTAACACCACGGTTGATTCCGGTATGCTAGCTTAAATTTACAGGTTCCCTTACAATGGAAAAGACGATACGAGCTTAAAGAAAGCCCTTTCTCATAAAAAAAAACACAATTCGCCCCCACACTCAAATTTTACCACCTTCTCTAAGCGATGACCGAGACGCGGAGATTTTTACAAAAAAATCGTTGCTTAAAAAAGGAACTCTCCCTTGTACCACGTTTTAAAACGGAAAACTCGACGGGAGAGATTTCCTCAAAAAGCACCCTCTGTTCTTGATAAATTTTACTGATGCCGGGCTCGAGGGAATTCATCCCGCTTCCCTCCCACCATACGGCCTGCTGGCATTTAGGATCTATTACGATACATCTAATTTTATGGCAGCAGTTTTGATAACGGTGGTCTCAAACATACCGATTTTTCGGTATTTCTACCTATATGGGGTCTGTCCTACCGAAATACCGAAATTTAACGACTTTTCCACGATTTCTGAAAATATAAAGAAATTCTCCCGATTTTTTTACCGATTTTACATTTCCAAGTTGGCAACCCTTTTGGTTTATGTTTTTACGGAGAATCCCTCGATTGTATGATAAGTAATTATTGCAGAAAGTTCCCGATATCTTTTGGGGAATCCACTTGTGTCCTACAACTCGTAACTCGACGTTTTTAGGGGATCCCCCGAGCTAATTCGCTTGTTTATATAAACAAGAATTCCGATTATATTTTTTCATTAATTTTCATTGTTTAGAAGAGAAACTTTCTCCGGGTTACTAATAGCGTCTATTATAGTACCTACCAAAAATATTATTATAATACCAAGTCAAAATGTCGTCAAGCGAAGAACCGAGTACAAGCGCGAGTGCAAAAAGAAAAAAATACCTACAACAAAAAGAATGGGAAGAAGAACTTTCAGGCTGGCTGCAAGAAAGTCGTAAAAGCGCAAACTATGCCTATTGTACAAGTTGTAATAGGGATATTAATATTACATCAGGAAAGACGCTCTTATGAAACACAATTCTTCACAAGTACACTCGGTATCATCAAAGAATATAAAATCACAACCAAAGATCATTTACTGTAACAAAAACTCAACAACCTGATATACAAGTTAAACAACGTAAAAATATTTCTTTATTTTTTACTAAGTACCAGTGCATTGTTATATTACTTTGTATTCTACAAGTGTATAGTAGATACGTCTTTTTTAATTCCTTTTTATATTTTCAGGTGAAGTAAGATTAGCCTCGTTTGTTGCTGGACATAGTCTCCCATTCCCATTATGGAACACCTGCCGAAACTCATACAGAGTACGTTTGTCCCGATTCAAAAATTGCAGAAAAACTAAAATGTTCGACGAAAACGACGAAAACTCACGCCATAATTGATCATATTATAGGTAAAAAAAAGTTTTGATAATTTATGTGAAGATCTGCGGCAAACTAAGTTTTCATTTATTATTGACGAGTCCACTCATCTTAGCACAACCAAAAACTTGTGCTTAGTCGTGTGATATGCAAAAGAGCATCGCATCTGTGATTGTTTTTAGTCTTATGAGATGACTTAAGTGTCTGTCCGTTGTCTGTCTGTCCGTCGGTCGTCCGTCTGTCTATCTGTCACACCCGATTTTCTCCGAAACTATTTGTCATAAAAAGTTGAAATTTGGTAATAATATAGGAATTGATGGCTTCATCAGAGCCATGTAGTTTTGAAAGTTAGATTTTAACTTAAGGGGTTAGTTTTGGGGGGGTGAAATCAGAAGTGAAAAAAAATTTTTTTTACTAGATCATGGAGTGTGGTGTCAAATGAAAGCTTGTGAAAATGCGAGAAAAAAATATATATAATGTAATACTTGCGCACACTTTTCTTTGTATTATTTTTAAAAAATGGCGAAAAATCGCTGTCCCCCCCCTTATCTCGAAAAGTACTGATAAAAAAAATTTAGAAAAATTCTGGAATTTTCTCCACGGGATGTAGATTGAACGAAAATTATCACCTTTAATAAGTTATCTGGTATATAAAAAAAACAAAATTTCGCGGTCATCAGTTTTCAGTAAAGATTGGAAACAAACTTTGTTGAAATCTCATTTGGGGTGTGTTTTGTGAAGTCACTGATCATTTTATACCTCTGTAACAAATATGGAAGAAGCAATATTCGAGAGGAATATCCAAGGAAGAAAAGCGATTGCAATGCTTAATAGTATACTATGGGACAAAAACATAACCATTGAAAATAAGAAGAGAATTTACAACTCAACAGTGAAAAGTATAATAACTTACAGCTCCCAGGTGTGGCCATTAAAGGAAAGAACAGAAAAAATACTAAAAGCTACAGAGACGAGCAGCCAGAAAATCCAGAAAAGACCGCATAACAAATGACACGATAAGGCGAGCTTTAGAAATAAAGCACGATATAGTGGACGAAATCAGAACCCAACAGTTGGTATGGTACGGACATGTACAGAGAATGTCACAAGACCGACTGCCTAAAAAGATTTTAAATTGGAACCCTCATGGAAAAAGAAAGCGAGGAAGACCATGCCAAAGCTGGAGAGCAGGAATCAACAAGGAAGTACTAGAGAGAGATCTGGAGGAAGAGGGATGGAGAAACCGGGAGGAGTGGAAATTAGGCATCGGAAGACGGAAGAGGTTATAAAACCGATTGATATATATATAACAAATATTTTTATTTTAAATCAACGTACGGAACACTAATTGCGCAAGTTCAACTTGCACTTGACCGGTTTTTAGCTCTTATTCCATTAGAAGCTGCTAAGGCAGTATCCTTATTTGAACATATTGTAAACTTTTTACAAGCGCTGATATTCCATATAAAAATAGTCTAATAGGTTTTGCATCTGATGGGGCAAACGTAATGATTCTGTTGTGACATTGCTGCAAAACGAAATTCCCATTATTTTTCTAATTAAGTGCACATGCCATTCGTTTCATTTTTGCGCGTCATATGCTTGTACAAAACTGCCACGCTTTATAGACGATTTTGTAAGAGACATTTACAATCTAAAGTACATAAAATAATTCACTCCTCTCAGACACGCTGGTTATCAGTACATGCAGCTGTAAAAAGAGTATTGAAACAATTTTCTGCTCTAAAACTACTTTTCATAGACCAAGTATCTAATAATGATCATCTTTTAGCTACAGAAAATATATTATAGAAGCTTCAAGATCCAACTACATTGCTATTTTTGGAACTTTTAGATTTTGTGTTACCATTATTTAACGATTTAAACAAAAAAATGCAGGCAGAACACCCAAAAATTCATATTTTATATGAAAAAATAAGTCAAACATTAAGAACTTTTTTGATTGCTTTTTAAAAAGAGAATATTCAACAAGTACTCCAATCGAAAATGTTGATTTTAAAAATCCTAGATATTTTAGCGATATCGATGCCGTATACTATGACGCTGCGGTATCTAATACACTACTTAGTAATTCAGATTTAAGCCCAGATTAAGTAAATTTGTTTACAGGCAGATTCCTAGAGTTTTATATCGAAGCTTGCAAGCAAAAAACTGCGCGGTTTCCATTGAAAAATAATCCAATAAAAGGTTTAGACATAATTGAACCAACGAATGTTAAAAGTGGCAAAGCTTGTTCAGAACAATGATTTCCAACAAATTGGAACAGAGTGGCGTATTTTAAGAAATTGTGAACAAATCGAAACATTTCTTGATGACATAGAACTATTTTGGGATAATGTCAGTTTACTAAAGTATAACGATGACACTCAAATGTTTCCTTTGTTGTCTACTTTTTTTTATCACTGCCCCACTCATCCGCTAATGTTGAGCGCATATTCACGCATTATGAAAACTTATGAAAACAAAATAGCGAAACAAGCTGTCTACTGAGTCAATCACTGGTCTATTATGCCAGGTGTACAAGTATGAAATGCGGATTTTTTTTCGAAAACAACATGTAAATTCGGAAGAATGATAAAAAGTGTTTTATTCAAAGTATGCTCCATTGCTTGTTATACATTTTTCCCATCTTTCGGGCAATTTGTGAATACCACGCCTTGGCGATTCATCGAGCCATTTTTTTACATCTTCGTACGAACCAAAGCGCTGCTCAGCAAGTGCGTGACCCATCGATGCAAACAAGTGGTAATCGGAAGGAGCCAAGTCTGGTAAGTTAGCCGCATGGGGTAGAACTTCCCAGCTGAGTACTTCCAACGTGTTACGAACTAGTTTTGCCGTATGTGATGGAGTATAGTCATGAAGAAAAATGACTTTGTGTTTCCTTTTTCGGTATTCTGGCCTTTTTTCAAGCAGCGAACGATTAAAATCGGTCAATTGTTATTGGTAACGTTTAGTATTAACCGTTTCCTCAGGTTTTAACAGCTCATAATAGACCACGCCCCTCTGGTCCCACCAAACACAGAGCATCGTCTTTCTACCAAAGCGAGTCGGTCTTGCGGTCGATGTGGATGGTGCGCCTGGGTCTACCCATGATTTTTTGCGCTTGTGATTCTCAAAATAAATCCACTTTTCATCCCCTGTAACTATACGATGCAAAAACGATTTCCTTTTGCACTGAACGAGAAAAATGTCGCACTTGTTTTTGCGCTTTTCCATTTTCCTGTCGTTCAACTCATGCAGTACCCATCTACCGGCCTTCTGAATCTTTCCCATCTCTCGTAGCCGATTGGAAACAGCTCGTTGGCTAACGCCCAATTGCTCGGCGAGTTGTTTTTGTGTTTTCGAATCATCTTCGTCCAACAATGCTTGCAATTCCACATCTTCGTATTTTTTTTGGCGGTTTTCCACGTTCCTTGTCTGCAACATCGAAGTCACCACTTTTGAAATGCCGAAACCATCGTTCACACGTATCTTGCGATGGAGCATGTTCACCTTAAGCTTCTCGAAGTAATCGGTATGATTGAACAGCAGTTTTCTTCAAATGAAAACAAAAAATTAATGCTGTCCGCGAATGCTCTTTGTTCGGTATAAATTTCGACATATTGAACACAACACTATGCACACACTTTTCCAATTTATCACTCGTGCGCGTCTGACACTTGTTGATGATACAACAAAATGGCGCAGTGTCAAATCTTTATAGCACAAACTGCATTGGTGCACCATCTGTTGTCTGAAATCCGCATTTCATACTTGTACACCTGGTATACAAAACGACTATTTATAGACGCTAATTGTTATGACTTCGAAATTAGTTGAAAGATGACTGAGGCTATGGCCAAAGAATATTGGTATGATCCTAAAAATCGTAAAAATTAATTAGATTTAAGTTTGTATACCTATTTAATGTTAGATATCTTTAGTAATAAACGAATTACAAATTACTTAGTCTGTTATGTTTTTGTTATTTCGATTTCATTACGTTTTACTAGTATTCACTAGTGTTTATTCACTCATATAAAATATTTAAAAAAAATAATAATTACTCTCATTAGTTTTAATTGTATACTTAGTATATTCTGTAGGTTCCTATTATTTTACAAAGATAAAGAAGTTTAAAATAAACAAATTTAATTGAATATTGTATTTTTTTTTCAGATATCGATTTTGGGTACAAATATACCGATATTAGTGGGCATTTCGCATTTTGCCGTTCGAAACCACTGTTTGATTGTATTAGAAAACTTTATTATGCAATGGATTTTCTCTAACGAGCGCAAATGTTTCTACTAAAAAAAAACCTAATTTAAAATAACAAAATGAAATTTAATGAATCATTGACTATTAGTCATTACAATGATATCATAGAGGAATACACCAACGCCTCTTATAATTATTTAAGAAAGCTCAAGCTGTTATTTTTTAATGATATATTATTACAAATAGCCCCCACGGCTATTCAAATTACCAACCGCAAACCTATCAGTAGTTAACAAACGAAACTGTTTCATTTGTTTTATAACAAACCGATATTGCTGTATTCCATAGCAATAATTTTTGCACATCGAGTGAAACAATTATTCTTGTTTGAAAACCATGAAAGGAGGGCAAATTTCTTCAATTGTTTATCTATTATGTTCACTTTTGTTTTTCACTGCATACTTTCACTTAGAATAAAGAAATCTTTTAAGTAAGTGATTAACCCCATGGCCCCGATTCCGAAGATTCATTGAACTTTTTATTTGTTTTTAATTGCGTTAGGTAATGAGATTTTTAGAAGTAATTGCAAAAAAATACAAATATTGTTTTATCATACTTTCGTTTTCATTCATCCCATATGTACATGGTAATTGTTTGTTTCCGGATAATAATGATAATAAACTGTATTAAACAAAACTAAATGTGTATTTGTATATGTGAATATGTGAAGAAGACTCGATACGAGGGCTACCCTTTAAGTTTTTACAAAAACAATGAAAGAAAAAAATTTTTTTGCTACAAATCGTTTTGTTGTTTTTCAAAATGAGCCTTTAAGATTTATACACTTTTGCATACGTTCGAACCAATTCGCGAAACATTTTTTCCACTCTCAAAAACATGGTTTTGGAAGTATTCAACAACTCCTTGAAGTGATAAAAATCACTGTCCACTCATTTTTTTTGATATTCGGGACCAAAAAGAAGTCGTTAGGTGATAAATCAGGTGAATACGAGCAATGAGACATTAATGCGATGTTTTTCTATGTCAAACAACACAGGCCAACGATGAAAAAAACTTTTTTAATAATTTTACCTGATTCCTATGTGTTTTGGTGTGCTGAGTCCGAAAATAATAATAAAAAAGTGGTATCACCCACAAATTCTTCACATTTTGTTATTCAAAATGTGAAAAGTTTATTTTTTATCATTCGCATGTTATTAGGTTGGCAATAAAATCAGAATTGTTATTAGGTTGGCAGTTCCGATAAATGTCACAGCTGTTTGTTTTCTTCCAGTTAATATAACCTCGCATTGCAGTGTTTAACTCATGTGCTTTAATTCACACTCAAAGTATGGCTAATCGTGGTTGTAAAAACTCTCCCAACACTTTTTGTTGTGGTGAGTTTGTAGTTAAAAACATTACTGACTTTGTAAAAAAAGTATACTTCGCATATTTTGGTGTAGAAATTGCTAATCAAGAAAAATGTTGGGCTCCTCACAAAGTATGTTATGTTTGTGTCGAGGATCTTAGGAAATGGTATAAGAAAGAAAAGAAAGCTTTTAGATTTGCAGTATCCATGGTATAGAGAGAACAAGAAAATAATTTAAATGATTGTTATTTTTGCAGCGTTGATGTTTCTGGATATAACTCCAAAAATAAGAAAGTAATTGTCTATCCTAACTTTACTTCAGCTAATCGGCCGGTAGGACATGGACCGGGACTTCCTGTTCCTGAGCCATCTCAGTCTATTGATGACATTTTACAGTCCAGTCCCGAATTTAATGAAATTCGACCGGATGATGATAAGTTTCAATGTTCTCTAGAAAATTTAAAATCACAGTTGTTTACACAAGCTGAGTTACATGATTTAGTGAGAGATTTGGGAAAAAGCAGAATTGCTTGGTTGTAGGCTGAAAGAAAAACATTTCTTGGAATCTGGAACATCTATTTACCATTACAGAACAACAAAACAGATCAGTAGTTTATTTTTTTTTTATTTTTATTTTTTATGTATCAAATTTTCCCTATTTTGAAATTTAATCGATGTCATATTGTGAGAAAACTGACGGTGATACAAAAAAAACTGATACCATATACGGTGTCAGCACCCAAAAATACATAACACTTAGATGTATTGGTTTAAAAAGTTTTTACAAATATTTTTTTGTTGGCCTATGTAATCGTTTGACGTGCTGTGTGAAAGCTGGCATTGTCATGATGAAGAATGATACGACGTTTTCGGTTGTTTTTCCTGATTTCATCGATACTTCTGGCAAATAAATTGTTGTATACCATTCAGTATTAACTGTTCTTTGATCGTCTAACGCAGCAGTCGGCAACTTTTTAGCAGCCAAGGGCCACATAGTGGCAAAATGAAATAAAGGTGGGCCGCATTGTTCATAATTTTTTTAATAGGTCTTGTTAATGTCAATGATTTTAAAAATGCAAAAACACAAATATTTACTTTTACATTTTATTCATCATCATTTTATTTAAATTTTATTAATAAGTAGGAACAATGACAAAAAGAAAATGAGAAAAAAGCAGACAAATTAAATGAGAACTTCGAAATAACACATAACAGACAATTTAATGTGCTTTCATATCTGGTGTAGAAATTCGTAGAATGGCACTCAAATGCTCTTCTGTGACACGAAAACAATATTTATTTTTTCTGTAATTGAGAATTGAAAAAGTTTGTTCGCATAAGTAAGTGCTGCCAAAAATTGTAATTAATTGCTGAGCAAACCTTTTCAATTCGTCAAAATAAGATGGCAAACTGCCATCAAATTTAACAAGATCATTAATTTCATAGGAGGAGTTTTTGAGAGCGTCATTAGACTGAAGATCAATCACATTCATTTGTAAAATACTCGGTACATCCTCAACATCACATGAAAAAGGGTTTGCAAAAATCTCCAGTTTGCCAGAAACCTTCTCGAAGTCACAAAATCTGTCGTTGAACTGATTTTGGAGCTGCATTAAAATGCATTTCATTTTATCATTTTTCCAGTGAAAATTTATTCCAACTTCCTCAACAGCTTTTTTTCAATTCGGGAAATAGTCCAGCTTTTTCCCGTCAATCTGTTTTATGAAGAGCTTGTTTTTCATTTGGAATGCCTTTACGCCTGTGTCCATATCAGATATTAATTTGTTTTTTCCTTGAAGCCTCATATTCAGCATATTTAACTCAAGGATCTCTGTTATTTACAAAACAGTCGCGGGCCGAGGCTTGCTTACCGCTGCTCTAACGCAATGGTTACGACATGTCCAGTATAACTAAAGGAACAAGCGATCATTTTCTTGCAAGTGCTTCGCTAACCAACCACCTTTGTTGGATTCGGTTCATCTTGGAACATCCAAACAGTTGATTGTTGCTCGTACGAATATATCCAAGTTTCGTCTCCTGTTACGATGTTGTATACGGATTACATGTCCTCAGTCGAATTTTTTGAGCATTTCTTTACATCAACTGACACGAGCCTGTTTTTGAGTTTCGGTCAAATTCCGCAGGATCCATCGGGAACAGATCTTTTTCACAGCTAAATGTTCATGCAAAATCGAATGTACTGCAGTCTTCGATATGCCTAAGGATGTCAATTGTAAACGGTCTTTCCTAATGATGATTCATTACCAAAAGTTGAACGAAGCGATTCAAGGCATTGTTGTTGAGTTAAACCTTTACTAAAATCGTAAAAAGTCATCCAACGAAAACCTTTACGTAATATTTCCATTTATTCACAAAACTATTTTTTTAAACGCTCACTGTAAACAACCTACTCGGCCAATTTTGTTTATAAAAATTTAAAAGGCAGCCCTCGTAACAACTGAGATGCTCAAGGCAGGTGGCAACGAACTGGTAAATGCACTGAAAATACTCCTAAATAAATTCCTAGAAGAAGACAAAATTCCAGATGCATAGCAAGATGCGAAAATAGTCTTAATATTTAAGAAGGGCGACAATTCCAACATCGATCCATAAGTTTACTCTCTCAATTTTCTAAATTACTGACAAAAATAGTCTCAAGTCGACTCATAAATAAATTTGATCTGTATCAGCCTGTTGAACAAGCAGGATTTCGAGCAGGATACAGCACCCTAGATCATTTATAAGCAATTCGAACTTTGCTGGAAAAATGTACCAAATACGAGGCTGGTTTGAAAAGTCCGTGCAAAGTCCGAGAGATGGCACCACCGGCGCGTATCGAGGTCATGTTTAGTTAGTAGCATCTCTTGAATGAACGCACACCAAGTTTCAGCCATATTGGTCTATTTCTTTGTGTTTAGCATTCGTGTGAATCAAGGAAGTCGAGTGATTTTCAAGAAATGGACGAAAAAGAATTTCGTGTGGTGATTAAACATTACTTTATGAAAGGCAAAACGCCTCAGGAGACTAAAGAGAAGCTTGATAAACATTATGGTGACTCTGCACCTTCGATTAGAACAGTTTATAAGTGGTTTCAAAATTTTCGGACTGGGCATATGGGCATAAGTGACGCTGAACGTTCTGGACGGCCTGTGGAGGTTACGACTCAAGAAATCATTGATCAAATCCATGATATGGTGATGGGTGACAGAAGAGTTAAGGTGCGTGAGATTGCTAGTGCTGTGGGCATCTCGACTGAATGGGTACATAATATTTTGCATAAACATTTGGACATGAGAAAGCTATCCGCAAGATAGGTGCCGCGATTGCTCACGCTTGACCAAAAACAGAATCGTGTGAAGTGTTGCAAGGATGGTTTGCAGCTGTTCCAGAAGAATCCGGAGGACTTTAAGCGTCGTTTCGTCACTGTGGATGAAACATGGATACATTACTATACTCCTGAGACCAAACAATAGTCTTTTGGGATTCGCAAGGGATAATCCTCATCGACTATCTGGAAAAGGGTAAAACTATTACAGGTGAATATTATTCATCGTTATTGGACCGTTTGAAAACCGAGCTGCAAGAAAAAAACGCCCGTGATTGGCCCACAAGAAAGTCCTTTTCCATCACGACAAACGCACCAGCATACACCTAAGCAGTTGTGGTCGCAAAATTAATGGAAATAGGATTCCAACTCGTTTCACATCCCCCCTATTCTCCAGACTTGGCTCCCTCGGACTACTATTTGTTCCCCAATTTGAAGAAATGGCTGGCGGGACAAAGATTTTATTCAAACGAGGAGGTGATTGCAGACACTAATGGATATTTTGCAGAGTTGGACAAATCCTATTATTCGGAAGGGATCGACAAACTAGAACATCGTTGGACGAAGTGTATAAGCCTAAAAGGAGGCTATGTCGGTAAATAAAAAAGGTTTACACCAAACACATAAGTAGTTTTTATTTTTGCACGGACTTTTCAAACCAGCCTCGTACAATATCCACATCTATCTTGCATCTATAGACGTAAGGCTTTTGGCATCTTAGAAATGTTCCCAATCATCGAATCAATAAACGCAGCACACATACAAATTTAATTAAGTACATATATAACAACGCAACTTCACATGTATAATAGATGAAAATACTACAACTAATAGGATCAAAATTCAACGTGGTGTTTGACAAGGTGATACGATATCCCCAAAACTGTTTACTATGGCCTTGGAACACATGTTCAAACTCTAAGATGGGAGAAAAGAGGAATAAACATCGATGGCACCTACCTGAGTCATATGCGATTCGCTTACGATATTATAGTCATAAGTAGCAACCCAGACGAAATTCAGGATATACTAGCACGGCTTTCAAATGCATCAATACGAATAGGGTTGCAAATGAATATGGCAAAAACACAAAAATCATGAGCCAAGAAATTGTTCAAATTAAAAGTAATAACATCGACAATGAAAACGTCAGCGAGTACATATATTTGGGTACGTGGATATCAATGGTTGACTACGAAAAAGCATTTGATTCGGTAAGGATATGGGCAGTTCTCAACGCCTTAAGCGACAGCAGAGTCACGGAATTAAGATGCAATTGCTCAACGACTGTGTCAGAGTACACATTTAAACATATACATATATATATATATATATATATATATATATATATATATATATATATATATATATATATATATATATATATACATATACATATATATATATATATATATATATATATATATATAAATATATATATATATACATATATATATATATATATATATATATATATATATATATATATATATATATATATACATATATATATATATATATATATATATATATATATATATATATATATATATATATATATATATCATCCATCAGCCATTTGCGTCCACTGGGTCTGGGTCTCCTCTAATGTCTTTTATGTGGTCTGGGTCGTCCTTCAATCAACCTGCTTGCTTTCATTGGGGCTATATGTCTTGACCGTGTCCACATTTACTTTGTATTATATGCTTGACATTGTCTGGGGATTCTATTTCCGCGTTATTTAGTATGTTTGGTGTTTGGTCAAATCTGGCCCTTTCCATTTCCCTCTTCGCTACCTAAATTTGTTGACAGAGTGTTTTGTCAGCGCAGGAATTTCGGCATCATAAGTTTACTACAGGTGATTGTGAGATATATATATATATATATATATATATATATATATATATATATATATATATATATATATATAACCTTGGAATAATGAATATATTTTTTTTTTCTTCAATTTTTTTGGGCTTTATGGTTCTTTTGTTTGTTTTGTTTTGTTAAGTGTGCCTCCCTTTCAACCCCCCCTTGTAAGTTTTTTATGTATATTTTTGTGTGTATTTTTATTATTTCACCTTCTACATTGTATTTTAAGTTTAACAATTTTATATATTCATAATTAAACAATTTGTGCATCCTATTGAACATCCAAAACAATCCTGTAAAATCAAAATTTAAAATCATAAAAAAAGTGAAAAAGGGAGAGGAAAATGCATATTGACTGAAAATTTCAATTTTTTAGATGAACTGAAGACGCCTACAAATTAGGCGAAACGTTTTCAATAAACTTCTAACTAGAACATAATATAATTTCTTTACTCTTAAAAGAACCATAAAGCCCAAAAAATTGAAGAAAAAAAAAAAAAAAAAAAATATATATATATATATATATATATATATATATATATATATATATATATATATATATATATATATATATATATACATATATATATATAATATATATATATATATATACATATACATATATATATATATATATATATATATATATATATATATATATATATATATATATATATATATATATATATGTCCCTACAGATGTAAAAGGTAGCACTGTTTTGGTGAAAATTTTTAAGGTTTTTTTGTATGAAAAGTTTCACCGTCAGCGATAATTAAATATGATTTAAGTTAAAAATTTATTACATAAGTACTTGTTTTTCTACATAATTTCCATCTCTATCCAAGAATTTCTGGCACCTAGGCATCAGGTTTTTTATTCCCGTTTTATACAAATCTGCAGCCCAATTTTAAAACCAGAACTTCCCTTTTCACTTCGTCGTCATTGGCACAGTTTCGATCACCGAAATAATTCTTGAGCTCCGCAAAGAGCTGCAAGTCGCTTGAAGCAAAGCCTGGAGAGTACATAGGATTCTCGAACCAGCATATGATCGGGCGTTGGATAGACAGGATATCTCAAACATAAACACCACATAACGATGAATTTCAGCTACTGATTAATTTTTTGCAGTGAAAAAGCGAATATCACTGCGTATTTCACAACTGGCAGCAACACGAAGTAGAGTCTCCATGGCAGACTCATAATCAATATTATTCTTCATGCTTTACATCATTTTATAATACCTACCGATACCTGTACAGTTATATTTCCTTAAACTATTTTCTAAAAATATAACAATGTTTATTTGATCGATTGATTTGACGTATTTACAAAGGACCTGTCAATGGACTTGTTTCAATTTATTTTATGTTCATTAATATTGTATTTGGAGTTGATATACGACTCGAAATCGCGCTTGTGTGTAATTGACGACTGACGTCATTCTTTGTATCGCTTTTGTGAACGTAAAAACACAGATCCGCATTAAACAAACTGTTAATAAATTTATCAATAACTAGCAACCATCCACGACTTCATTCACATGGAAGAATTATTTTTTCAACGGCTTTTTTTACACACAATTTTTCATAGATAATTCAGAACACGCTTACTAAATAGTAGATAACTCAAAACTAAATGAAGTAGGTACCGAAGTGACAGTGAAACAGTAAGTATACCTAAATTAATGATGATTACTAAAATAATATTTGTTGCCTAAATAAATCTCACACTATTAGGTACTTATTGAACAAAAATACACTAACAATAAAAAAATTTAAATAAGTATTTTTATTGTTATTTAGTACCTATTGACAGAACAAAGTACCTACAATGTGCCTACAAAAAGAATGAAATAATCTTAAAACTACGAATAACAAAAACTAAAACAACAATCCACTTAAAAAGACCTTTTCGTCTTCAAAAACACGACGTCAAAGAATACGAAACGGAACAATAATTATTTACAAACAAAATATTATGTACCAAATCAAGAAATTATATCTAGCTCATGTCACGCAGGAGCCTGTTGTTTTTTTTATCAGGTATCGTGAGTGAGTGAGTCAACTCAAAAGTGAAAAAATTAAATTATAGATGGCAGAACATGGATCGACAAAATTGAACTATAATATAAGTACAAAGCCGCCGACTGTCTCTCCTTGCTGGCTCCACCCGCAGGGCCGTTCGCTCATGACCGTTTCTTTCCTCACCGCGTCTTGCCTCGCCTCCCGCGCCGCTTTGAACATTTTACCTAGACCACCAGTATTATATCACACTACCTATGTAATAGAGTATGACCCTAAAATCAACTCTAACATGAGAAATTAAGGTCTATAATTCTTCCATACATAGCACGGTCTCGATCGACTTTTACACAAGCCTTCCAAGATAGGTGTATTTTTAGAACCATGTCCCCGCATGTATAGGTATCTCTTTTTTAGCTACGCTTACTCAAAAACACTTATCCAAATGGTTTGGGGTAAAGGACAATTTTTATCTACATGAAATGCACGTAACAAAGAACATATTTAGTTTAATAAGGATTTAATTTTAGCTATTGAAATAACTCTCGACAAGTTTATCACTTGGTCACGTCTATTTTTAAGACCTATGGTTCAATTTTGTGGGTTAACCTTAGCAGATAGACATATGCTGTCGTGGGGTTATTTGTAGATCCATTTATGTTCTACAATTATTCTATACATTTTTATATATCTTTTACTGTAAAGGCAGAATTTGCCAGAAACTCGCCCGCTTAACCGTTTTTATATTGACTTGTGTCACTAAAATTATCATTGGTCAGCTCTCTTTTGTCCTAACCTCGTAAAATATATCCTATGTTCATCGAAAAAGTCCAGGCTACATACCAGTTAAAGATGTTTTAAATCGGATTAGTAGTTTCAGAGATTACCTTTAACAAACAAACAAACTCACAAACTTTATTTCTGATTTAGCACTCTGTAATTTCTTTCTCTTCTTCTGACTTCATTTATATGTACATATATCGATTGAAATTACATATTAGTTACTAACACCAACATTCATACAACCGTTTCCTACCCAATCAATCAACCATTTAAAATTTCAGTTATTGCGATCGTGACGATTTGTACAAAGTTACTTTATACTACGTCAACGAAAAGGTCACAAGATAAATTGAATGGCCACCTATTGTTTTGCGGTACAAACCTCTTTGGATACCGTAAGGCTCCCACTTATATTTATTGATTTAATTAACTGATTGTGTATTTTTGGCACTGGTATTAGCTGATTATATATGGTCATTTATAACTTATTAAAATACAAAGTTAGGAAATATTCAACTGTGAAAAATAAACTATTAATTACTTTCTTTTCTGTTGGCGCAAACTATACACTTGATTAGATTAGACCTTTGATGGTATATTAAAAGCCGATCAACCAAATTTTTTGTTTTAATTTGATAGTCTGACAACACTGTAAATTTGACCGACTCGTTATTAGTCGATGCAATTAATCAGTTCTGATTATATGTTCAATGATTGAGCTTGTTTCAGTGTAAATATGATAATTACCGAATGATAAATAAAATAATGATTTAAACAATTATAACCGGCCTGTCTTTTATTTTAGATTCTAGATCCTAGGCTTTTATGCAAATTAAGCCTGCGAAAGGTGGAAGGCAATACAATAAAACAGAGTTAGCATATTATTGGGTGTTTGAATTAATTTTGAGGGATTTTTTGTTAAAAATATCGCTTTATTGTAAAAAAAGGTTACAAATTGATTATTTATTGTCCATTGCTAACCACTACTTTCTCCCATCTTTGTGGCAACATATGAATGCTACGTTGAAAGAACGATTCATCTTTTGAGGCTATCCACGAATCGACCCATTTTTTAATATCCTCATAAGACTGGATGCGCTATTCAGACACGCGGTGCGTCATCGATCGAAAGAATATGTGGCCGAGGATTGTCATGTTGAAAAATCCCTATATCGTGTCTTTTGCGGTCGTTTTTCCCTCAACGCTCGGCTCATTTGCATCAATTGTTGTCGTTGTTCACCGGGTTCACTCATGATTTTTTGTGCTTTGGATTATGGTAGCGTATCCATTTTTCATCACCAGTTACGATACGATGCAAAAAATTCTTCCGATTGTACCGTTGAAGCAGTTGTTCACAGGTGAAAAATCGCCTTTCAACGTCTCTTACTTTTGAATCATTTCCAGTGCATGTAAGCGCTTGGAAATGGTTGTGCGATCATCTCCTAATGATTCTACACGTTCTTTTTCCATTTGGCACGAGTCTAATGCCTCCAAATCTTTATCTTTAAACTTTTTCGGCTGGTCTTGACGTTCTTTGTTTTCAGTGTCGAATTCACCACTTTTAAAGCGTCGAAACCAGTACTCACATGTTTTTATCGATGGAATATAAACACCGTAGGTTTCCGACAGCCATCGATGATTTTTAGCAGCGCTTTACTTCGAATTAAACAAGAAAAGTAACCCTTCCCGCAAATGGCACGTAATTTAATATATTTAAGGCTCAACAGAAATATGTTGTTTACACTTCGGCAAAATAACATATACTAAAAATTAAACTCTAATGCTGGTGCTTCACCGTGAATATAGCAACAGTATGCCCCAATACGACATATTACAAGTTACGCCCTCTCATAAAAATCCCTCATAATTAATTCACACTCTTTATATTTGATAGACGCAAATCGTGTAGTTTTCGTGTTTCTACTCGCATAAAAGTGGAACTTCTCGAAAAATTTCCTTATGCTCTCTCTCCTTAAAACGAGTATTTTATTAAAACGAGTTTTTTTAAATTTTTTAAACACATTTCACGCACGAATTAGATGCGAGAGTTTTTCTGGCACTGTTATTACCATATAACATCTTTCCTTTAGAAATTTTACTTCTAGATACGTCACGTGCGTCAAAATAAATCATTCGGATACCGTAGACGAAATAAATATTTCGACCATATAACTCTGTGGAAATTTTGGATAACCAAAAGTAGGAGGTAAAATGGAAAATAAACGGGTTGCAACATGGACGTCAGTGACACGAAATAAGACAGACGCCTTATTTTAATGGCATGTAGAACTCATCACAAAATGTGTTAATAAAGTAGGCGCTTTTGACGTTGTTACGCCTTACAAGAATTTTTAGTTCCCGTTACGTAGCAACTTGAGTTTTAGTTCAGTTCATTGATCTGTGCCCATACTATTCACAACAATCAAACCATATTTACGAATAAACGTGATAATAAACAGACCACTTCTTATCATCACTGGTAAACAAACAAAGACAAAAAATCTATACTGATATAAAAAATCATTTTGTTAAAGATTGCACGAGATTTAAAAATATTTAATATATTCTTAATGAAATGTTTTATGTTTACTTATAAATCCGGTCCTGTTTCATTTAGCCCTGAAAGTTGACTCGGGTTATTCACCCGCTGTCGATCTGTTCTACATTCGTTATTTTATCGGGGGAGCTAAATCGAAAAAAAAAACATAATAAATGTTGAAGTTGACCGATATTTAGTTTCGGCTATTGTTATGACCATTTACTAACTTATTTTTAATGACAATCATGCCTTATCTTTACGGAGGGATTTTTTATTAAATTTTATTAATTAATTATTTTTTATTTCTATGATATCTAAAGCATGTTTTCTGTAAGTTTCATAAAAATCGGTTAAAAATTGACGAAGTTATAGCAGTTTAAGAGAAGCGCCGTCACGTAGAGTTTTCAGCGCAAGTAGCAAGCAGATGTTCTCGGATCAGCCTTCGCCAACCTTAACTCGATTTTAATGTATTTTAAACTTTTTTTTATAATACAATACAAAGAGATTCTTCAATTGTCCTTCTTTAAGGACAAGGTATCTGCTGTTCTAAAGTTCTGTATTCGAAACTAGGAGTTTGTTCAGTACCGTTGTAGAGTTCACTCTTAGCAGTTCACTCGTAGCGATTCAGACGTAGCAGTTATTAAAGTTAAATATAATGATAACTATGGGAGTTCATTGTTCACCTGGCTGAGCGACAATTGCTACAAAGTACAAAACAAGAGAATGCGTTATAGACAAGAACTAATTAGTATTCGAGAAGCTCAAATAGCTGAAGAAGATTTTTGATTTTTGACCTGTTTTTGGTAATAGCTGTGAGTAATTTAGAAAATGAATGCAGAGGAATAAAAGTTAATGCAGACGATACCGAAATAGTTACTAATAACATGGAAGTTCCGCAAATTCTAATATCAATTAGTTGAATGATATTGGCGCGGAGTATGAGTTACGTATAAATATTGAGAAAACCAAAATAATGATAATTAATAGACACTCCCAAGAGGATGCATCTCTCTTTATAAAGGATGAAGAGATTGAAAGGGTTACTAAATTCAAATATCTTGGCCCCGTCCTCAACGAGCGATGAGATTGTGATGTTGAGGTTAAATGGCGGATTGGCATAGCAAAGAATACCTTTCTAAAGTTGAAAAATATGCAGCTTCAGACACAATTGTCACTAACTCTGCGCCTAGGAGTAATAAAGTGATATGTCTGGCCGATGCTCTTATATTTTGTAGATATATGGTCGTTAAAAAAGTAAGATCATTGAATCGTATCGAAGTTTTCGAGCTATGGATACTGTATCGTTTGCTAAGAATTTCTTGGGCAGAACACTTAACCAATGAAGAAGTACAGTGGGTTGCCAAATTATGAGAGGCAGTAAAAAAAAATTGTAAATTTGAAGTATTTATTACAAATATGAAAGATAACATGGTTATTTACTTACAAAATGTTTTCATTCGTACATTGTGATTATTAATCTTAGATATTATAACCTAAGATAATATAAATAATATATATATATATATATATATATATATATATATATATATATATATATATATATATATATATATATATATATATATATATATAACTAAAATGTGCTAATATTTGGTGATATTTCCTTTAGCATTATTAATGCTTCAAGTCGACTAGGCATGCTTTCTATCCACTTTTTGGGACTTTCTTTTATGTCAATGTTATGGTGCCACACTCTAATTAGTTTTTTCTATCAATTGGCGTTTAGTTGTAATTATTTCTTTAGCGATTTCTCTCTTGGTTATCTCCCAAAGATTTTTCTATTGGGTTCATATCAGGACAATTGTCTAGCCAGGGTGAGACAGGTATGTTTTGGTTAGCTAGGAAAGTTGTAATGCTCCTAGCTTTATGGTATGGTGCTGATTCGTGCATAAAAATAAATTCCTCTGGATCTGGAAACCATTCTTGAAGTTAGGGAATAAGACGAATCTGCAGGACTTTTTTGAACTGGTCTTGTTTCATGGTTCCCTGCAAAATATGAAGCCTTCGAACCTCTTCGGCACTAATGACCGACCACACCATGACTTTGACAGGATGTTTCGCCTTCCCTACAATGCAGTCAGGGTGATATTTCTCGCCTGGTTGCTCTTATCGGCCAAAATCTCAAATGTTGATTCATCTGAGAAACACACCTAAAATTATCAACCGAAGATTAACAATACGAAAAATTAAGTCATAAACAAAATAAATAATTATAGTTTTAGCAAATTATCTTACTCCAATCTTCAACAGTCCTGTGGCGGTGTTCTCTTGCTCAGGCAAGCCGTTTCTTCTTCAAAGCTTCTGTGAGTTTTGGCTTTTTGACAGGACGATGACCTGTTAACTTTTCCTCAGCCAATCGCTTCTGAATAGTTCTTTTTGAGACTGGGATCCCGGATTCCTGTACCAAGTGGGTTAAAACTTCAACACTTTTTTTCTGTTTGCTAAACAAATATCTCTGATTTTTCGATCAGAACGTGGGGTAGTAATTCTTTTTCTGCCACTTTTCCCTTTTCTTTTTGGAGACAATGACTCATTTTTATCCAATTCAGCTTTATTCCGTTGACAACTGATTTAGAAACTCCAGCAATTTCTGCTATTTTCATCTGAGAATGATTTGTGTTTAGTAAAAGAGTTTTTACTTCGGATTTTTTTCGTGGAGAAAGGTCACCTCGTTTACCCATACTACAAATCAAAAAAAAGTAAAAATAAGCATAACTTAACCAATTAATGAAAAAATATAATCGCCAAGAAAAAAAACGGTTAATACTTACACGACATAAAATCCTTTATTTAAAAAGAGAAAAAGTAAATATATAGAACAAACTTGAGAAATCACGATTACTCAGAAATAAACCTCTCTAGTGCAACACCATTCACACACTAATAGAAACAAAAAATAAACTTATACATCATCCACCACCTCAAGTTATGTTGAGGGAATAATAATCAATAAAACAACTGCATTCCTGAGCCTCTAGTAAAGCACTTAAAGACGCATGTATACATTTTAAAAATAAATTTGTAGGAACAGGCGACTGTCCCTAATAATTTGGCAAACCACTGTACTTCAAATGGAGAGGTGACCGCTACTCGATTCCAAAACTTATCCTCAGGGAAAAATGGAGGATCGGCAAGAACCCGGTAGAAAGTAGCACTCATGGCTCCGAAATATTACGGACTGGTGTGGAGTTTCGGACGCTGCGTCCATTTTTTCGACTAGCAGAGAATAACAACCACAATGTAAACTGAAGAAATCGTACATACGTCCCCGACATATGTGAATACATTAGACAGGAAGAAGAAGTAGTGAGTAATTATAGTCTAGCGATATCACCACTTAATTCATTTTCACCTCAGATGAATATCTAAGGCAGCAGTACCTTTACGTCCTTATTACTAATTACATAGACAATGTACTTTATGAAAGTTAATAATAGGAGCATAAGAATTTTTAATTCTTGATGTCATGCTCTGCACCTGGTGGCCTGAATTTCAACTGCTCGTTATAGCACGATACGTTAGTGTATTGACAACTTCTTCCTGGCAAGCTGTTAGGAACTTCATGGTTGATTTTGAATGCATAATCATCAATAGCGAAAGTCTTCAGTTAAAATTAGGTATATGTTCTACATTAGTAAGCCGTTAAAATTTAAAACTCATCGAAGCTAAAACAAACAGTTGAAACAATTAATTAAAATACAAATTCACAATACTTTTTATAATCTTCGTGTTATTTCAAATATTTGGTTATTCACATAAAGTACTTTTACGATCTAGGGTGCTTATTGATTAGCAATAACACTTCCAGAAGTAAAAGAACTGGAATCGATACAAAGCTGCGTTTCCAAGCCGCACGTAGGCCATGCAATGTACGGAAATTAACGAAAAATAATAGTAAATGATAGATTGACCTACAACACCTGCTATAATTTGGTTATCGGATCAAACTTAGGAAGTGTATTGTTTAAAAAAAATGAATACAAACCCGTTAGACTTTTAGCGACTTTAATCGGGGTTACACGGAAATGACTTTTTTTTTTAATACAAAGTTCTACTTTTTTTCTTTTTTTGTATAAACGAATGGTATCTTTGTTAATTTTTATGCCCTAGTTGATACTTATTTGTTTAATAATGTCACCTAACTGTTAATTGGTTATTCATCAATATTTAAATTTTCACGTAACATACTAACGAATGTAGTAATTTCAGGTGCTGTTGAAATAAAATTTAGGATAAATAACCGGAGTTATCTTACATATATATATATATATATATATATATATATATATATATATATATATATATATATATATATATATATATATATATTCTTCTTCCTTCAGCCGTTCTCTACCCACTGTCGGGTATAGGCCTCTCTCAAATCTTTCCATTTTTCTCTATGTTGTGCTTGTTGATACCAGTTAAGTCCACCGACTCTCTTCAGATCGTCGCTCCATCTCTGTTGGGGCCTTCCTATGCTTCGCTTTTCACCCCATGGTCTCCACCTAGTGATCTTGCCACTCCACTTATACGTCGCTCTCGCTACATGGCCGGCCCAGCTCCATTTCAGAGATGTTATCCGTTTGGTGATATCATCGACCTTTGTTTGTTCTCTAATCCATTTATTAGTTTTCTTGTCCTTCAAAGTAACACTCAACATCTTCCTTTCCATTGCTCGTTGGTGGACTTGTA
>CM032456.1:48695831-48762400 GCA_019049505.1 Pachyrhynchus sulphureomaculatus
CTTTAATAAAGAGGTTAAAGTCACTGGTAACATATGAGAATGATTTTCTCGAAAAATAGCAGAAAGAATATAATACACAAAAGTATTTTATGCCTTGAAAAACGTAAATAGTTATGGAATAGCTACCCATCGAACAGTGGGAATAAATGGAAAAAATTTGAGCCACTCCGCAAATCTAATCCAATGGCAATACTCTTTTTTTTTATCTGTTGGTATAAACGTATATTATATGGTAAAAGTGCTGAAAATGTGAAATCTGTCAAGACACTAATTTTTGAAAAAGAAAAGAAACCTAAACGCTAGGTATAAAAATACTTTATTCAGATAAAGTTCGTGTTTGAGTAACAAAAAAGAAATAAATTACGCACTTGATGTTGAAAAAGTCAAAAATACACAATAATTTAATCAAAGACTAAAATCTGAGAAAAAATCCCTTCACGATAGCTCGCTAAACCAAAAATCAGAAATCCAAGCAGTTATATATCTATTTACCATGGACAATCTTTATCAGAAACGTAACTATAGCTACTGAGTTCAAGATATAAAGTGAAAGTTAACACGAATATATATTGAACATTTTCACGCCACTACTACTACTACTACTACTATCCTACCAGTACTACTACTACTACTACTACTACTACTACTACTACTACCAGTACTACTACTGCTACTACTACTACCCACTTCTAGTACTTCTACTACTTCTACTGCTAATAATATTACAAATACCACTATTACTATAGTCAATTATTACAGCCGATTAACCATGGGATTACAACTGCTTGGATTTCTGATTTTTAGTTTAACGAGCTATTGTGAAGGGATTTTTCTCAGATTTTAGTCTTTGGTTGACTTTTCAACATCAACTGCATAATTTATTTCTTTTTTGTTACTCAAACACGAATTTAATTTGAGTAAAGTACTTTTGTGCTGACACTAATGCTTTCTTTTCTTTTTCAAAAAAAATGCCTTGACGATTTCACATTTTTTAGCACTTCCAGTATATAATATACGTTATACCAAGAAGATTTAAAAAAGATTACTGCCATTGGATTAGATTTGCGGAGTGGCTCGGATTTTTTCCATTTTTTCCCACTGTGCGTCGATTTAATCATAAATAAAAATGAATTTTCGGAGCTGGTATCGCACAACATCATAATTTTAGTTCAGTTTGACTTACTGGGGTTCTACTGGGGTTCGTATGATTTACACCCTAAATGCCAAAGCAATTAAAGTAGACCTCTTTAGTAAATCAGTCAATTTATGTTTAAGTGTAAAAATGTGTTCGAATTTTACCATTTTAGTGCACATTTAAATAATATTAAGCTTATTAAAAGTTACTCTGTAATTCATTCTCCTTCTGGTATTAGGATTGTGAATACTATCATTAAACATAAACTTTTCGTATTATTACAAACACCAGTCAACACACTCTTTGTTGAGCAATGAAAAGAATTTGTGGCCGGAGAAACAAAACTCCCAAAACATACACTGTAGTGAAGGTCAGAAAAAATCTAAGCATTAAAAGGAAATTGAGAGCGTAATTATATACTATTGTAACAGCGGTTGATACCGAGTTGCGGTAAGGGTCGGTGAAAGGCAATAAAAAGTTCCGAGTTGCGGTACAGACTTTTTTCGAACCCAAAATTGACGGCCGAGTTGCGGTCCGTCACAGGCAGGTATAGAGCTATAAGTATGCAAGTTATGTATGAAAAATAAAGCAAAAGACATATTTCAGTAATTACTACATTTGTAAGACATGCATTTGACAAACGTTACAGCATCAGTTTGATTTGATGACCTCTAAAAATTCATGAAAATTCGGATGATGATGAAAAGCCTCAATCCCGTTATTAGTTCTCCAAACGCTGGCGTCGAGCGCTGCCCAAAGGGTTGTAGGGAAAGGAGCATCGACGTAGTTTTCTACTATGTAGTCAGCAAACAATGTTACTGTGGGTGGACTGGTTGATTTTCTAATAATTGGACGAAAACATCTCCCACGTGCTCGGCAGGGAGAAAACTTAGCCCGAACATGTGGTGAAGTCATTTTTCCAATGGGAGATTTTTATCTTTGTATTCTCTAGTTAATCCTAGATCCTTTTCTCCACCACCAAGATTGTCCTAAATGGAATCTGCCTACCACAAGCGTTGTCAATGGAAATTCGGTTGAAGCCGCACCGTGAATAACGCGTTAAAAATTTGACACGACCTTTGTAGGCGAGAAGAAACATCCTTATTGCTGACATTTGGGCTTTACCGCAGAGAATACAAAAGAATATGAAGTTTCCTTTTTGTCGTACAATAGGCTGAACACCAAAGGAATATAGTGGCCATTGATATATGCCAGAATAGTAAACATTTGTAGAAAAAACTTCCCACAAAATTCAAATGTACCTTCCACCATTACAATTTCCGCCGCGCACAGGAATTCTAAATTACTTTTACAGGAAAATATCACACCAACCTGGACATCATTAAACATCCGGAAATCTTCATGCCTGGCGGTTTCGACCGAGATTGAACTGAGATATTCATAAACTTCCTCTCTGGACTTTGGCAACTTTGGATAGCACTGCACTCTGGCTCGGTTCAAATTCTTCCCTATTCTTGTCATATCGTAGTCGATGAAAGTGTTCAGCACATTCGGATCTGCAGCCACCTCCCGCCGAATCATCTTTCTTGGCCTTTCGTTGTAATATTCCTCGTTGGCTCTCTTCTTCACTTCGTTGTTAATTTATTGGCAATTCAATACTTGTTCATTATCGTGTTAAGGTTGATTGTCAGTTTGTCGTGAAAATATGTCGTCTGGTCCAATGGTATAAACTTTGGCAGCGCAGTTCTTGTTTGTGCAGACCCAGCACGTCTCTTCTGTCGATTTTAAACGGCGATATTGTCGAAATTTATAATTTTCCAGTAGGATCAAAGTTTTGCCTTTCTCGCTCAACATCCTCTGTAATAAGACCATGTTGCCTTGAAGAAGTTTAAACGTAAACCAGTAAATTTCAAAAATACCCTTACGTTTTATACTTTTATCTAACTTAGATTAACACTAATTTAATGTAATAATATTTAAGAATTAATAATATTTGATAATTTAACCCTACCTAGCTGCCGATTAGTCGATTATCGTTAACTCGGATGAAAGGCAGGTCAAAATATTTACAACCTTCTAAAGGCTATTAGGCGGACCGCAACTCGGTATCTACGGCAACAGCACCTATTGAAAAAGTTAACTTGCGAGCTGAACCCTTTACTACACATTTTACTGTCGATTTCCAAGGATCATTAACTATTCCCATAGTGCAGTCAAGGATGCCCAATATTGCCTTCAAATAGTAACATCAAACGTATTTTAACGAAGCTAGACATACACACACATGTATATGTATATATATATATATATATATATATATATATATATATATATATATATAAATATATATATATGTGGAGGATAAAGTAATAATAATAATAATAATAACCTCTCAGGGGCTAGGGGAGTCCCAGGGATTCTCCTAGTACGGGCATTGGCGATCCTGAGGTACCTGAGTCATGTTGTGCGACGTAACGGTCGAGAGCGTCACGGGAAATGGCAAAACGGTGAAGACCGGCAAAAGAAAATGGATCTGCCAAAAGTAAGGGGGCGAGTAAGCCGACACCCACCAAGGCGGGGAAAATTAAAGCAACGCATGAGTTGCACCACAAAAATCAATGAACAAGTCATGCGTTGCCATAATAAAATCACAAAACCTGACAAGGAAATCACTCAACACAAACATAAACAAAAACAATCAGAAGTCAATGGTAAAAGCGTTTGTGCTGACTTGGCCTGGGCCCGTCAGCCAAACATGGAACCACATTGACCAAATGTGAGAAAGAAGAACAAATATAATAATAATAAAAAAAGATTAATAAATAATAAAATAAAATTTACAACGTAACGGTCGTCTCTCTCTCTCTCTCTTGAAGAGGTGGTGTCATGCCTAGTAAAACTTTCTCACTTTGGCCGTTCGGAACCAACATTAAACTGTAGGTCCCCTTTGTCTGTGGAGATACTTAAAAAGGCAAAAACCACAGGCAAGGGCGAGAGGGTCGCCTACGTCCGTATCAGAAATGGCACTTCAAGACCTTGCCAAACAACTACCCATCAGTCGCACTTCTTTTGATAATATCGAAAGTTATAGAAAAGGCTATCAATCCACATCTTCTAAAATATCTAGAAGAATTCAATATTATATGCGACCGTCAATTTGGCTTTCCTAAGAAAAGATCAACAGGAGATTCTAAGTTATGTAACACATGTTTGCAACAACAACGCAATTGAACACTTGGAAGAATTTCGAGCGGCTGCACTTGATATATCCAAGGCATTTGACCGTGCTTGGCATGACAGATTATTAGCTAAACTACGCTCTTATAGTGTGTCTGGAAAGTTTTGTTTATGACCCTCGTATTTCCTCAAAGAGCGTTCTTTACGAGTGGCAGTCGAAGGATGTCTTCGACCTTCATTATTAATAATTTTGCGGATGACAGTACGCTTATTTCTTTATACACTTTAAACACTCATGCCAATATTCACAGACAACAGGAAGTCGTTTAATTTTACAAAGATCTGGAAGAAATTCAATTTTGGGGATACAGTAACCAAGTAGAATTTATCCGTACAAAAACCAAAACGGTAGTTTGTTCTACAAAGGTTAACGTTGCTGAACTCGACGTAGTTATATCAGGACATTCGATTCCCCTAAAATCGTGACTCAATCTGCTACGCGTTAATTTGGGAGAAAATATGCATGAACATGTTGCATGCATAGCAAAGAGAGCTTCTCAAAATCTGGAAATATTATTTCGAACTAGAAAGCTTTACACTCCATAAGAACTACTAATTCTGTACAAAGCTCAAATTCGTCCAACGATGGAATACTGCTGCCATGTTTGGGGCTCTGCGTTAAACACACACTTCATTTGTTGGATTCAATGGCGGTTCGCCTGATTGGACACCCAGAACTCACCAACAATCTTGATTTGTAGAACATCGGAGAACTGTTAGCGACTTGAGTCTATTCTACAAGTATATTCATGGAACAATTTCGATGGATGTAGCCCACTTAATTTCTCTCAGAGCGGTGCATACTAGGAATATACGTCGCGTTAATACTTCACATCCGTATGAGGCTAA
Organism: Pachyrhynchus sulphureomaculatus; assembly: GCA_019049505.1. Classification (NCBI taxonomy): domain Eukaryota; kingdom Metazoa; phylum Arthropoda; class Insecta; order Coleoptera; family Curculionidae; genus Pachyrhynchus; species Pachyrhynchus sulphureomaculatus. The sequence goes on from CM032456.1 coordinate 48,701,014, forward strand.
GCTCACCCTTTTTAAGCAGTTTTTTTGTATGGAGAACCTTTGGAATAATTTGCCCAAGACTGTTTCCCACCGAGTACAATCCAAGAATAACGTGAATGGCTTTTTCGGCTGACTAACCTGAACTAACGTGCATGGCTTTTTCCGTACACGAGTCGCTCCCGTAGTGCTTTAGGAATTTCCCTGCAGAAGGTGTGCTATATCAATAAAAAGCAGACAACAAATCCTGGAAGATCAAGAACCAGATGTGGTAATTATGCAGAATAATATTTATTTTCCAATCCCCAAAGAAGTCAATAATTTATTTCCTTCTGCGGCGTAGAGACACTTATTTTTAAACTCTTATATGCCACGGTATGTTTCGAGGTATATAGGGGTATATAGAATTCGATGGTGAACTTTTATAAAGTGATTATATTCTCAATGAGTTGCACCCGTGCTTTGTTGGTTTCATTATAGCCCTACTAATGTGACCATTAGGTGGTCGAAACAGGTATAGGGAGTGAGTCGTGGACATGAACGGGATTTACAAGGATTCTTTACAAGATTTCCTTCAGCCAAAAAAGGGGTATTCAGTTTATTTACTTTTGCGATCATATAAAGATTTATTTTTACAATATTCAGCTGTTACAAAATATATACCTACAGACACAAACCACAAAACAAAAAAAAAGTGAGCAATGATACTGTTATTACAACAAATTTAAAGGTATGTATTTAAGTTCAGTACCCAGATACGTTTTCTACTAAAGCAATAAAAATGTTTCCGCAAGCGTTCGACTTTCGACACCGTATTTTCGCATGTACGAAATATAAAACATTTTGTAACATGTAATGTATGAACATAATCTATAGGCAAATATACTGCTTCGAGATATGTTTTATGTATGTATGTAGGTGTTTGTAGTAATAATTCTTACATACCATAAAAAGATACAGTGCTTAACAAAAGATCTGTATCCTTCAATCATCAAGAAAAGACACAGCAAAAGTGTTCGTAGAATTTTCATCACTGACAAGATAATTATGCTTTAGATTGCCTAGCATGTCATCTCACAATTAATAATCGCATGAAAACTGATTCGAGCGGAGAGGCAAATAATTCACGATTGTTGTCAGGCGTCCATTATTGGCCACAAATTATATATATATATATATATATATATATATATATATATATATATATATATATATATATATATATATATATATAATAAGCACTTCCTGACACCAATAAATTAATTACACAAGTTTTATATTTCAATATCTTATTATAAAATGTTATTTGCCCGATTGTAAAAATGAGAGTACAATAAAGAAATTGTCGAGGTAGGTTGCAATTATTCTAAAACCCACAAAGGATTTGTTGTCAAGGTCCGAGGCTGACCACAAAGGATTTATTGTCGGCGTCGGCTTACTTTGTCGGTAGCTTTTTAGTGACTCTCTCTCTGCTTGGCGATAACCAAGTGACAGCGCCCTCTACCAAAACGTCAAATTCATGTTTAGTTTGTTTATTTGCAGCAAACGTTTACAAATTTCGTCGTGGGTAAGATGAGGTAAAGATCAATATTATTGCAGGTTTTTCTAAAGATATCCATAGACTAATATAGTGGTGTTAAGAAATTTGTAGAAAGTGTAGAATATACCAGCAAGTGTGATAGTTCGTGTCGTTCGCTACAGTTGGTATAGTTATCAATATGTCACGCACAACCTAAGATATTTTATATAGAGATCAACTGCACATTTAAGGTACGTAAAAATAATAAAAAAAACGTTTTTAAACTTACTTTGTTTTTCACTTTAGCACCAAAAAAATCCTACACTTCCTACAAGAAAATCGTTTACCATTTCGGTATTAATCTTGTATATATGTATATATATATATATATATATATATATATATATATATATATATATATATATATATATATATATATGTACATATATATATACATACATATATATATATATATATATATATATATATATATATATATATATATATATATATATATATAGTACATTAAAATTCCGGGTTTTAATCCGTTCGTCTAACAATGATTTGCCCAACGTTTCGCCAACTTCTCATTTGGTATTTTCAAATGCTCTTGCTGCTGCTGCCACTCGATACTGTGATCTTCTTGCAGCTGTCGCTCGAAGCTAACTCTAACTTGAGTTAGCTTCAAACTGCTGCTGCCACTCAATATTGTTAGCTCCGAGCGGCAGCAGCAACAAAATCACAGTATCGAGTGGCAGCAGTAGCAAGAGCACTTGAAAATGCCAAATTAGATTTTGGCGAAGCGTTATGCAAATTCATTGTTACACGAACGGACTGAAACCCGGCATTTTAATGTATTACATTCCGTCATCCGTGAAAACCTCCTATATATATATATATATATATATATATATATATATATATATATATATATATATATATATATATATATATACATATACGAGGCTGGGTTGAAAAGTCCGTGCAAAGTCCGAGAGATGGCACCACCGGCGCGTATCGAGGTCATGTTTAGGTAGTAGCATCTCTTGAATGAACGCACACCAAGTTTCAGCCATATTGGTCTATTTCTTTGTGTTTAGCATTCGTGTGAATCAAGGAAGTCGAGTGATTTTCAAGAAATAGACGAAAAAAAATTTCGTGTGGTGATTAAACATTACTTTATGAAAGGCAAAACGCCTCAGGAGACTAAAGAGAAGCTTGATAAATATTATGGTGACTCTGCACCTTCGATTAGAACAGTTTATAAATTTTCGGACAGGCCATATGGGCACAAGTGACGCTGAACGTTCTGGACGGCCTGTGGAGGTTACGACTGCGGAGGTTATGGCGACTGTCTTTTGGGATTCGCAAGGGATAATCCTCATCGACTATCTGGAAAAGGGTAAAACTATTACAGGTGAATATTATTCATCGTTATTGGACCGTTTGAAAACCGAGCTGCATGAAAAACGCCCGCGATTGGCCCACAAGAAAGTCCTTTTCCATCACGACAACGCACCAGCACACACCTCAGCAGTTGTGGTCGCAAAATTAATGGAAATAGGATTCCAACTCGTTTCACATCCCCCCTATTCTCCAGACTTGGCTCCCTCGGACTACTATTTGTTCCCCAATTTGAAGAAATGGCTGGCGTGACAAAGATTTTATTCAAACGAGGAGGTGATTGCAGACACTAATGGATATTTTGCAGACTTGAACAAATCCTATTATTCAGAAGGGATCAACAAACTACAACATCGTTGGACGAAGTGTATAAGCCTAAAAGGAGACTATGTCGAAAAATAAAAAAGGTTTAACCCAAACACATAAGTAGTTTTTATTTTTGCACGGACTTTTCAAACCAGCCTCGTATATATATATATATATATATATATATATATTATATATATATATATATATATATATATATATATATATATATATATATATATATATATATATATATATATATACATATATGTATGTATACATAGTGTTGATTGCTAATACGTTGGTGCCTTTTTAATGCTGCTGAAAGGTTGAGAGCATCGTCCCTTTTGTTTAAAATACCATTTTTTTCAATTTCATAAAAACAATAATCATCCAGGAAGGTTTCCTTACTAGTTAAAGACCTTTATCACTATTTTTCTACAGATCCTTTCATTTTTGTACATTCAAGTTCTTAAAAGTCTCTTTAATGGCGAAAGTGTATAGTTTTGATGATGTCATCTGGTCCTATCTCACTGCTCTTCGTAAAGAGAAATCTATTTTTATTTATAATGTAGATTTTATAGCATTTTTATATCTTGAATTTGTTTAAAATGTAGTAACCCCCCCTTTTAATCTATATTTTATACCAAACTTTTCTCTGTTGGTTATATCCACCAGGTACTAACAGTTAATAAAGAACTCTCTTATCTATAATCGTCAGATAATTGGATTTGCCTCTTGTCCTAAATGAAAAATACCTTTATCTATTTCAATTTTTGTCTTTTTGCTAGCGACCTAATTTGCCCGTTTATGCAGAATATTGATAGAAGAGACATTAATAAAAATACCTCGTATATACCAGTGGCCCTCAATGGTTCAGTGCTCCGCAATCCGCATGTATGTCAGCAGCAGTTGTTTGTGCGTTGTTTCACTCTCGATCGCGTTGGTTTAGCCTTTTATTAGCAATATTCATAATAGAGATATCTAGCAAATATTAGAAAGTATGTGTAAATACTCAGCACAAATGAGAAAAACAATGAGTTGCGATTAAATTTTTTTGTTAAACTTGATACAAGCCAAATGTTTATCTCGTACTCAAGTGGTTTCAATCATTTCAGACGATGTACACAGTAAACATAAAACACAGTAGTGATAGTCCGACTCGACACCTTTGATCTTAAGGGGTTCAAATTGTAATAATCACATGACCTATCGCCATATTGCTGGTATGATGCTCGCGAGTTTTTGAAATATTCAAATTCCTTCTTTCAAGAAAAATCCTATTCTATAGAATAAAAATGAATTTTGCTGATTAAAAGGAAAAAAAACGAGAAAAGTTTTTTAGAAACATTTTTTTATCAAGTTCTACATACTCTGTATGTTTTTCAATATCCAAATCGACACCTGGTCCGTCACGCGCTGATAACCATAATTCTGCCCCTAATTCAGAAAAAAAAGTACAAATGGAGTAACATAAACCAATACTTAACAGTAATAAAACACAACTGTTTTACAAATAAAATGTAACTCTAATATGAAATAACAATTATCATAATCTTTATATAATATACTTCGTAATAGAAATAAAGAATATGAATGAATAAATTACCTTTTAGGATCTTGAAGAATTCTAAAAAAACTAACTCCTTTGGAGATACCACATATATTTTTACAAGCACTAATCTCATAACATAAACTTCCTCTTGACAGCTTTTTTATAATTATTTTCAATTACAACGTCAAACGACTCTGGCAGCCATATTGTTGGTATGATAGGGGACTCATGCGTGATAAAAAACAAAACTTAAAAATTTTCTTGAGCGTCGCTACTGTGTTTTATGTTTACTGTGCTATACATTACAAATAAATAATTCGCCTGTGTCTTATTTTCTTCTAAATAGTTTTAGTTTTTTTAGATAAAATATGAATAAAAAAAAAGCTTTTATCCTAATTTATTATTAATGGAAAATTACCATAAAAAGTACTTTTTATTTTGTTTTATTACATGTGTATGTTAACTTAATGTTTAATTCGACGATAGTTTTGATTCTGAAGACTGACTAGATAAAATTCTTCATCTTCGACGATTTTGTGCAAGATCGTCCAAGACCGTGCGACACTTTATAGTTTAGCAAAGATCTAGAAGAAATGTCTCTTTAGATTATAGTAACAAACCACCATTTAATGCTAAAAGAACCAGACAACATTTTTATTTTCAAAAAGGTCATTAGAAGAAAATGTATCCTGACATTATCATGTTGCAAGTAAATTTCTCAAACGCTTCGAACTCTGATCCGTAGTATATGTAGTTTATTTGTTGGAACAAACCCCTTGCTAAATAATAAGCACGTCAAGTGCGAGTTGGACTTGCAAAATTAGTATTTCATACCGTGATTGTTTTTAAAATAAAATAAAATCCTTACCAAGGCTAAGTTAATTAGGTCCCTGACATCTTAAGATCCAATATCTATTTTCACATTTTTTCTGAGTCAATATTGTATAATAGTTATAGCATTTTAGCTACCTAATAGCCAATAAATCAATCTAGCTCAATCTAGAATCTAGTAACCAAAGTGTAAAACAAATATTTACTACCTAAATATTAAACAAATGAAATACAATTATATCTCGCTACAGTTGCCACTCAGTTACAGTAATGTACACTTAAAAATATATTACACAAACCTTCACCATACGTTATGAAACATAGTTTTTATAGTGTTTTTTTTACACCAGAAAAATTATCAATAATAGGAGATGATATAACACTTAGTTGGGAAAAAGTTAAGAACAACATGAAGAACGCCGCATATGAAGCACTTAGTACAAGACCGTTAAAGAATGAAATACTGTCCAGAAGTTAAACAAAAGTGCAAGGAGAAAAACGAGCATACCTCACATATCGAACAACGACAATAGCAGAGTAGTACGGCAAATATCAGAGAATTAGAAATGAAACAACAACTTTGGTAAAACGAATGAAGTATCGGTACTGGAAAGCATTCTCGAAAAGATTGGAAAGATATTTCTACGGCTGTCAGAAACAAATACGGCGATTGATCAGATCACAAAAGAAGGAGGTTAATGAGCTGGTTGAAATGAATCAAATACCCAGGGAAAACTGGATCAACTATCTAACTGATCTATATAAGGCAGAAGATACAGAAGCAACACTAGATACACCAGAAATAGTGACTAATGAGAACGCTGAAATTATAATGTCGGATATATAACAAGCCCTACAGAAGCTAAAGAATAGAAAGAACCCCGGACAAGACAGTATTCCAAATGAACATCCGGAATATGGGGAGAAAGCCTTGAACAATTGACGAAATTAATTCAGAAGATATTCTACCAATTCCAAATGAATAACGAACAAGTACCATCATTCTTATGTTTAAAAAAGGAGACAAGAAAATACCTTCGAATTATGGAGGAATAATTTGCTAAACACCACATTAAAACTCACAACAAAGATCATAACGAATAAAATTCACAGTCTCACCTCCCTAGAAGATGAACAACAAGGATTCAGATCAGGCAGGATGCCGTTTTGGTCCTAAGATAAATATCGGAGAAGCCTGTTGAATACAACAAGCCTGCCTACATATGTTTTATTGACTTAGAAAAGGCATTTGACTGTGTCCAGCTGAAAGGCGTTATACATCTGCTTTACAATAGACAAATCCCACACAATCTGATCAAAACTATAGAAAATATATACATGGCAAACAAAATCCAAACTAAAATAAACGGAGAACTGACCAATCTGATACCAGCCGGGAAAGGTATTCGTTAAAGCGTGAGCCCCCTCCTGTTCAACATTGTCTTGGACAAAGTAATAAGGAAAGTGCACTCAATAAGAGGATATAAAATGAGAGATAAGGAAATTACCATATTGTGCTACGCTGACGACACGGCACTATTCTCGGAAAATGAAAATGATCTACAACGACCAACCTACAACCTACATCAATTTAATCGCATAGCCAAATCCTTCAATATGATTATATCCGCCAGTAAAACAAAATGTTTAACAACATCAAAGACACCTTTAAGATCTAATCTTGAGGTGGACGGACAAGTTATCCAACAGGAAATGAAATTTAAGTACTTGGGCATAGAGATAGCGAGTTGTGACGATGTTGAAACAGAGGTGAGGGAACAAACAACGACAGCTACAAAAATAGCAGGGTGCCTAAACGACACAATATAACGTAACAAAAGTATAGGAATTGAGACCAAATCGAGAATTTACAAAACAGCTATAAGACCTATTATGAGATACAACGCAGAGACCAGGCTGAAAACATCCAAGACAAAAAGACTGTTAGAGATGAGGGTGCTTCGCAGAATAGCTGGGAAAATACTGTTGGATAGAGAAAGAAGTAGGGATATAAGAAATACGTGTAGAGTCGACGATATCAGTGATTGGGTATTAAAGAGGTCAAAAGAGTGGAATGAGCACATTGGTAGGATGGAGGATCGAAGAATGGTAAGAGTGGTCCGAGATGAGTCACCAGTTGTGCATAGGAGCGTGGACCACCCGCGAAAGAGGTGGAGCGATGACCTGAATGCAGAGGAGTAGTAGGCAGGTGAATGAAGATTAAAGAGGCGTACACCTAAAGAAGAAATAGGAAGAAGAAGAAGATAAATTATCAAACGTAATGCACTCGTGATAATTTTCGCTCAGTCTACACTTTATGGAGAATGTTCCAGGATTTTTCCAAAATTTTTTGATCTAGATAAGGGGGGACAGCTACTTTTGGTAATTTTTTTTAAAATAATACAAAGAAATGTGTACGCAAGTATTACATCGTATATATTTTTTAACTAATGTTTTCACAAACTTTCATTTGACACCACACTCGATAACCGTAGAAAAAAAAGAATTTCACTTCCCCCTACAAGCTAACCCCTTAAGTCAAAATTTATCTTTCAAAACTACGCGACTCTGATTGGGCTATCAACTCAATATTTGTGCCAAATTTCAACTTTCTATATCAAATGATTTCGGGAAAGTCGGGTGTAACAGATGGACAGACACCGAAGTGATCCCATAAATGTTCTGTACGAAACACTGAAAATACCAAATAGTCCTAGAACAGTTCAACGCCACATATGAAAACACACACTTTAATAATAAATACAAAATAATTTAAAAAAATGTACTAAATAGTATAATAAGAGTTAGAAGAATAATATTGAACGACAAGAAAACTAAATTTCTTTTGCTAAAAAAATTAAATTTCAAAAGATACTAAAATAATTACGGCCCTTGCATAGATTTCCGAAGAACTGAGCCTCGACACATTTAGTTAATCTAGCGTTTTAAGAAGAAAATGGGGGGGAATGGAACAAAAACATAACTGCATTGTGGATTTTGTGTTATAAAGTATATTAGCTATTTTTAATTCCCTAATTTGTCAATTTTGTAAATCAACTGCTTGGAGAGAACAAAATGCTTGTGTCTCTGAATGCAAAAGAGAATTATTATTTCTTTTACTCACAGAACCTGGGACTAAAATTCAAACTTCAAACGCTTAGCCGTGTAATTTAAAACCGAATAAGGTCTTAAATGATTTTCGTACCACTTAATATATATATATATATATATATATATATATATATATATATATATATATATATATATATATATATATATATATATATATATGTTACAAGAGAGGTTTTCACGGATGGCGGAATGTAATACATACTCAAGTATTGAGTATCGAGTAGCAGCAGCAAGAGCACTTGAAAATGCGAAATGAGATTTTAACGAAACGTCGTACAAATTCATTGTTAGACGAACGGATTGAAATCCGGAATTTTAATGTGTTTTATATATATATATATATATATATATATATATATATATATATATATATATATATATATATATATTGGGTGTTCCAAAAATAGCTCAATATATTAAAACTGGTATATCTTTGTAGCAAAAGAAATTATAGAGAAATATCCACTCCTCGATAATGATAAGTAAAACTAACTCAAAGAAGTCTCAAACTCTTAATCTAAAATCACCGCTGCCACTGTCTGATTGGCCGTGAACTTACTAATTGGACTAACCGATACCTACATTACTAAATGTAATAATATAGGTATAGGCTAATTCAATCGGTTAATTTACAGCCAATCAAGCAGTGGCAACGATGATTTTGGAATAAAAGTTTGACTATTTCAATGTTTGTATGTTTCAAACCAAGGGGACCAAAGAACTAGCACATAAGATAGAGGTTAAAAATTAGATATCACATATAACATAAGGATAGTTTTTTGTTTAGATTTTGTTTAATTAGGCAAATTGTAATGAAAAAAACTAATTGTCGCTTAACCTTTGCAACGTCAATAAAACACTAGGGATACTATTTGCATTAGCAATTTATAATATTTCCCGAAAAAAAACATTTATTTTTCAGGCAGGTTTTACGACTTAAACAATACTTATTGTTTTTGGCAGTTGACAGTGTATCATTCACCCATATTATAATTTATTAAAAATAAATGTTATGTATCTCCAATTAACTGCAGAAACCACTTATTTCAATACACTACCTGGGTACCGATAGAGCCAGATGGAGAATGCCCATCCCCTAAATAATTTTATTACTTTCTCTAACAAGTTTTTAATGGTAAAAAGTTGCTCATTTTGTCATAAAATAAGTTTACTTCCTCCTATTATTTTTTAGCTTTATCGTATAAATTTGACTCCGCTGAAATTTTTTCTGCCTTAATATTTTAATCTGACTACAACCCTATTAGGTTTCTAATATCTTGTGCTATTTTTAGTTTTTATTTATATGGAAAGGTCATTACTCCCCATTGTCTTAATGTACCTACTAACCCTAAAACTAAATTAATTTCTTGAATATAATTATAATCGTTTTTCACACAGAAACATCACATTAATGAGTATACCCGAAAAAACACAACCAAATTAACTTAAACATGAGAAATTACCGGCAATTCGCTAAATTACCCTAATACCAATATTACATTTGAGCGATGACCTCAATTTTTGAGGTTAAATCCGAGGCGGCTTGAAGAGGTTGTCGAACCCGAGCCAGATATAATCGCACGCTCGTTATCAGTCCTGTTTTAATACATAAAAAGACCGTTTTTATTCGTTCAAGGTCTCGCCGCAAGCTCTTAATTATTAATTATTGTTGTCATTACTAAATACTGACATAACAAAACTCGTAATTTGGGACTTGGAGATAAGATGATTTGATTTATTGTCATAATGTTTTTAAAGAGTTTTATTTTGTAAAAATGGGAACAAACTGACTGTCTAAGCGACCTTATTTGGATGAACTAAAAATTTATCAATTCCATTATTTGTACTAATACTTTCATAGACCAAGAGGGCGACCTGAAATTTTGACCTGTCGGTTAACTGTCTGCCTAGTTGTTCATTCTATCGGGCGGGGCGAATAAAAGCCTTTAACGTTGATTTTGCTGCGGCCCCCGTGCCCTGGAATGCCCAAAATGCTACATCCAAAAATGGACTGTCGTTTAACCACTTGAGTACCATAACATTTGTTGACACTAAAAAAGTCGAACGCCCCAAAGGGCAGACGCCGCCAAGACCAGACCCAGCTTTAGGGCCCAGAAAACGTCGATTCGAAAATTTTAACCATGTTAAATCAATAAATTTAGTTTGTTCTTGATAAAATAAGAGGGAATCTGCAAAAGGCAGACGCCGCCAATACCGGAGGATGAAGCGGGACCCGCTTTTTTCAGCCAAAAACGGTCGTTTCTCGAGTTTTTGAATAAATAAGACCAAGTTTTAGGTCCTACACGTCTGCCCAAGTTGAGGGTAAATGCTTGCAACCACTGCCACGTATAAAATTACTCTAGTTCACGATAAACATTTGTTAGTACTTGTATAAAGGCACTGTATTGGCACCACTGTTATAGTATAAAATCACTACCAAACATATAATTTTCATCAATGACTATGTATCATGAAGGAAACCTTCTTGTATTAAGTGAAGGAATTTTGATTATTGAATACACAACCACAATTAAAAGAGAGGTTTATAGAAGAGCGAATTAATAGAGAACACAAACATAGCTTTTGCGAGACAACTGTTAAGTCTAAATGACCCGTAGATTTCAAGTCATTTCCGAAAGCTGTGAATACACCGAGTTTCATCATCTACCCTATAACCCTAATTTAACGCCGTACTTACGGCTTAACTTTCATTGATAGTAACTAGGTTGGGAATGTGGAATCTTTAGCACAATGACACTACTCAATATATATCACCACTACACCAAACACTTTATTTTTGCCCTCGACACGAGTTTCGCTAACCATGTTAGCTTCATCAGGAGCGATGATTGACTAAAACTAAACTACAAATCTACCTTATTTATACTTAGCCTAACCCTTGAATTACTCAGGCAGAACTAATGGTATAGGCAAGGCCATCAGTTCCGGTTAAGTAACCAGTAGAGGGGACTATAAGGAATAGGCCCTCTGTCTTTATTTAAACTACTTTTACATTTTATAATTTCCATAATTTCGTATGCGTTCAACAATTTCCTAACGGATACATTTTTAATTAATCTTAGATTATCTAATGTTACAATATGATCAGCTTCAAGGGCATGTTCGGCAATGCTAGACTTTTCTGTTCTACTGTATTTTAAGTGTGCTAAATGTTCTTTAAATCGTGTTTTAATTGACCTTTTAGTTTGCCCAACATACTTTTTATCACAGTCATTACAACTAATTTCATAAATTCCACTTTTCTCACAATTAGGAATCTTATCTTTGGGATTTCCTAAGATATTCCTCAGATTGTCTGATGACTTATAGACTAAGGTGAGGCCTACCTTATTAAATACCTTATTGAGTCCCTTGCTATATTTCGGATTATATGGTATGGGGACATACTTGGTGTTATTTTCTTCGCGTGTAAAAAAGGTGGAATTCTAAATATTTAATCTGAACTTATATCTATTTATTAGCTTGTTTACTAAATCATCGTCATAACCATTAACTGTAGTTATATTTCTAATACGATTCCTTTCGTTATTAAAGGTTACTCTATTCAGAGGAAAAGTGACCAAACGATGAACTAAAAAATGTAATGAGGCTAATTCGTGTTGTTTACAATGAAATATATCTATCTGTTACTATGTCTTTCTTATAGATATCAAATTCTAATCTATTATTTTTAATCCGAAATATAGCAAGGGACTCAATAAGATATTTAATAAGGTAGGCCTCACCTTAGTCTATAAGTCATCAGACAATCTGAGGAATATCTTAGGAAATCCCAAAGATAAGATTCCTAATTGTGAGAAAAGTGGAATTTATGAAAATAGTTGTAATGATTGTGGCAAAAAGCATGTTGGGCAAACTAAAAGGTCAATTAAAACACGATTTAAAGAACATTTAGCACACTTAAAATACAGTAGAACAGAAAAGTCTAGCATTGCCGAACATGCCCTTGAAGCTGATCATATTGTAACATTAGATAATCTAAGATTAATTAAAAATGTATCTGATAGGAAACTGTTAAACGTATACGAAAGTATGGGAATTATAAAATGTAAAAGTAGTTTAAATAAAGACGGAGGGCCTATTCCTTATAGGCCCCTCTACTGGTTACTTGACCGTAACTGATGGCCTTGCCTATGCCATTAGTTTCGCCTGAGTAATTCGAGGGTTAGCCCAAGTATAAATAGGGTAGATTTGTAGTTTAGCTTTAGTCAATCATCGCTCCTGATGAAGCTAGCATGGTTAGCTAAACGCGCGTCGAGTGCAAAAATAAAGTGTTTGGTGTAGTGGTGATATATACTGAGTAGTTTTATTGATAGTGATTTTTAATAAGAAACAAAGACTATGAAGTTCTAGTAATGACTTTTACTAATCATTTCCAAATATGAAAAACGTAGACTTTCCGTACCACTGCCTTAAACTTTTTAAACAAGATGTTCTCCTTCTTCCTGGACCACATCTGCCTGGAGTCTTTCCTTTATAATCAGATGCAAGATTTCATATTTTTTTGGATATTTCATCATGTGGTCAAAATTTTCTAATTTACGTCGCTTGATGGTCGTGACCACCTCCAAGTCCTTATGCATTCGAGTGAGAACACTGTTATTACTAATTCTGTCCCTCCAACTGATTTTCAGCAGTTGTCCATACAGCCACATCCCGAATGCCTCCAGAAGTTTAAGCATTGCTTCAGTTAGCGTCCACGCTTCCATACCGTACAAAAGAACCGGAATGACATAGCAGCCTGTCATTTTCATCCATAGTTTCAATGATAGGTGATGATTAGTTAAGATTTTTTTTGTTTTTCATAAATTCGGCTCTATTCGAATTTTGACTTCCACAATCGGGTCACAGTGGTCGTTGATATTGCTACCGCAATTTATCAACTCTCTCTATCTTTGTGCCACTCACTGTAATACCACCATCTTCAATATTAGATTGTTTGCTTATAGTCATATATTTTGTTTTTTGCATTGCAATATGAGAATAATTTATATTTATTACCTTAAATTTATTCTTATTATTTAACATATTTTACGCCTCCGAGTATGAGTTTACGTCATTTTGTAATTCTTTAATTTAAACAATCCTGCTGCACCCAAAAATTTTCCATTTACAACTAGCCCGATTGTGTAGTAAAACATGAAACAGCAGTAGTAGTAACAAAACAAACAGTATAAATAAATAAATTTCGATTTCGTTAAGAAACAAAAAAGATCATATAAGAATCTAGAGTGTCCATGAGAAAGTAATACGTCACAAACCTTACCTCACCAACAGACCCGGTTTAAGTTTACTGAACCTCGCTCGAATCTAGGTCGAGTTATTTTTTACGAAAGCAACAAGAATGGATATATACTTCCAGTAATGGGGTAGAATGGGACCGATGTAGTATTAGCTAGGTTGGGGGACAAAAGTGACAGTGAAAAATTTATTACTACTAGAGCTGTGGGGAATTGCTATTTTGTCACTTATGCGAGGTCGTCGACACCAATTTGTGTTGGGCTAGCCCGGGTTAAAAATAAACAATAAAAAATCTTAGGTGCACGGTGTATGAGTATGCTAAGGTAATATGGTACAGTTTTAGAACTGTTTCGTATTGGTTCATGCATTCCGAATTCTGAAATCGCTTTAATGTAATGTAATGTTTATACACCGGAAGAAAATCTTTCTTTTTGAAACATTAAATAAATTAGGTTTTTATAGAATTAGCTGAAAATATATTTAAACTGGTAAATTCTTGTATCAAAAGCAACGGCAAAAAATATCGACAAATGAAGTTCCTTTAGAACTGGTGGGAAAATCGACTACAAAGATTTAGGTTTTTTCAAAAGGTTCGCTAATGATTGTAGTAAACAGACAGTGCACATACAGGTTCGTCCGCCCGCATTAATTAATGGTCAAATATGAAGAAACGCTTTACCTGAATATATACAGTTTCGCCGGCTGCTAATTTTCGGGAATATACATTTTCGTCCGATTTACCTGGTTTAAAATATACCTAAATAATAAAATAGGAGTACATACGAAAAGTTTATTAGAACTAATATTCTTAAAAAGTATAATAATGTGAATTTAATATTACCAGGTGTACAAGTATGATATGCGGATTTTTTTTTCTAAAAAAACATGTTAAAGTCGGAAGAATGATAAAAAGTGCTTTATTCAAAGTATGCTCCATCGCTTGTTATAAATTTTTCCCATCTTTCGGGCAATTTGTGAATATCACGCCAGTAAAATCTTCCCATTTTGCTGCGAATCATTCATCGAGCCATTTTTTTCCACATCTTCGTACGAACCAAAGCGCTGCTCAGCAAGTGCATGACCCATCGATGCAAACAAGGGGTAATCGGAAGGAGTCAAGTCTGGTGAGTAAGCCGCATGGGGTAGAACTTCCCAGCTGAGTGCTTCCAACGTGTCGCGAACTGGTTTTGCCGTATGTGTATGACTTTGTGTTGCCTTTTTCGGTATTCTGACCTATTTTCAAGCAGCGAACGATTAAAATAGGTCAATTATTGGTAACGTTTAGTATTAACCGTTTCCTCAGGTTTTAACAGCTCATAATAGACCACGCCCCTCTAGTCCCACCAAACACAGAGCATCGTCTTTCTACCGAAGCGAGTCGGTCTTGCGGTCGATGTGGATGGTGCGCCTGGGTCTACCCATGATTTATTGCGCTTGGGATTCTCAAAATAAATCCACTTTTTCATCCCCTATAACTATACGATGCAAAAACGATTTCCTCTTGTACCAAGCGAGCAAAATGTCACACTTGTTTTTGTGCTTTTTTCCATTTTCCTGTCGTTCAACTCATGCAGTACCCATCTACCGGCCTTCTGAATCTTTCCCATCTCTCGTAGCCGATTGGAAACAGCTTGTTGACTAACGCTCAATTGCTCGACGAGTTGTTTTTGTGTGTGCGAATCATCTTCGTCCAACAATGCTTAAAGTTCCACATCTTCGTATTTTTTTGGCGGTTTTCCACGTTCCTTGTCTGCAACATCGAAGTCACTACTTTTGAAACGCCGAAACCATCGTTCACACGTATCTTGCGATGGAGCATGTTCACCATAAGCTTCTCGAAGTAATCGGTATCATTCAACAGCAGTTTTCTTCAAATGGAAACAAAAAATTAATGCTGTCCGCGAATGCTCTTTGTTCAGGATAAATTTCGACATATTGAACACAACAACACAACACTACGCACACACTTTTCCAATTTGTCACTCGTGCGCGTCTGACACTTGTTGATGACACAACAAAATGGTGGAGTGTCAAATCTTTATAGCACGAACTGCATTGGTGCACCATCTGTTGTCTGAAATCCGCATTTCATACTGGTACACCTAGTACATACCATATTAGCATAGAAATTTGATTATTATTAAGTTTTGGAATATGTTCTTGTATACAATTTTCTCGTTTCTGTGTCTTACTGTTTAAACGTTTGAAACTATTTACACTCTTTATTTGTACGTATATTTTACATTGGTAATGTTTAATCGTTTCCAAAAATACAAATGATGAGTAGAATTAAAACATTTATTTAAATGTGGGTGAAACGACTCACATGCATTTGTTGTTCTCTGGCTGGAAGCTGATTTCGCAGCCCATATATTAAGTGGAAATAGCGCATCGTCTTCTATATAATTTTCTACGAGGTAGTCTGCAAAATTTTTCTGTTTGTTGCTAGGTCTCATTTCATTTAGCTCAAAAGCAAAGCATTCACCCACAATTTCTGGATCTACATTTTAAAGAAAGGTTAATTAGATAAAGTATAACGATATACTATATTAACCGAATCATTATATTTTGAGATAATATTAACCGGACAAATACTGAAATAATAGTTACCTAGGAAAAGAAGGCCAAAACAATACCCAATCCATTTCCCTAGTTCTGTTCTCTACTTTTAGTCTCTGGCTAATCCTAGCGCTTGAATTTTTTTCTAGCAAGCTTGACTGAGATGAAAACGGCAGCTTATAATTTGCACATTATTCCGAACCTTTTTAATGGCCTATCTATTATGCCGGTTGAAACAGCAAGTTAAACTCTCTACATTTACTTAAAATATAGGTTAAACAATTGGAATATAAGTTTGTTGATTTGTCATTTAATAAACAAAATACAAGCGGAATATGTCCATTGCAGTATCCATGAATTGTAAAAAGTTGTGAAAAATGTTTAGGAGCATATTTAAATGTTCCGTCCATGAATATACGAGTACACGCGCACAAATGTTTCAAATTGGTTTCGCATGAAAATATTACTATATTCGACACAGAATTATTTATTATCAAAAAATCTTCTCCTGTGTTCGTGACAATCGAAGTCATCTTATCCAGAGCATGATGTAAATCAGCACAAGACTTGGGCAGTGTAGGAAACTATTTTCTTCTCACATCATAAATACTTCTTTTCACAGTACGTAAATCTTTCACTGTTAAACAGTCGGTCTGATTGTCTTTCAAAACAGACTAAAAAATTCTTTTCGGTTGAAGTCCAATATCTTCTGACGCTTTGCGTTTTGCCGAAACTGCAACGAACTATTTTTGTAAGTCAGATGCACTTAATTCGGCATGACAATGTGTCAGGTTACACTTTGATATCACGTACTCTTCACCAACAGTATATAAAGCAGCCTTACATTTTGGA
The DNA here is from genome assembly GCA_019049505.1 of Pachyrhynchus sulphureomaculatus. Taxonomy (NCBI): domain Eukaryota; kingdom Metazoa; phylum Arthropoda; class Insecta; order Coleoptera; family Curculionidae; genus Pachyrhynchus; species Pachyrhynchus sulphureomaculatus. The sequence goes on from CM032456.1 coordinate 48,718,410, forward strand.
ACTCTGCATCTTCACTTAACTTCACCACTTAAAATTTATCCGCGAAATTAAATTTATAATTATTTACAATTAAATAAACATTGCCTCGTTTAGACACACTCGTGTGGACGTTTATACCTTCCATGTCCATTATTTATTCAATCATTCGATAAATTGAAGTGAAATGAAACAAACCTCAAGGAATAATGAGTTATGGTTAAACCACCCCTATAAGCCTAAATACGTCATTATTATTTTTATTGCATGGATTTTTTCAAATTACAGCGATCCGTCTCTTTACCTGCGTTACCCTCGGACTAAAATGTATATTTAAAATTTAAGACGCCGGACGAAAATGAATGTCTTCTTCCTTCCTCCTTCCTCAAAAAGGGATTACGGACGAAACTGTAATTTCCGAACAGGCAAATCCAAAACAGTTAACATGAACCTAGGCAGTTGCAATGTCGTCATGCTTAAAATCAAAATTGTGTTATGTTGTGTTATTATAATTCAAAACAATTTTATCTTTTTTCATTTTAAAAATATAATTTATCCCTTGCAAAAACTAAGATAACTTAGAACTAAAAAATAACTTAATCAATGTACTAAAAGTCGGTATTTTAAATCATAGGTACTTGACAGTCCTAATCGCAGAAAAAGTTTAACTGAGTAGGGGGTTACAGATATTTACAAATGAAACATAACTTTTCTTTTTATGCCTTATTTCTGATAAAATAAAGATAAAAATCACCCCTTCAACCTCCTCCCTCACTTCATTACGCTTAAATGTTTGACCATAAATAGTTAAAAATATAGAAAAACAACAATTTTCAGATTCCTCGACTCTAAGAACCCTGAAAAAAACATGTAACACACAACCTGTGTAAGGCCCGCCCCTACCCCTTTAATCCCTTATAGGTCTGCCTATCCTATCCATAAATATAGACAAAATTTGTTCATCTCAACAAAAAAAGAACATTTCTCTTCTTCTTCTTCTTCTTTCTTATATGGTGTGTCATATAAGTAGGCATACTGCCTGTTTTATCTCCGTTAGGTCTCTTTCGATGTAGACGTCCAGCATTCCTTCCACCTTTTCGGAAATCTGCCCCTAGTTCTTCTACCGCTTCATTTGGATATTTCATGGATTTTACTTAGTTCTTCTAGATCTTTGTTGTGGATTCTGTCGTGGTATTTAAAATTATTAATCTGTTCATTAATACTTGGATATCCAGCTTCCATCTTAATAATTCTTTTGAAGTTACCATACATTTTGTCTTGGTTGTGTTAATAATTATGTTCAGTTTTCTTCATTCTTCATAATAATATAAAAAATAAAAATTTATCAATCTCCACTTCTTTCACCCCCTTCCCCCCCCCCTTCAAGGCTGTACAAGTGCTATTCCGAAAGAGGATGCAAATTGTGTTATATTCTTTTCGAACTTTCCCTTGGATGGACTTTTGTTTTCGATCCGATAATCGATCTGACTGCGCGAGGGAGGTCTCCGATGTTCTTTTGGCTGGTATGGAAGCTTACATCCCTTTTTCGAAGAAATGCTCCTCCAACGGCAAGCCTTGGTTCGACCGAAAATACAAAGAAGCTGTTGCTTCTAAACATATTGCCTACCGACAATGGCGTGAAAATCCTAACACCGTAAATCGTAACATCTTTGTTCATGCCCGGAACAGAAGCAAGGGAATTATCGACGAAACCAAGGAGGCATACAATCAACGAATTAGAAACAAACTTCTCGCTTGTCCCAACAATTCCAGGTCCTTTTGGGCAGTCGCTAAGGCAGTTAGTCAAAATTTTACCAAATCCACCATACCACCACTCACACGGCCAGATAATTCCATTGCAACCACACCTGTTGAGAGAGCGAACTTGTTGACTGAACTCTTTGCTTCACAGTCTACTGTCGATTTCCAAGGAAAAACACCACCTACTCTTCCCATATTGCAGTCAAGGATGCCCGTTGTTGTCTTCAGACAGCGCATCATAAAGCGTATTTTAATGAAGCTAGACACCAAGAAGGCTTCTGGCGCTAACGGAATACCTGCCATAGTTCTCAAAAACTGTGCAAGGGAACTAACACCAGTTTTCTGTAGACTTTTTAACCTATCCTACAGAAAGGGAATATTTCCGTCCTGCTGGAAATGTGCCACGGTTCAGCCGATACCTAAAAAAGGCAAGAAGACCTTGCCAAATAACTACCGACCAGTTGCACTGCTTTCGATAATATCGAAAGTCATGGAAAAGGTTATCAATGAGCATCTTCTAAAATATCTTGAACGATTCAATATTATTAGCGATCACCAATATGGTTTTCGTAAACATAGATCAACAGGAGATCTTCTGACTTATGTAACACATGTTGGGAACAACGCGATTGAACACTTTGGAGAATCTCGAGCGGTTGCTCTTGACATATCCAAGACATTCGACCGTGTTTGGCACGATGGACTGTTGGCTAAGTTACGCTCTTATGGTATGTCTGAAAGGTTCTGTTTGTGGCTCTCATGTTTCCTCAGAGAGCGTTCTTTACGAGTGGTGGCCGACGGATTTCTTTCTAACACCCTCACTATCAACGCCGATGTGCCCCAGGGCTCCATACTGTCTCCTACTCTCTTTCTCATTCACATTAACGATCTGCTGGAAAAGACCGGAAATCCAATCTACAGCTTTGCAGAGGACAGTACGCTTGTCTCTTCATTCACCTTGAACGCTCGGACATCGGCTGCTCAGACGAATATCCCCAGACAGCAGGAGGTCTTAACAAAGACCTGGAAGAAATTCTAGCTTGGGGTGACAGTAACCAAGTGGAATTTAACGCTACAAAAACCCAGGCGGCAGTTTTTTCTAAAAAAATTAACGTTGTTGAACCCGACATAGTTATCTCGGGGCACTCCCCTAGCATCGTCGCTCAATTTGTTGGGCGTTAGTTTGGGAGCAAATATGTCCTGGCATGAACATGTTGCAGGCATAGCAAGGAGAGCTTCTCAAAAGTTGGGAATATTATTTAGAACCAGAAAGCTTTACACCCCACAACAACTGTTAATTCTTTACAAAGCCCAAATTCGACCAACTATGGAATACTGCTCCCACGTTTGGGGCTCCGCTCCCAAACATACACTGCATTTGTTGGATTCTGTTCAGAGAAGAGCGGTCCGTCTGATTGGGGACCCGGAATTGACCGGCGGCCTTGATTCGCTGGAACATCGAAGAACGGTTGGCGACTTGAGTCTGTTCTACAAGTATTTTCATGGAAAGTGTTCGAAGGATATAGCCCGCTTAATTCCTCCCAAAGCGATGCATGTTAGAAATATACGTCGCGCTGGTGCTTCACATCCGTATGAGGTTCAGCTTGTTACTCCGCGCACAACGCTTTTCAAGCAATCTTTTATATGGAGAATGTCATCCCTTTGGAATGATTTGCCCAGCGCTGTGTTTCCCACCGAGTATAATTTACAGCGATTCAAGAACAACGTGAATCGCTTTTTCCGCACTCGTGCCGCTCCTGGAGCGCTTTAGGGACTTCCCTGCAGCACGTGTGCTAGACTCATAAAAAAAAAAAATTTCAAGAAGATGCAAATTCATCGAAGCTACGGTAAAGTGCTACATGAGTAGCTGTAACGTTAAAAATAATTACCGGCCAAGTGTAAGCTGGACTTGTGCAATTAGTGCTCCGTACGTTGATTGCTTTTAAAATAAAAATTTTTGTTACGGAAGTATAAAATTATCAATAAATTCACAAAGCCCAAATGAGTTTTCAACAAAGTCTGTTTTCGATCTTTGTTGAAAACTGATGATCTTGAAATTCATGTATTTTTCATATACCAGATATATTATTAAAGGTAATGTACTATTGATAATTCTCATTCAATCTATAACCTGAAGAACATTCCAGAATTTTTTCAAAATTTTTTGATAAGTACTTTTCGATATCGGAGGGGGCAGCGATTTTTTAAAAATAATACAAAGAAAAATGTGGGCAAGTATTACATTATACATATTTTTGAACTCGCGTTTTCACAAGCTTTCATTTGACACACCACTCAATGACCTGGTAAATTGTTTTTTTCACTTCCGATTTCACCCCCCAAAACTAACCCTTTAAGTCAAGATTTAACTACACGGCTCTGATGGAGCCATCAATTCCTATATTAGTGCCAAATTTCAGCTTTAATGTCAAATAGTTTCGAAGCAAATTGAGTGTGACAGACGAACAGGCAGACAGACACCGAAGTGATTTTATAAGTGTTCCGTACGGAACACTAAAAATACAGTAAAGGCTTTCAAAGGATTAGCTATGTCGATCTATTATTTTTTGGCTACAAACTTTGATACAAATATGAAGCTACAGAAGAAGAAATGTGTATATATGTTATAAAGTGAAAGTATAATAACATATTTTAATCATAATTTCTTAAAGTCCTTTAACACTTAATTTTATTTTATTATAGTATACTTTTAAGTATTATTATTTTCTATTTTTATGCTTTTACCATATTGGAAAGGTTATGGTTTTGTCGACATTAAGCTAGGAGAAATTATAGAACTGAAGAGAGAGATTCTTATACAACTTTCAACAATGTATTCGGGACAAATGTATTTTCACTTTCTTCGTGACCGAAAAATGGAAAGTTTGAGAGATTATTGACCAAATAATTATAAAATTGCATGATTTATATTTCTGTTTGTTTTCTTACGTAATTTATACAGGGCAAGATTCCAGAAATCCAGTTTGGAGGCTTAGCACCCATATTAAATTATAGGGTAATGGTATTATACTTAACAGAAATATCTTCATCAAAAAATCTTATTTTGATTTAAGAAAAAAATTATATTGTGTGTTCCCTCTCTTGAGAAAATTTTCGTGTATACATTAAATTGATTTCAATAAATTTATGTTATGTTATACAGAAAAATATCAAATTTTCTAAAATATTTAAAATAACTAGGGTAAAAGATATATATTTAAAATTTTTGTGAACTAAAATCATATACTAGTTCAATTTCCACTTCCTTAGTATGTTATTAGAATATTACTTAACTGAACAGCATTATTGATTTTTTTTTTAAACCATTAATATGAGGCAACTTAATCTTAATGGCGCTCAACATAGGGTCTGCTGTAACTGAATTTCTAATGCAAGCATAAATATGGGAGATATATGTTTTCTAACAATATGTTAGAAAATTTGTTTTGCAAGAAATAAGAAACAAAATAAAAAGTAGTAACATCTTGTCCTAAGTACATAAGATGGTGCCCAATGTAGGGCTTACTTCTCTCCAATGTTCTATGTATGTAATTAGGAGCTACCTAAAAAGTGAAGTGGTTAATATCTAGAGAGTAGTATACGGGATGTTATAAACACAGTTTAACATATTGAAATAGGTGACTTCTGGGGGTCATATAGAAACATGGTAAATACTCTCGACTATACTGAAATATTTAGTAAAAATATCTGATTGTGTAGTTTATTCTGATATTGAAAGGCCACTGGTAATATTAGAAATAAAAAAATAGAGCTAGCGCAATGTAATGCGAACTGTCAGAGCTGTATATATTATTATTCGTTGATAGTGTACATGCATTGGTAAAAATAACTTTGTGAAAAATTAATGATTTTGATTTAAAAAAAAAAAAACGGTCAACTGCACGCAATTGATGATCTGTACCATGATTGCTTTTGAAATAAAAATTTTTATTACGGAAGAATAAAACGATCAGTGACTGCACAAAACACACCCAAATGAATTTTCAATAAGACGAAAAGTTCCTGACATGTAGTCAATAATAGTTATAGCATCTTAGCTACATAATAGCCAATAAATCAGTCTAGCTCAAACTAGAATAGTAATAAAAAAGGAGAACAAATATTTACTACCTAAATATTTGTTCAATTATAAACAAATAAAATAAAATTATTTTGTTTGGGTAGCCATCCGCATGCCACCAGTGTGTGTACTGAAAAGTATATTTTAAAAACCTCCACCATATTGTCAAACCAAATAGTTTTTTTTTTATACCAGATAAATTATCAAATATAATGCACTCGTAATAATTTGCAATTTACACTTTACGAAGAATTTTTTCACAATTTTTTGTTCAGTACTTTTCGAGATATGGGGGGGCAGCGATTTTTGGCTACGTTTTTAAAGGTAATATGAAGAAAGTGTACACAAGTAATATGTCATATATATTTTTTAACTCACATTTTCACAAGCTTTCATTTGACACCCCTCTCGATGACTTGATAATTTTTTTTTTTTTACTTCCGATTGCACCCCCAAAATTAACCCCTTAAATCAAAATTTAACTTTCAAACCTACACAGCTCTGATTGGGCCATCAGTTCCTATATTTGTGCCAAATTTCAACTTTTGTGTCAAATAGTTTCGGGGAAAATCGGGTGTGACAGACCGGCAGATAGACAGATACCGAAATGATCCCATAAGTATTCCGTAGGGAACACTAAAAAAATATATATATGTTAAATGTTTATGTTGACATTTTTTTCCTAAGAGCGATCTACAATTATGATATAATGGTAATTTATATCATATGAAAGAAACCCAGAAATAGATTGATTATTTATTTACAGAAAATAATGTGACAACTGAAGCTGTTTTTTTTAAGAGGGCAAGTCTTGCCATAAAATTTGATTTATGACATAACTAAAATTGAAAATACTAAAAACTCTGACGTAATTGTATATTACTCTTAGAAAATAAATATTTATCTAGTGATGATTAGTTTTTATTTAAGCTTAATCAGATTCTTAAAAAAAGTATTTTTTTCTGATAATGTCCGGAAGAAAATTATCAAATTACTGGATGAAATAAACTTAAAGTTTGATCCAATATCTAGATTTTCACTTTTAAAGGGTAAAGGCATGGTTTTTTTACTCATTTTGATGAAGGAAAAAAATAAAAAAAAATCAGTTAATTGATCATTCCAATCGATAAGCTTGTAATATTCATTTTTTCCTGTATTTTAAGATTATGTTATGTTACTGTTTTCTCATTATAATTTACATTTTTTTTTTTTCATTTTTATAACGAGCAGTGTTTACTAACTTTTAAGCAGTGTAGTTCACTCGGATTTCTGAGCCGTTTATATTACAGTGTGCATTTCTGGTTTCCTACTGGATTTATTTAATACGTTTCTAATGCGTCGATTGGCTGGACATTTGTTTCCGGGAAGTAGCCATCTTGAAGACGTAATTTTTACAGAATATTTAAGGGTCCGGAAGATTATAATCTTGGTGACTACAGTGAGGAGCAAGGGGAACGTTTTTACCAAGATCTGAAAATCATAGAAAATCGGTATCAAGGACGATGGGATAACCATATGCTAGCGGACTATTGCTGGTCGCTAAAAAGAGAAACAAGTCCTCAAAAGCGTTTGGGCAGAAAGCCTTTGAATAGGTCATTCGCGGAAAAAAGAACAAGATACAGCCAAAAAAAAGGAAAGTTAGGCGCGGGTCTAACCTTCGCAATTCTAGGACTTAAGGGTCTACTATTTGAGAGTATATGGTTTAAAAGTCCTGGTTTTGAGTTTATTGGGTCTCATTTTTAAAGTTACAGGGTTATTGAGGTCTATTTTTTGAGGTTACAGGGTGTGGAAGTCTAAGGTTTCAGGGTTTAGGGTTTAAGAGTATCAGGTTTGAGGATTCCCCAACTGTATACCAAATTTGGTAGAAATCGGTTGATTTTCAAAAATTTTGTCCGCCATCTTGGATCCGCCATTTTGAATTTTGCAAATCCGACCTCAGATTCATGATCAGCAACCCAAAAAAACCCGCCGTGTACCAAATTTGGTAAGAATCGGTTGAATTTTAATTTGAATTCGTTTTTGCATTCGAGAAGCACTATATCTGCCTGATTTATTGAGGTTAGAAAGAAAACAGAACTGTATGGCTTAATCCAACCGATGAATATTAGCGTAGCGTGTCCGAATACATATTAATACATCTTTGGATTCATGAAAAAGCTTGAATCAATTTTTTAGGAGTATATTTTTCTTAATTTTTACTAATTTTTACCTATTTTTTGAGGTTAGAAAAAAATTGAGATGTGATGGCGATATTCTGACGTCAGATTCGTGATCAGCGGGCAAAAATACTATGGATCTGATATATCGCATCAAAAGTATACCCCACTTTTTTTTTGTGGGGCTATGTAATCATATATTTTCTTTTATTTGCATTGAGTCTTAAACCAAACTGTATACAAGTGTCAGTTATTTTATCTATAAGTTTTTGTAGATCTTTAACGTTATTAGTGATAATTAATGTATCATCGGCGTATCTGATGTTATTTATGTTAACGTCATTGATGTTGATTCTTTTTATTTCTGAATAGAGGTTGAACAACAAAGGTGATAGAATACAACCTTGACGCACTCCCTGCTTGATTTTAATATCATCCGATGGTTAATGCTTCAACAGTACTTTAGCTGTCTGATGCGAATACAAATTGACGATGATATGAATGTCTTTGTCATCTATATAGGTCGTTTTTAAAATTTCTAAAAGTTTTTCGTGACGTACCTTGTCAAAGATTTTTCCAAAGTCAATTGAACAAAGGAACACGTTTTGGTTGACATCGCGACATCTCTGGATCAACACATGGATACCAAACAGTGCCTCTCTAGTCCCTGACTGTTTCCAATTCTTTCTTCAAGTTTATTACATATCCTGCCATATATTACTCTCAAAAATATTTTTAAAATATGGCTCATGAGACTAATTCTTCGATGGTCACTACAATTGGTTGCTCTGTTCTTTTTTAATATCATGACAAATGTAGTTGCCATTGCCACTCTCATAAATGACGCCAAAAAGTTTTGTTAGGGCTGTTATTCCTATTTTACCCAACAGTTTTAAAATTTTAGTGCTCACTTGGTCTGGTCCAGCTGCTTTTCCATTTTTGCTAGCTTTATTGCTAGTACCACTTCGTCTTTAGTCATTGGTGGGTCTGACGTAGCATCAGTCATGTCACATTCAGATCTCTCATCATTGAACAGTTCTGTGATATAATCCTAATCAAATTATCAAGAAAAGTAATTAAAGGGTAAAAAGGTATGTTCAACACTTGGAGAACATTCTTTTCAAATTCGGATACAGAAGTATGTAAAATAACAATAAAATTAGATATTTCAATATAGAATAGTTACAGTGACATGCGTCGTCTTTAAAAAATTGAGTACGACGTAGCGCTTACTTCTTTTCAATGCGTTCTTGTAAATAAAAAAACTTATGATTTTCTTTCATCAATTATTTTATTATAGCTCATCTATTACTCCTTATACTATTAAAGTTTTAGTCCCGTTATGCCTCAAAGCCCTTGCATAACCTATTTTAAATTTTGGTCTTTTAGAGCACACTACTCTTACTAAAATTTATTTCTTACGTCATTCAAATGAATTTCATAATAACTTTTTTCAAATTTAGTCCTAATTAGAAATGTGCGTGCTAACCACGTGTCATTAACCCGCCAACATTTAAAGGCCAAGTTTGGCTTGCATTGATTTTCTTCAAATGCGTTGTTGTCAAAGATAGAACTAAAAATATCCTTAACCGACATAGTATTCAGATTCACAAATAATTTATAATATTCGATGTATTTACTTGTAGGGACACAAGTCTTTTTCATATATTTACATCTATACCACAACAAACATGATGAGGATGAGGAACTCATTCATCCTGTGGAGTGCTTGCTGTGCTAGAGTATCGCTAGTGTTAATAAATAAATTACTATTTTCAGATAGATTACAGAAGTAAGAATCTTTTTATAAAATTTAATATCGAAGTCGTTGAATTGTAGTTTGATAGAACTTAATCTGAATAAATTTGGTCTAAAATGCATGTTAATGCATGCGTGTGTTAAGGTTATGTATAGAAGTAGAGACGGTGAAATTTGATTGACTACTAGCAGCAAAACTTAAACGTCTGTTAAACATACATACAGTTTGTCAAGTAAGACGTGACCGCTCGCATTCGCGACAAAATGTGCCTCGAGATCATTTTTTGCCATCAATGTATTCTTTGGTGTGTTAACAAAGGAGCAATTACCTCAGTAAGTTGTTCAATCGCCTCCTGCATCAATAACCGCCTGATATCTTCGAGACATGTTGTGGACGAGATTTCCTGCATACTCTGCAAATTTATCGAATCTTACCAGACAACTGAGTCAAAGTCCTCAGAATCTTTCCTCTAGGCTTTCTCTGCAAGGGACCAAACATTTTCGATAGGGATGACGTCCGGCGATTGTGAGGACCACTCTAGTATCTTATCGTGGGCCCAAGCGAACCGCTTCGCGACATGATTTTTGCCCAGCAAAGATTTCTCCAACATGCTTCGGAATTTGACATCATGAGCACGAAGATATTGTCCAATGGTCTTATGGAACACATTCTAACCCGATTTTCCTAATTTTGCCGCTTTTTAACGCAGTGTCTATTTTGAGTGGCAAGTCATCGACGATGAAACGATTTACCCACTTCTTCACAAACGACACCTACTTTATAATATATTTTTAGCGGCATTTTAGACCCTTTTCGATAAGAACAAAGAAAGGCTTCCTCGAACCGACGCGCAAATAAGTGACTTATTTTGGATTTTACGTGATTTCGACGAAAGTTCGGAATCATATATACTTTTACTAAAATGCGTCGTAAACAAAGGTTCCCTTTACCGATTTTTTGTCGAATCGCTAGAATCGCATCTACCAAAAATGAATTATTGTGGACACGTTCTTACTTGACGGACTGTAAATTAAAGGTGGAGTCTTGCTTACAACATCTAATTACATGTAGATTGCACAGGCCAACAATGAAAAAACTTTTTTAATAATTTTATCTTATTCCTATGGTTTTTGGTGTGCTGAGTCCAAAAATAATAATAAAAAAGTCGTATCACCCACCAATTTTTCACATTTTAATATTCAAAATGTGAAAAGTTTGTTTTTTATCATTCAAATATTATTAGGTTGGCAATAAAATCAGAATTTTATAAGGTTGGCAGTAAACTCAAATGTTATTAGGTTGGCAGTTCCGATAAATGTCACAGCTGTTTGTTTTCTTCCAGTTAATATAACCTCGCATTGCAGTGTTTAACCCATGTGCATTAATTCACACTCAAAGTATGGCTAATCGTGGTTGTAAAAACTCTCCCAACACTTTTTGTTATATATGTGGTGAGTTTGTAATTAAAAAACATCAAAGAAACATTACTCACTTTGTAAAAAAGTACACTTTGCATATTTTGGTGTAGAAATGGGTAATCAAGAAAAATGTTGGGCTCCTCACAAAGTATGTTATATTTGTGTCGAGGAAATGGTATAAGAAAGAAAAGATTTTAGATTTGCAGTACCCATGGTATGGAGAGAGCAAGAAAATCATTCAAATGATTGTTATATTTGCAGTGTTGATGTTTCTGGATATAACTCCAAAAATAAGAAAGTAATTGTCTATCCTAACTTTACTTCAGCTAATCGGCCAGTAGGACATGGACCGGGATTTCCTGTCCCTGAGCCATCTCAGTCTATTGATACGTTTTACAGTCCAGTCCCGAATTTAATGAAAGTCGACCGGATGATGATGAGTTTCAATGTTCTCTAGAAAATTTCAAACCACAGTTGTTTACACAAGCTGAATTAAATAATTTAGTGAGAGATTTGGGTTTGACTAAGGAAAAAGCAGAATTGCTTCATTCTAGGCTGACAGAAAAACATTTATTGGAATCTGGAACATCTATTTACCATTATAGAACAAGAGATCAACAGTTTATTTTTTTTTAATTTTTTATGTATTAAATTTTCCCTATATTTATATTTAATCGATGTCATATTATGAGAGAACTGTGAGTGACACAAAAAAACTGATACCAAATACGGTTTCAGCACCCAAAAATACATTGGTATTGGTTTAAAAAGATTTTACAAATATCTGTGTTATTTGATATTGGATGTGGTATATGAGGATTACAGTTTAGTTTAGGGAGAAATAATGAGATATCTAGCGTATTCGTCCTCTTATGTTTCTTCCAAAAATCTTTGGGAAAAAATGAATATACCCTATTCTGGTTATATAAGGCTAAATTTTAAATAAACCATTTTTGTGTTGGTTCAAGGGCGGGGCGAGATTTTTCGACAGTTTCTATGATATTGGAATACTCGGCTTGTAAATAAGGAAGAACGTAAAACCTAAAGCTGAACACTGAACTACACCATTTGGAATAATCATAGTTTCTGATTGTGTGTTATTATGATATATACTGGACTCTCTTTTGTTAAGAATGGCTTGATTAGATTTGGTTATATATTCACTGGTGCTAAAATGAAATCCCTTAGTATACATTTTTTAACGACTAACCTTTGTCTATTAATACAATGTGCCCTCACCGAATCCCCTTACAAGAGCCTGATGTTATGAGGTCATTTAATATAAGATATTCTTATTAAAATAGTCGTACTAATAGGGTAAAATTTTCTCCTCTTTGCCTCTATTATTTTTAATATCGTTAATAATATTAACACACAATTCTACAAAAATAAACATAACGTGTTAAAAAAATTATTGGAAGACGAACAAGTTATGAAAGCATTTGGTAAAGAAACACACTAAAAATTAGTATTATTATGTACGTACATACATCAGTTTACTTAAATAAATCCTCATTTTAATAGAGTTGTACATTTGTCTGGCAACGTCGCATCAAAAAAAAAACCCGCGTGCATTGATTCATTGAAAGTCCTGCGGTTCAGCTTGAACCTGCAAGAGGGCAGGAGCAGTCGGGTATTTCTTTCCTGCTGTAGCCACCTAGCGTCAAGCAGAGAAAGTTTTTACTATGTTACTAATTCCGACGTTGTCGAAGTTAACAGAATGAATGTAATGTCAAAGAAATTTAAATTTTAAAATAGATAAAGAATAAAATTTTTAAAGTGATAATTGAATTGTTATACAAAGGAATATATGTAGCAATTTAATTATATTTTTCTGAATTTCTGTTTATTAATATAGAAATGGCTTAAAAATTATCTGAGAACAGGTTTTAATGACTTTGATGAAAGTCTACTTTATTATTTTTGCAATATGTCCTTTATTTCTCAACCAATTTTATTCAAATATAGTGTTAAAAGCAATTGTCGATATTTTTTTAAGAATTTTAATCTTTCTCTAAAAGTTACTCAAGAGTTTGCTCGAGATTGTAAAAAACCAAAAAGTTACTAGGTGTACAAGTATGAAATGCGAATTTCAGACAACAGATGGTGCACCAATGCAGTTTGTGCTATAAAGATTTGACACTGTACCTTTTTGTTGTGTCATCAACAAGTGTCAGACGCGCACGAGTGATAAATTGGAAAAGTGTGTGCATAGTGTTGTGTTCAATATGTTGAAATTTATACCGAACAAAGAGCATCCGTGGACAGCATTAATTTTTTTGTTTTCATTTGAAAAAAACTTCTGTTGAATCATACCGATTACTTGGAGAACCTTATGGTGAACATGCTTCATCGCAAGATACATGTGCACGATGGTTTCGGCGTTTCAAAAGTGGTGACTTTGATATTGCAGACAAGGAACGTGGAAAACCGCCAAAAAAATACGCAAATTGCAAGCATTGTTGGACGAAGATGATTCGCAAACACAAAAAGAACTCGCCAAGCAATTGGGCGTCAACAAGCTGTTTCCAATCGGCTACGAGAGATGGGAAAGATTCAGAAGCCGGTGGATGGGTACCATATGAGTTGAACGACAAATGGAAAAGTGCAAAAACGCGTGTGACATTTTGCTCGCTCGGTACAAAAGGAAGTCGTTTTTGCACCGTATAGTTACAGGGGATGAAGAATGGATTATTTTGAGAATCCCAAGCGCAAAAAATCATCGGTAGGCCCAGGCGCACCATCTACATCGACCGCAAGACCGAATCGCTTTGACAGAAAGAGGATGCTCTATGTTTGGTGGGACCAGAGGGGCGTGGTCTATTATGAGCTGTAAATACCTGGGGAAACGGCTAATACTAAAATTTACCAATAACAACTGACTGATTTGAACCGTTCGCTGCTTGAAAAAAGGCCAGAATACCGAAAGAGGCAACACAAAATCATTTTTCTTCATGACAATGCTCCATCACATACGGCAAAACCAGTTCGCGACACGTTGGAAGATCTCAGCTGGGAAGTTCTACCCAATGCGGCTTACTCACCAGACTTGGCTCCTTCCGATTACCACTTGTTTGCATCGATGGGTCACGCACTTGCTGAGCAGCGCTTTGGTTCGTACGAAAATGTGAAAAAATGGCTCGATGAATGGTTCGCAGCAAAATGGGAAGATTTTTACTGGCGTGGTATTCATAAATTTCCCGAAAGATAGGAAAAATGTATAACAAGCGATGGAGCATACTTTGAATAAAGCACTTTTTATCATTCTTCCGAATTTAACATGTTTTTTTTAGAAAAAAAATCCGCATTTTATACTTGTACACCCGGTATGGAGTAAAACAAGAAAGCAGTTAATTGAAAAAAAAATTGTCAAAAAAAAAAATTTAGAATACAAAGGGGTATTAAAATATGTCACCATGTATGTATATTGTTGTTAGTAATAATACGACTATTCCATGAATTAATTATATTTAAAAATTGTTATATTAAGATATGTCTATTCGTTCTGAAATCGTTGGTGTTGACATTTAGTTATATTAAGAGATCTGAAAACCTCTTTTTCTGAATTGTCGAGTATCATTTTAGCTCTCTTATTGAGGGTTGATCAGGTTATAATAAAAAAATAACCAGCCAAGGGCAAGTCGGACTTGCGCAATTAGAGCTCCGTACGTTGATTGCTCTAAACCAAAAATTTTTGTTACGGAGGTATAACATGGTCAGTGACTTCACAAAACACACCCCAAATAAGTTTTCAACAATGTTTTTTTCCGATTATTACCCAAAACTGATGAGCTTGAAATTCTTGTTTTTTTTATATATACCAGACAAATTATGAAAGGTAATGCGCTCATGTTAATTTTCGTTCAGTCTACACCTTGTGGAGAATATTCTAGATTTTTTTAAAATTTCTTGATCAGTACTTTTCGAGAAAAGGGGAGGACAGCGATTTTTCGCAATTTTTTAAAAATTATACAAAGAAAAGTATGCGGAAGTATTACGTTATATATATTTTTGAACTCGTGTTTTTACAAGTTTTCATTTGACACTCCACTCAGTGACCTGATAATTTTTTTTAATTATGATTTCACCTCCCAAAAGTAACCCTTTAAGTAAAAATTTAATTTTCAAAACTACACGACTCTGATGGGGCCATCAATCCCTGTATTAGTGTCAAATTTCCACTCTCTATGTCAAATAGTTTCGAAGAAAAACAAGTATGACAAACGGACAGACAGACAGACGTACGGACAGAGAGACGGACCGATAGACATTGAAGTTATCTTATAAGTGCTCCGTACGGAACACTAGTAAAAAAATAATAGTACCAATCTCAGTTTTTCTTTTAAATTATCGATGTTATATCAAGTTTTTTCATAAAATTAAATTACTAAAAAAACGCTGCGTAGTTAATAAAAACTGGATTTTCCATAAAGGCCACGGAAAGTCGAAAGTTTATAATGTGATTTTATAGCCACGTGTTGTTTACATCTTTTTAAAGTTCTACAATAATAAAGATGTACTTGGACGGATTCAGTGTCGGCCTTGGTGTATTTTAAATCACATAAGCAAGATTCCGTAATTACATCATTTTACGCGAATTAGAAGTATCATTTCCTTAAATATAAAAAACTTAAATATTATTTATTGTGTTATGTTGTTTGTAAGTGAAAAATTGACGTATACGTCCGAAATTGGTGAAATCTTAAAATAAATTTCCACGAGAATATATTCCATTAACAAAATTCCCCTAAAAATGCTAGAATTATATTTTTCTAATATCGAACAATCCTGGAATGAAAATTCTCTTGTTAAGGTATATCGAATCGTAATCGGGAAAATGTATTACCGAGTCTCTACAATTTTACAATGAAAACAAAACATACACCTATGGTATTTCCTGTCTTAACCTAAAATATAACTGTTTTATGTTCCGTTGAGCATAAATAGATAGTGTAGGATTATTTTTGGATTTGTTTTTCTTCATGTGTCTTTCAAAAAGATACGAGGGATGCTTGACTGAAAGTGGGCCTCGGATATTTTCTCTTTTTCTAGAAACCCCACGTGCCACCAAATGTGACGCGCGTACGAAACATACACCTATGGTATTTCCTGTCTTAACCTAAAATATAACTGTTTATGTTCCGTTGAGCATAAATAGATAGTGTAGGATTATTTTTAGATTTGTTTTTCTTCATGTGTCTTTCAAAAAGATACGAGGGATGCTTGACTGAAAGTGGGCCTCGGATATTTCCTCTTTTTCTAGAAACCCCACGTGCCACCAAATGTGACGCGCATACGAAACATACACC
Organism: Pachyrhynchus sulphureomaculatus; assembly: GCA_019049505.1. Classification (NCBI taxonomy): domain Eukaryota; kingdom Metazoa; phylum Arthropoda; class Insecta; order Coleoptera; family Curculionidae; genus Pachyrhynchus; species Pachyrhynchus sulphureomaculatus. The sequence goes on from CM032456.1 coordinate 48,734,870, forward strand.
TATGGTATTTCCTGTCTTAACCTAAAATATAACTGTTTTTGTTCCGTTGAGCATAAATAGATAGTGTAGGATTATTTTTGGATTTGTTTTTCTTCATGTGTCTTTCAAAAAGATACGAGGGATGCTTGACTGAAAGTGGGCCTCGGATATTTCCTCTTTTTCTAGAAACCCCACGTGCCACCAAATGTGACGCTCATACGAAACATACACCTATGGTATTTCCTGTCTTAACCTAAAATATAACTGTTTATGTTCCGTTGAGCATAAATAGATAGTGTAGGATTATTTTTAGATTTGTTTTTTCTTCATGTGTCTTTCAAAAAGATACGAGGGATGCTTGACTGAAAGTGGGCCTCGGATATTTCCTCTTTTTCTAGAAACCCCACGTGCCACTAAATGTGACGCGCATACGAAACATACACCTATGGTATTTCCTGTCTTAACCTAAAATATAACTGTTTTTGTTCCGTTGAGCATAAATAGATAGTGTAGGATTATTTTTGGATTTGTTTTTCTTCATGTGTCTTTCAAAAAGATACGAGGGATGCTTGACTGAAAGTGGGCCTCGGATATTTCCTCTTTTTCTAGAAACCCCACGTGCTACCAAATGTGACGCTCATACGAAACATACACCTATGGTATTTCCTGTCTTAACCTAAAATATAACTGTTTATGTTCCGTTGAGCATAAATAGATAGTGTAGGATTATTTTTGGATTTGTTTTTCTCATGTGTCTTTCAAAAAGATACGAGGGATGCTTGACTGAAAGTGGGCCTCGGATATATCCTCTTTTTCTAGAAACCCCACGTGCCACCAAATGTGACGCGCATACCTGTAAAACAAATAGAAGTGCAGCCCTGATTAAATATGTAGTTTGGAAGTAGCTGTGTGTATCTTGCAAAGAAGCGAAAATTTGTTAAGAAAATTCAAGAAAACTTAGAGACTTATTATGGGGAATCTGCACCAACAAAAGTTACTATTAAAGATGAGTCTGTTTCTTCCAACTAGAACGCGAGTTTTTTTTTGGCATAGCACACGTGCTGGGGAGAAATCCCTAAAGCTACAAACTACAATTGATCTTTGCTTGCGTAAGCCATATTGACAGTCGTTAATATAGTCCGATCAATGATGCACGTCATAAATCTCTGAATATAGTGTAAACATATTATTCTTCTTGTCAACATATTAAGTATATTTAAAAACTTAAAAACGTAACGTAACGTAACGTAACGTAGGTCTTCTGTCATCTGAAGTTATTTACGACATTCGCTCTATTATCTATCTCGGTTATTTGTACATGTGCAAGAAAGACAGCGAACAACCTTGAATTTGGGTATAGCTTCATGTTTTAGAACCCAGTACCGCCGAGTTTATAGGCAATAAAAATAATCGATAATTCTTTGACGGATTGAGGTTACGTCATCTTTATGTTTAATTTTTAGAAGTGTCTAATGCACGGTTCATTGAACGTCGACATAATAAAAATTGCTGCACCGTTCACATTTTGTGTGGGAAATTTGTCATATCCAGGGAGGGTGTTTGTAACAATTTTTTTTAAATAAATAAAGCCGCGTTACGAAAGTTTTACCATAAAATCAAACATAACCAGAATTTTTCACAAAACACGTGAATAGTGCAGCAATTTTTATTCAACGTATATTAGACCATGCAGTAGGTACTTCCTTAATTTTTACAGCAAACAGTCACTATCGTTTCTATCCCATTACCGAATTCGACTATAACTTAAAGTCCTCAAAATTTTTGCTAAAATGACCATTTTTACAGGAATCAAGGACCTCAGAAACATATATTACCATAAACAAATTATCGAGATTTCAATGTACACAGTACAAACTTCATCGCCCAAAAGAGTATTATTTAAAAAAAAAGCCAAAATTACAAAAAAGTTGCAGGAACAAGTAGAAGCATATCTGACGAGTATTTAAAAAAAAATTAATGCAATATCTTGAAAATTTAAAGGCAGCTGGAATTTTGAGTTGCACAGTGGGTCTTCGTTCCATTTTGTGAGTATTATGGCAGGTATTCCGTCAGTGCCAGAAGTTTTTTTTGGTGTCTAGCTTCAATAAAATACGCTTTATGACACGCTTCTGAAGTCAATACCGGGCATTCTTGCCTGCACATTGCGAATTGTGGGTGGTGGTGTTTTCCCTTGGAAATCGACTGTAAAGCGTAAAGTAAAAAAGTCAGCTAATAAGTTGGCTTTCTCAACAGGCGTTGGTGCACTGATATTACCTAGAGGTCTGGATGATGGTGTAGTAGATTTAGTGAAATTTTGATTAATGACTTTAGCGACCGACCAAGAAGAATTGTTGAGATAGGCAAGAATTTTTTTTTCTGATTCTTTGATTGTGTGCCTCCTTGGTTTGGTCGACAATTTCATTGCATCTGCTCCTAATACAAACAAAGATGTTACGATTTACGAATGAATTTTCACGCCATTATCGGTAAGCAAAAGTTTTAAAAACAACTACTTCTTTGAATTTTTCATCGAACCTAAGCTTGCGTTGGAAGGGCATTTCTTCGAAAAATGGATGTAAGCTTTCATGCCAGCTAAAATGACATCAGAAACCTCCTTGGAACAGTTAGATGGGTCGCCCTACCTCAGGCAATCGCTCAACCAAGGGAAAGTTCGAAAATATTCGTAGTCAGTTAAAGATAATGTACATCTGGCCTTGTTATACAGTAGTGATGGAAGAAAATATTATATAAATAAAGCAATTAGTGACCCAAGATCGTAAAAATCATATAAGGCATATAGAAGATATGAAAAAGTGTACAGAATATATCGACGAAATTTTACATAATCATTTGCACATGAGTAAAGTGAGTTTACGGTAAGACTCTGCAAGACCACAACCGCCTTCTGGAATATTGTCGCTAGGCTAGAAGCCCTATGCGCGAATAATCTGAATGCAATTTATGCTTATTATAACCTCTGATGAAACTTAGTATTACCAGTATGATCCCGAGCCAAATCAAGAATCAATGTAATTCCAGCAAATTGTTGAAAACCAACTATTTTTTATTATTATATTACTATATTGTTTTGCCTTTTAGTTACACTATGAGTTTATTAGGATGATAGGTAAATATTTGTTAGCTAAACTTCAGAGTACGCCTATGGTAAATTTTAGAGAGTATAGAAGCTTAGCTAGAGAGAACATTATTACATTATTATTATTCTTAGTTAATTAACAAAAGACATAAAAGGCATTATTATTAACAATAACATCAAGTATTAAATATTGTTATTACAAGCATTGATATTATTATATTCATACTAAGCTAATAAGTATTATAAAATTTACTTAATAAAAGGTTAGAAGTTGATCGACTGACAAACCAATAAAGCAATGGTCGATTACAACTAAATATCAGCAAAGTTTATAGCCACTATTTTCTCGGATACAAAAGGAATTATTTTTATTGCCTATCTTCGAAAGATCACGATAATAACAAGCAATTATTATACTTAATTAAGTTAGCGAAGTTGTAAAGAAAAAATGGCGTGGAAAAGTTAGCATTGTTTTGCTTATTCACGGTAAAGCCCCTGTCCTCACAGCTCAACTTGCGAAACATACCATTCGCCAAGCTTGAACTGAAAAAACTCATCTCAGCTTTACAATTCTGACCTAGCACCCAGCTACTATTATCGAAATGTGAAAAAGTACATAAGAGGCCACAGATGCAGAGATAAAGTAGAGCATGGTAAGAGCTTACAACCAGTCCGTATTACCAGTACAGACTTATGGAGCAGAAACTTTGACGTTAACGAAAAATCAGCAAACAGGTTAAGAACAACTCAACGAGCCGTGGAACGTGCTGGGAGTAAGCCTCAGAGAACAATTAACTAACGAGGAAGTCCGAAGAAGGTCAGGGGTCTAAGATGTCATTGAAAAAATCGTAACGCTGAAATGGAACTAGGCAGGTCACCTAGCAAGAATACGAGACGGTCGGTGGACCAAACAGATTATGGAGTGGAGGCCCAGAGAGACCAAGAGAAGTCAGGGAATACCACCGACTAGAGGGCTGATGACCTGACGAGGGTAGCAAGAAACTGGATACGGGAGGCACAGGGTAGACATAATTGGAAAAGACTGGAGGCCTATGTCCAGCAGTGGAAGCAAATGGCTGTGTGATGATGAGGGTAAGAGCATTTTGCAGGCAAATCACCAAGTTACTTGTTTGAACGAATCAAAAAATTAAACGAAAGATTAAGAAGTGTGTTGAGCCGCTTTCTTTTACGGTGCGTTTTTCTATCTGAGGCTCACTTTTTATCAGAGATCTCTCATAAAATTATATTGTGGAAACACCCAATAAAAGAGCTTTATAACTTTGTGATATTACTTTAACTTCTCTTCTTGTAGGTGGTCGTATATATGAAGCTAACTAATTAGTTAAGTGACTAATTAAATTTTGAATTAAATATTTTAATAAAAATATTGTATGTTAAAGAGTCAAATGAATCCAGGCTTTCTAATTATATTCTAAGTCTTCTTGACTGCCGTAATTCGTATAAAAATAAATTAAGCATTTCCCAATAAACAGATTATGACGAATGATTGTCTTCTTCTAGGAAATCAGCTTAATGATTTTTTAAACGAAAATTATTCTCGATTCTTGACAAGTTGGCGAAGGACTATTTATTAAGAAAAGCGCGTAAGTTTGTTATTAAAGAGAAGTCATAAATCTATTATTATGTCATTAATCCCTAATATTTGAAAATTTAATCAAAGAGTATGTCGTAAAACTCTTCTACTTCATTATTTAAGCATATTTTACCACACCAGACATGCATACATTCACGCATAGAAATTATAAAAATCGATTACATTTTGGCCGATGTAGCAAGTGCAATAGAGGAGGGACTGCGCCCTTAATAATAGGGTGAGAAGGGCAATAGTACGCAATGTTGCCAACGTAAAGAACTATGAGTTGTTGAAAAACACGAAATATTGCTTTGTAAACCTTCTCAAGTGAAGTGAAGTCATAAAAATTTTGCAGAATAACAAAAATTAAATTCTCTTTTATATCTTATGATCAGAATGAAAAATTATATTTTAAGTTCTGTCGTTGCTAATTAAGATTATCATAGTAGTTAGATAAAATATTAGTGTTCCGTACGGAACACTTATAGGATCACTTCGCTGTCTGTCCGTCTGTCACACCCGATTTTCTCCGAAACTGTTTGATATAGAAAGTTGAAATTTGGCACTAATGTAGAAATTGATTGCCCCATCAGAGCCGTGTAGTTTTGAAAGTTAAATTTTGACTTAAAGGGTTAGTTTTGGAGGGTGAAATCGGATGTGAAAAAAATACCAGGTCATCGAGTGGGCTGTTAAATGAAAGCTTGTGAAAATACGAGTTCAAAAATATATAATGTAATAGTTGTGCACACACATTCTGGAATATTCTCCACAGGGTGTGGATTAAACGAAAATTATCATATATTATACCTACGTAACAAAAATGTTTGTTTTAGAAGCAATCAACGTACGGAACACTAATTGCGCAAATCCAACTTGCACTTGGTCGGTTATTTAATCTAGTTTAGTCAGTTTTGATGTTTTTCTTTCAAAATCTCCTAAACCAGTTTAGCTGGTGGTCGCTGTTGACCGGACTAACAGAGGTTTCGTGAAAAAATCCATTTCTTAGATTTTTGCTTTTCTCCAGGTTTTAGGGTCACTAGATCACAAAAAACATAGTTTTCCATTTCCATCGGTTTGTCAGCGTGTCTGTCAGTCAGTCTGTTTGCACGACAACTCGACGAAATGAGATATTATTTCAAACTTGGTATAATATGATATTTGATATAGAAAAGAACATATAGTTCCTCAGGAGAAAGAAATAATAGGGGGAGTCCATACATTTTTGCATCGTTTCAATAGAATGATGATTTTTCCCCATTTTTTAGTTGATATAATTAACAAATTTTAAGCATAATTGTATATAGTGAAAGATATAAGTGGTTGGAAGGGTGGAGGACCGGTTAAAAGGAGTTGGTTTGTATATATCGTATTTTATGGCCTTTTTGAGGACTTTTAAAGTCTGGGAATCCAAAAATTATGTTATTTTTTCATTATTTCCAGTGTGAATATAGATATTATATAGAGGAAAAATTTCGTTTTGTTTGTAAATATTTCTTCGTCTGCTCAACTTTTTTTACTTCCCTCGCGAAAAGGAAGTATTCGATTCCTGAAAGAATTCCTCCAGAGTTTCTCATTTCAGATTTTTCACACATTTAGTATTTGAGGTATAAGTGGAACATATAATTTTTGAGCAATATCGCTTTAGGAAAAGGGGGTCAACAGATTTGATTGGTTACACTTTCTATAGTTTTAGTAATACCATATAATGGGAATTTGTCCGAGTTTTTGATTAAGATAATGACAAACTTTAAGCATAAGGAACAAACGTGGATGTCATAAGGGTAGCTTTTAATATATGGTAATATACGTCCTTTTTTGGAGTCGGGAAATCTGAAAATGATATCATATTTTCATTATTTCCAATTTTAACAGAAATGTATACTGGGGGATCTTACAATATTACCTTATCTTTTAGATAAAATGGACCGTTCCTATATTTTTAACTAATTTAAATGTGTACAACGGTGTAACAGTAGGAAATAAAAAACAGGGTATTGATAAAATCTGGGATTATGAAAGTATTGCCCATCTTTAGAAAAAAGCACTCAGACACATCAACTGTATTTTATTTTTTATTTATTCAACGTACAAAGGCCGACTTTTAAGTTTTTACAAACGACCACTAGATATTGTAAAATTTGACATTTGTTATTGTTAAAACGGTGGCAGCTCAGAAAGTGGCCGAGTAGTTTGTTTAGAGTGAGGGTTTAAAAAAAACAATTTTGTGAACGAATGGAAATTTCACGTGAAGATTTTCTTTGAACGATTTTTTACGATTTTAGTATAGGCCTAACTTAACAGCAATGCCTCGAATCGCTTCGTTCAACTTTTGGTAATGAATCACCATCAGAAAAGACTGTTCATAATTGGTTTGCAGAATTTCGTCATGGTCGTGCTTTCGTCGGCGATGAATTTCATGAAGGTCGACCAAAATCGGTTGTTGTTCCAAAAAACATCGATGCTGTGCGCAACATGATTAAAAGGATCGACATGTGACTTACCGTGAGATAGAGTAATCCTTAGCCATATCGAAGACCGCAGTATATTCAATTTTACATAAAAATTTAGCTGTGAAAAAGATCTGTTCCCCATGGATTTCGCATAATTTTACCAAAACTTAAAAACAAGCTCGTGTCAATTGGTGTAAGGAGCCCAAAAAATTCGACCGAGGACATGCAAAATCCGTCTACATCATCGTAACAGGAGACGAAACTCGGATATATACGTACGAACCAGAAACTAAGCAACAATTAACTGTTTGCTGCTCGCTTCGGGTGACTTTCACCGGATGCTGTCCACTCAGCTGACTGCCGATTTAATTCCGGTGTGTAATGGTGGAGCCATGTTTCATCCATTATCACATATCGCATGAAAAAATCCTTGTTATTGCGCTTAAACAGGTCCAACCAGCGCTCAGAATTATCAACACGTTGTTGTTTTTGATCCACTGTAAGCAAACGCGGTACCTATTTCGAGCAGAGCTTTCCCATGCCCAAATGTTCATGCAAAATATGACCAACACGTTCTTTTGATATCTTTAGGGTTTCAGCTATCTCATGCAATTTTACTCTACGGTCATCCAAAACAATTTTGTGGATTTCTTTTGATGTTTTCCGGTGTAACCACCTCATTGGGCGTCCAGAGCGTTCTGTATCTATAGGAACTCATTTCAATTCAGCATACCAGTAAATGATGAGTGATTTTCAAGGGGCAAAGTCCCCGTAACACTTATCAAGCCACTACTTTGCTTATACAGTTTTTTTCCGATCAAAAATAGTGTTTAATCTCAACATACGAAATTCAATTTTCTCCGTTGTTTTGAAAATATCAAAAGTAGCGTCACTAAAACCACTGTAACTTGTAAACTAATCGTCGATATGTTATGAAATTTTGACCTGAATCGTTTAAAGGTTGATACTTCCTAAAAATCATATAGATTTTTTGAAAAAGGCGACATTTATGTATAAAACTTTTCAGCGTACGTGTTATATATATATATATATATATATATATATATATATATATATATATATATATATATATATATATATATATATATGTATATATATATATATATATATATATATATATATATATATATATATATATATATATATATATATATATATATATATATATATATTTGTATATATGTACATATATATATATATATATATATATATATATATATATATATATATATATATATATATATATATATATATATTTTTCTGAACTTACAGCATGGACACGTTATACCACTGATGTTTTTCTATTGATATCGGCAACCTTGCACACGGATGCCTGCCCCAGTTTCCATGACAACCCCCCAGGAGCGTCGGTATCCAGACGCCGGGGGCAGAAGGGAGCCGCCGACGCGGTACAATGACCTACACAGGTACAGAGGGGTCGGCTCCCCTTTTTTTTAAGGTGGTAAGATTGTACCAAGTTATTACTTTTTTATTTTTGTTGACGTTTGATATTTTGAGGGTAACTGGAAAAACGAATTTGATAAAGTGGAATATAAAATTCCATTTAAATTCCACTGAGACAAAGTTGAAGATTAAAAAATAAATTATTTTTGAGAGTTTATATTATAAATATTTTAGTTACTTTGATGATTTTAGGCAATACTTCAAGATGAGTAAAAGTTTTATTGATTTCCGGATCAAATTATATGAAAAATTACAAATTTTAAACTTAAATTACTCCTAACTTACAATTTATATAAGGAAACATTGTAAGTTTTCCGACATGAATTTTTATGTTTCTTATTTTGAACATTTAAAAAACATCCGGGTCCAAGATATTTTGTTTCACATAGAGACATTATGAAATTTTTTACACATCCTGTACATCTTTGCAATTTGTTTTCATCAGAAGAGAGACAGACGAACATTGGTAAAGTAATTTGCCCAATACTTCCGTTGCAAACACGTATATTTAGAATAAATACTAATTTGACATCCTCACACTAAAAAATAACTCCACAGAAAGCATTACAAGTCAATGTTTCTATTAATAAATAAGAAATTAATCAGAAAAAAGTCAACCACAAGAAGGGTTCCAAAGATATTTACAATTGAAACCTAACATATCCCTCTGCATACTATTTATGTTAAAACTAAAAATATTGAAAAAAACCGTTGGACTTGCGCAATTAGTGTTCCGTACCCTGATAACTTTTAAAGTAAAAATTAGCTATCCAATAGCCAATAAATGAATCTAGCTGAATCTAGAATCTAGTAGTAAAAGTTTAAAACAAATATTTATTATTTACTATACAAATTACTTTGTCTTCGGTACCTATTCGTTGGTCACCAGTCATCAGGATATTACTGATCTCACTGAATACATATTGGCATTTCATAGCTCTTGGTTCCGGTTGAATTCCCAACTTTCCAAACCTAGACCATTATATCATGCCGCATAGTTTTTTTTATATCAGAGAAATGATAAAAAAAAGAACGTAATGCACTCGTCATAATTTTCGTTCATTTTAGACTTTATTTAGACTCTTCTAGAATTTTTCCAAAATTTTTCGATCAGTCCTTTTCAAGACAGAGTGAGGGGAAAAAAATTTTTGTCCATTTTTTAAAAATAATACAAAAAAAAGCGCAAGTATTACATCATATATATTTTCAAACTAGCGTTTTCACAAAACAATTTTAGCCATTTTTTAAAAATAATACAAAAAAAGCGCAAGTATTACATCATATATATTTTTAAACTAGTATTTTCACAAGCTTTCATTTGACTTGGTACAACAAAATTTTTTTCACTTCCGATTTCACCCCTCAAAACTAACCCCTTAAGTCAGAACTTAACTTTAAAAACTACACAGCTCTGACTGGGACATCAAATCCTATATTTGTGCTAAATTTTAACTTTCGACATCAAATAGTTTCGCAGAAAATCATGTGTGACAGACGGATGGACAGGCGAACACCGAAGAATCCCATAAGTGTTCCGTACGGAACACTAATAACACAATTATTAGGTTCTTAGACTCCATGAACCCTGGACGAATAACATAATATATATGAAGACACTCCTCTAACCCCCTTCCCATTTCAATAATCCTTATATATTTAACCATAAAAAATTGAGAACAATGGAACAATAGCACATTTCTCAGATTCTTTACCTCGAAAAATTCTAAAACTTTTTTAATACGTTTATATTTGACTGTAAATAATTGTGCTTAAAATTTGTTCAAACGCGAAGAAATATCTCGTAATGATATTGAAAATAAGTAAAATTTAGTGACCCTTTTTATTCTAAACCCCTTTTCCTTAAGGACTTAAAACCTGTAGATTTTATTCCCACATCAAGTATTATACGTGAACAAAAATTCAAATCGATATCTTATTTCATTCGAGCGTTATTGTGCCAATAGATAGACAAACCGACAGGTAGTTAACTACTGAAATATGGACCTTGTTCACTTCTAGTAGTTGATATTGATCGTCCTGCCTAGTGGTAATTGTTGGCAACTCTCTAGACAATCCCTCTGTCAGTTCGTGGCCTTAAACAGCCCCCGCTGTTAAAATTCTTAAATAGGTCTATGATTCGTTTAAGAACGACCGAGATCGCAATGATGTGCTACAGTAAAACAATTAAATAACCGGTCAAGTGCAAGTTGAACTTGCGCAATTAGTGTTCCGTACGTTGATTGCTTTTCAAATAAAAAATTTTGTTACAGAGGTATAAAATGATCAGTGACTTCACAAAACACACCTCAAATGAGTTTTCAACAAAGTTTGTTTCCAATCTTTACTGAAATCTGATGACCTTGAAATTTTTGTTTTTTTTATATATCAGATAAGTTATTAAAGGTAATGCACTCGTGATAATTTTCGTTCAATCTACACCCTGTGGAGAATATTCCAGAATTTTTTCAAAATTTTTTGATAAGTACTTTTCGAGATAAGGCGGGTGGACAGCGATTTTTCGCGATTTCTTAAAAATAATACCAAGAAAAGTGCGCGGAAGTATTACATTATATATATTTTTTACTCGTGTTTTCATAAGCTTTCATTTGACACCACACTCGATTACCTAGTAAAAAATTTTTTTTTTCACTTCCGATTTTACCCCCCCAAAACTAACCCCTTAAGTCAAAATTTAACTTTCAAAACTACATGGCTCTGATGAGGCCATCAATTCCTATATTATTACCAAATTTCAACTTTGTATGACAAATAGTTTCGGAGAAAATCGGGTGTGACAGACGGACAGACGGACAGACAGACGGACAGACACCGAAGTGATCTTATAAGTGTTCCGTACGGAACACTAAAAATGAAGTATTAAATACTGCGGATGAGAATAGACTTTGAAACACACTGTATAATATATTGTTTTTTGAAGTCTACAAGCTCCAGCACATAAATCTCAATTTTATTATTCATATTTTGTTTACTCGGCGTATTCTCGTATAATCTTCTCCATTTTATTCATCCTCTTCCCTTTTGTTTCCTTTTGCATAGACAATTGACAATCGTCTGCGTTTGCATTAGCCCCGATTGCCTTCTTACCGAGTTCAGAGCTGGCGATGGGCAAACGGGGCGGCTTTTATATATCCTTGTTTCTCTAGTAGGTCGTCCCGTATTCTCCCTAACAGTGTTGCCAGAGCTAAGTGTTAAACCGAGGGTGAAAGTTAGAATCACTAACATAGTTTTAGAACTATTCTGACACAAGAAACTATTCTATAAATAGACATCGAGCACGTTTCTATTAGACCTGAAAATTGTTGATTTTAGTTAAGAGTAGCTCTCATATTTACAAATGTTTTTTGTTAATAACTAAAACTTACAAATATTTAGTATCGTCTTTCCTTAATGTTATTTTTTTATGTACATAGCACACTTGCTGCATGGAAATCCTTAAAGCGCTACAGGAACGGCGCGTGTGCGGAAAAAGCGATTCACGTTGGTCTTGAATCGCTGTAAATTGCACTCGATGGAAAACACAGTCATGGGCAAATTATTTCAAAGGAATGAGGTTCATATAAAAGACTGCTGTGTACGAGGAGTGACGAGCTGATTTTATTCGAATGTGAAGTGGTAGCGCGATATATAAGGTCTCGAATCAGGCGAACAGCTCTCTTCTGAATAGAAACCAATAAATGCAGTGTATGTTAGGAGCAGAACTCCAAACATGGTAGAAGTATTCCATCGTTTGTCGAATTTGAGCTTTGTACAGAATTAACAGTTGTTGTGGAGTGTAAAGTCACAGTAAACATAAAACACAGTAGCGACGCTCAAGAAAATATGTAGGTCCTTTTTGTTTATCACGCATGCGTTCCCTATCATACCAACAATATGTCGTGAGTTGTGTTTACATCTGGATTTCAAGGACAATCTTTTTATAACGTGCTTCAAAATTGACGTTTTAACTAAAAATAATTATAAAAAAGATGTCAAGAGGAAGTTTTTGTCGTGCGGTTAGTGCTTGTAAAAATATATTTGGTATCTTCAAAGGAGTTAGTTTTCTTAGATTTCCCAAAGATCTCGAAAGGTTCAAACGTCTTAACTTTCTTTATTTTTAATAAATACTTTATTTATTAAATAGAAGCCGTTATTTACCCCTTATGTATATCTTAATTTCTGAGAATGGATTGAATGGATATTAAGAACTAAAGAAATTAGATATAAGCTAGCTGATTTTTTCTTCTGGTAGAGAATATAGATAAAAGATAATTTCTGTACGTCTTTTGAAAATAGTCGCTATAGTTGTTTAAAATTCGGTTGTAATGTTTATTTTTTTTTTGGGCACCATTCATTTTAGAATAATAGGAATCCAATTTCTGCTCAAAAAATGAAAAAAATACTGAAGAGTTATTTAGTTGTTAAAATAAGATTAATTTACGTACAACCGTTGCGTCCTGAAAGAAAGAGCAGTTTAGTGAGACACTACACATTTAAATAAAAAAAGGGTACATTTATTAACAAAATAAAAACTCCTAACTACATTTACAACTTTTTTAACTATTACACTCCTAAAATTAGTTCTACTAAATAACAACCTCTTAAACTAGAAGAGTGTACACTATGGCATAGGATCTTTAATTTATGATTATTAAGTTTTTAATAAAAGGCTTGAAACAACTCGATTTTAAAAGAGTGTAAAGTAGTCGATGGAAACGCACTTGTAGACAGGAAGTGAGATTTTTAGACTGGTGTGCTTATGATTTCCGATTGGTTTCTCCTCGCGGGTTTTCCATAAGTTACTCGGCCTCTCCTGGTGAGACTCTCATAAAAATATTGTCTCAACCATCACCATCCTAGTTTCATTTGGGCTGCTAAACACTTTTTGACCCGAAATGCCTGAGAATGAGTAGGATATTTCAAGAAAGGAAAAAGGCTTTAGACTTGAGAGTTAGAAACCGTTACTGCACTACTGCATCACTAAAAAATCACTCTGGCGTGCTGGAGAAGAAAGCCACTACGGCCGACTGGCGACAAAAAGCCACTACTGCTTCATGGTGGAAAAAAGCCCTTAAAAATTGCTTCTTCTTCCAAACGAAAAATTAATGCACCTGAACTAAATAAGTCAAGTCGGCAACATGCGTTTCACACTGTGCCGGTTTGAATTAAACTGCTCAAAAATTTAAAACACTGTTTTAAGCTACACTGCTCAAAAATTTGAAATCACTGTAATAAATATAAAAATGTAATAAAATATAAATTATAGGGAGAAAAAACAGTGTCGTAACATGATCTTAAAATCTAGGAAAAAATGAATGTTACAAGGTAATTTATTCATAATTCTTTATTTGTGTTATGCAATATATTATATAAAGATTATGATAATTGTGTTTTCATATTAAAGATACATTTTATTTGTAAAACAATTGATGTTTTATTATTATTAAGTATTGGTTTATGTTATTCCACTTATACTTTTTTTGTCTAAATTCAGGGCAGAATTATGACGAGGTGGCAAAGCGAGATTCTCAATTTTATAGCCGCTTTAGAGCTTATACTTCTAGTGTAGATAATGTTTTTGGGAGTTTTTATATGCTTTTTTTATGGACTTTGACTCAGTTGTCTCACGAGATTCGAAAAATTTGCAGAAAATCTCGTCGATAGCATGCCTTGAACATGCCAGGCGATTATTGATGCAGTAGGTGATTGGACAACTTACTAAGGTAATTGCGCCGTTGTTAGCACATTGATGGAAAAAAATATACTCGAAACACATTTTTTTCTAGAATACGCGCGGTCACGTCCTTACTTGGCAGGCTATATTGTAATACCGACATAGTTAATATGCTAAGATGCCAATTTTTGAAAACAATGACTGTAAGTTATATTGGGATATCATAAAAAGCCCCTCTCTACGAACCCCTTGAAGCTTTATGATATCCAAGCATAATTTGGATGCAACAATGTTCCCTCCCCATAGAGGAAGTGTCAAAAACACGTAGCTAAAGTAAAATCGTAATAATAACTGTGAAAACAAAACTAGCTTAAAATTATTTTTACTGTACTTTTGGACTTCTTGTCATACATAAAATATTGATTTTAACCAAACACTCCCTCACCACGTTTTAGCCATTAGATAAAAAGGAAGTCATTTGCGTATGACACCGGCCTTATTTAAGCGCGTGAAGGGGATGAGTTAACCCTTCTTATAATTTATCATTACGTTTAATTTTGGGGCCCTTTAAGTCAACATGTCAACCTGCAAAATGATATTGAACGAGATAGCTCCTGAAAGCAATCAGAATTGCATGTTTCGAGGAAGATTAAGTGCTTTAAAGGGTCTCGTTATACCGTTTATTGGAAGTACAGCTTCCCTATTGAGGAGGTTATAGTATAAATTTGAATAAAAACCTTACGGATGGATAGGGAGTTAATGCTATTTCTGTTAAATTCTGGCACTTTCATTAATTTTTAATTAAAAATCTGCCTGTTTGAAAATTTTAATTGCTCTTCTGAAAGAAGATCAATTTGTCGACTGCTTTAATAGGTCCTCAAACTCCAAAATTCTCGAAACCAGCAACATCTTTCAGTTTTGTTTATGTTTCGTTTTTCAATAAAAATTACTAATAGTAGAATATTTGATTGATCCCATTCCGGATTACTTTAGACAAAATAATACTTTAAGGCCGTATAGATCTTCTTAATCGAATAGGGGAACGATATTTAGGTACCGAGATGTTCACAGTATGCCACAAGATGTGATGTTCTTGTACAATTTACGACTGGACTAAGCAGAAATTCATACAAATTTACAGTAGAATGATTTGCTATATTTTGCAAAATGACCTTATTAGGTGAGTATTATAAGGCAAAAATATGATCCCAGCCTCAATGAAGATAAAATCCTAAAAAAATGCAGGTTCCTATTACAGCCTCCGTGGATATGTGGATTAATGCCAGCAAAATAATTGGTCCTCTGTCTTAAACCACTCATGTGTCACTGAGGACCACTAAAAAGTACGAAACACGTGTATACTTCCATTACTTTTGACGGCTTAATATATTAACGTAGTTTCATTCCTTGGACTGTGTAGTAAAAGAAACCTTAAACAGAATTAGGCTGGTATTAACTTTTTGAAACTGAATAGTACCTCACAAACATTTTGTTATAAAATTAATATAAAGAAAAAAAGCAGGTTGCAACTCTGACAATTAACCATTATCTTTATATTGTTTGGCTGCCCCCGGTTACGAACTTACGATTATTTTCAGAAGTTATTGACATATAGTCATTTTCGGTTCATTTTGTTCTGATTTATTAATAAATTTACTCTTTTGATTAGTTTCAAACTCTTAGATAAAAAAATACGGTTACCTTCTCCCTTATCTGCTTTAACTTTATTTATTTCATGATTGTGATTTGCCAAATTTCATCGTGTTTTATATTAACTGATTCAACAATGTTTAATACCGAACAACCCGAAGTTCGTCCATCTTCGATTTTAAGTCTTGTTCATCCAGTTGTATGTAGCTAGTCTTTTCATGTCATCAGAACATCGAGTTTGTCGGCGTTCTCTCTTTCATTCCAGGGCCTCCAGTTGATTACGCTAGTCAACAAATATTTTTTTTTTGATTTTTCTCCTGTAATTTTATTTCAGTTTTGGGCTTATTGTAGTGTTCTGATTTCGAATCCGATATTAGTTTTTTCTAACAGCTCATGTTTTTTAATATCTTCAGTCTAGCCTAACTTAGACGACACCCGCATTTTTTGTAAGATCTACCCGACTCAGAAAAATTATTTTTTTGATTTCTGATATGGCTTCCACACGTAGACGTTGTTTACACAATCCAGATTGTTTTTTATATATTTGTGGCGAATATATCTTTGAAAAATATCGAAAACCTATCTCGGACTTCTTAAAAACTACATATTTTAACCACTTTCAAATAACATTGTGCAATCAAGACAAGCAATGAGTACCTAATGTTGTTTGCCAGAACTGTACTGTGTGTCTGCGGCAATGGTCAAATGGAAAAAGAAGTGCTATCAAATTTAAAACACCGATAATTTGGCAGGAACCTCAAACTCACTATGACGACTGCTATTTTCGCGTCGTAAATATTAACGGCATACATTCTGGAAATCGAAATAAATAGTCATATCCTAACTTACCCTCCGCTCAACGACCTCTTCTATAGTCTGGTGACATACAAGGAGCATCATCTAAATGCTCTGAAGAACCAGATCTTATGGAAATTGAAGACAACACAATGGGCAATACTGATTTCGGTTTCACATGTAGTCAGTCATCAGATCCTCAACCTTTTAATAAAAAGGAATTGAATGACTTAGTAAGGGATTTCAATTTGTCCAAAGAAGCTTCTGAAATTTTGGCATCTCGTTTAAAAGAAAAGAATATACTTGCACCAGGAACCAGAATTACTTTATATCGGACCCGAGAAAAGAATTTGTTGCCGTATTTTTTCTAGAGAAAATGATTTAGTTTTTTGTAATGATGTCAGAGGTATTTTGGAGAAGATAAGTTCACAACGATACCAACCAAATGATTGGCGTCTTTTTATAGACAGTAGTAAGAGAAGCTAAAAGTGTGTGCCACTTCATAACGGCAACAAGAATGGTTCTATACGTTTTGCCACTTTACTACTATGAAAGAAGAGTATACAACTACTTCTTCAGTAATAGAAAAAATTAAGTATCGAGACCACAACTGGCTCATTTGTGTAAACTTAAAGATGGTTAAATTTCTTCTTGGACAACAGAGTAGATACACGAAATACCCATGTTTTATGTGTCTGTGGGATAGCCGCGACAAACAATGTCATTGGTCTTCAAAAAAGTGGCCAGTACGAGAGCAACTGATGGTTGGTACCAAAAATGTTACTAATTTGCCCTTAGTAAATCGAGATCGAAGTGTACTGCCACCACTTCGTATTAAACTGGGCATTATGAAACAGTTTATAAAAGCCCTTGACAAAAACGGAGAATGTTTTGCTTTTCTTTTATGCAAGTTTCCAGGATTAAGCAATGAAAAATTCAAGGCGGATATTTTTGATGGGCCACAAATCAGACAACTTGTGAAAGTTGTTGTTGTTCATTCATTGAATTTACAATACTTTGTAAATTCAATGAATGAAATCGAGTCTAAAGCTTGGAAGTCGTTTGTTGTGGTGATTAAAAATTTTCTCGGAAACAATAAGGCCGACAACTATTCTGAGTTAGTTGAGTGCATGTTATCCAATTTGAAAAATCTGGGCTGCTACATGAATATCAAGATTCATTACTTACATTCTCATTTAGATCGATTCCCAAAAAATCTTGGCGATTTCAGTGAAGAGCAGAGTGAAAGATTTCACCAAGATATACGCACAATGGAAGAGCGATATCAAGGAAGGAGGGACATCCATATGATGGCCGATTACTGTTGGAGTTTGCAAAGAGATGATCCTCAAGCCGTACATTCAAAAAATCGTATAAAAGAACGTTTTATAGTGTGTAATTATATCAAACATAGAAAAAATGTATTTTTGTTCCATTTTTGAAGAAAATTGTAATTTCATATAAATAAAAAAGTAATAATTCACCTAGAATTTTTAAAAGATTATTGTTTATAATCATCATTTGTTTTATATTTTAATTTGTATTATGAAAATCCATGGAACAATGAACCCTAACAACGAATTGCATATATTATCCAGTCAAAATAGACGAAAAAAAGTGGCAACTTCGCAATAATTTACATAGAGCTGGAAATTGGTACAGGTCTTAAATACACTATTACAAATGAAATATCAAAGGTCCCTCACCGATCCTACGTCTGCTAAAAATTTAATTCAAGGTCAAAGGTCAAAAATATCGATTTTTCGCATTTTTCTCGTAAATGGTAAGTGTTATCGTAAAAATAGGACAAATAAAAGTTGTAGATCATACAATTCTCTACAAAAATTGTTCTTACACTTTTTTTCCTACGAAGCATCATTCCTGAGATATCGCGATTTCAAACATCGAAAATACTAATATGCACTCTTACGCGACCTGTATACGTCATTGGACGTTCAATATGGAAATATTGGTTTGTGGGACTCACACACTAAAATACGTACAAATTTCTGATTCTGAATGAATATACACTCGGTCCCTAATTCCGTTCGCCCGTATAACCTTGAGCAACATCTGTCAGCTACTCCATTATTCGAGTGGCGATGGTCGTATATCTACCCTTTTTTGAAGGACGCAAATGAAATAACTACTTTTAGTATTGAACATGTCTTTGTAGTGAACAAACGTGCTTATTGATAATATTTTTGATTTCAGTTTGTGTTAAGTAATTTTTAAAAAATGTCGCACTTCTGCTTTATTGTAGTAAACCTTTGACTAAAAGTCTAATTGTTGTTGTTGATCGTAGAACGAAGACTTTGATTCAAGTGTTGAAAGAAATGATGGGTTTCTTGAATACTTGAAAGACAAGCAATCTGTAACAATCCATGTGCAGTGTCCTAAAATGTGCACTCGGAAGAGTAGTATTGCTGCAGCTAAAAGACAGCGCGAGATGGAACGAGCCAGTACATTTACGATTAGTCACCTCGCACTAGAGTGCGAGTAAGTGGGTCGGTTTTCTGTTTTAAAAATTATGCTTATTTTGCGGCGGTGAAGCAAATGAAGAGGCTGAAAAAAAAGCGCAGAATGTTCGGCATAAAATTTATCATGTTGCTACACTTCCATTTAAAGATTCTATTCTGAAGGTAGCTTGGACTCGTTCTGATGACGTAGCAAAAGCTATTATTGCACGCGTTGAGTATGAATATGATTTAGTTGCTGCTGAAGCTAAGTACCATAATGATTGTTATAATTCCTTTTTGAGACCCTCCACGGGGGGTAAAATCAATCGTCCTGAAGATGATTCTATTACTTTGGCGATGGAAGAAATATTTGCATACATTGAAAATAGTGATGATTATTAGTTTTCATTGAAGGAATTAAAAAAATATTTGCAAAAATCCAGCTATAGATAATATAACAATTAAGACAAGATTAAAGTATGGTAATAAAATTATTATAACTGACAAACAAGGAAGTTTAACATTTATCTGTTTTATTGACAATATTTTCAACAAAGAAGGTTATCAATCAGACTAAAATTTTCCCGAAATCGACAATAATCCGTTCCACTTTAAACATTACCAATAGTACTATTTTTCTAATCAATAGGATACTTCTAACAAAACTTAATCACAATAGATCGTGGAGAATGCCTACTGGGAAGACTACGTTAAAAAAAAATGCGTACGTTACCTCATAGGTGATACGGAAATGTGTGCGAATTATGTAGAATACGACTTCTCCAACTTTTGGAATCGCGATATCTCAGGAATGGTGATTCGTAGAAAAAAAGTATAAGAATAATTTTTGTCGAAAATTGCATGATCTATAACTTTCATCTGACCTATTTTTACGATAACACTAACGACAAAAATGCGAAAAACCGATATTTTTAACTTTTGACCTTGAATAAAACTTTTAGCAGGCGAAGGATCGGTGGGAACCTTTGATATTTTATTTGTAATAGTGTATTTAAGACCTATATCATTTTTCAGCTTTATGCGAATTTTTGCAAAGTTAAATGTCTATTTTGACTGGATAAATAATCGGAGTGTTATATAAAAACACTGGCATTTTTGAAATGGCTAAATATCAACCTAACGCCGTAATACCTAATATACTTTTTGATTTTTTTACCTGAATATTATTGTATATAAATTAAAAAGTAAATAATAACAACTATTGAGTTATATTTCTTAAAACCTCTAGACATTAAATAACCAGGTGCTGAATTCATATTGAGTAAGCACATGCAAAAAAACAAATTAATAAAATCCTCCAATATTTTCACTCACTCTTTACTGCATGAAACAATGACCCAGACAGATACGGGTAGTTTCGCCCTCATCCCTATATACGGCGCGTCACCCTTAATGTGTCTGGGGTATTCGGTGCAGTGCCCAATGACTTTTTGGAAGAGACATGGGCGTACCTACAATCGACATTGAAAAATTGAAGATTTATTTAAATAAAATAACATTCATACTAAACTGTATAATAACACTAGGTATGCCTTATCTTAACATGATTTTTAGTTACGTCATAATGGTAATTTAAACTGTTCTGAGACCAACATAAAAAAAAAAACCGGCAAAGTGAAAGTCGGGCTTGTGCAATTAGTGTTCCGTAGGGTGATTGCTTATGAAATAAAAAAAAAATTATCTCGGTACAAGAAAGATTCGCTACTTGGTTACCTCCACCATACATCAAGAAACATAGTTTTCATAGTTTTTTTTTATATACCAAATAAATTATCAAACGTAATGCACTCGTGATAATTTTCGCTCAATCTACACATTATGGGGAATAGTCTAGAATATTTTCAAAATATTTTGATTAATACTTCTCGAGATAAGGGGGAGACATTGATTTTTGGTATTTTTTTAAAAATAACACAAAGAAAATTGAGCGAAAATATTACATCATTATATTGTTGAACTCGTATTTTCACCAGCTTTCATTTGAGACCCCACTGGATGACTTGGTAAAAAAAAAAATTTCACTTTCGATTTCACCCCCCAAAACTAAACCCTTAAGTCAAAACTTAGCTTTCAAAACTACATGGCTCTCATGGGACCATTAATTCCTATATTTCAACTTTAGTCAAATACTTTCGGAGAAAATCGGGTGTAACAGACGGATGGACAAACAGACGAGTAGATGGAGACACCGAAGTGATCCCATAAGACGTTTATACGGAACACTAAAAAGAAAGATTTTATTTACGTATTTGACAATCGAACAGTGAAATTCTTTTCTAGATTTTTACAAATATGTAGAAACAAAAAACAAAATCTACTTTATCCAAGTCCGTTATAAATATGAAGATTCAAGTATTCTTTCCTTTTTTTGTTATATCTCCCCTATTGTCCGGCTACCCTTAATAAAAACTCGTTGAATATAAGGCAGGACGGAAATAAAAAGAAAATGCCCGAAAATACGTCGGATGCAGAACCGTAACACCCTATGCCCTTGGAAAAACTCGGCAATCGTCGAAATTGAGAAGGGTGCCCCCAAAAGAAAAATCCCTTGCGGAATTAAATGATTAATTGTCGGAATAGGGGGAATTTTCAAGGACAAAGGCTGATGAATCCTGAAAATGTAGGGTGGAGAAATTGGAGGAATTTATAACGGAAATTTATTTATGGGTGAATATAGATATTAAATAAATATTAGACTTAACACACGATTGATTGTAAGATAGTTTCATATAGGGTGTCGTAGAAGTCTCGCATGTTTTCTTTAATTTACGAAAATATAAGTTTTCAAATGACATAGGATATGACAGTTGATATGAAGAGATTTTATTTACTATTTACAGAGTTGCGATTCTAAAAAAAAAGTTTCAAAATAAAGATCTTTTATTTTATCGCTCTTGTTATAAATTATAAGTTTGTCACATTCTTGAAATCAATAGAGAAAGAGAAAATTTATTTACAGAATTGGACCTCGAATCATTTCCTTGGCATGTGCCATATATATATATATATATATATATATATATATATATATATATATATATATATATATATATATATATATATATATATATATACAGTCGACACTCTATATAGTGAAAGACCAAAATGTTGACCGAAATTTCACTATAGAGAGTTTTTCACTATATAAAGAAAAAAAATCCGTATATATTGCTATGTATGTAAGATATTCTAGGTCTTGAAAAAATTGCACTATAAAGAGTTTTTCACTATATAGAGTTTCACTATAAACAGTGTCGACTGTATATATATATATATATATATATATATATATATATATATATATATATATATATATATATATATATATATATAAGTTGGGTTGAATTCTTTCTTGAACCTTGGAATAATGAATATATATTTTTTCAATTTCTTGGGCTTTATGGTTCTTTTGTTTTAAGGATAGAGAAATTACACCCGTTCTAGTTAGAAGTTTATTGAAAACGTTTCGCCTAATTTTTAGGCTTCTTCAGTTCATCTAAAAATTGAAATTTTCTGTTTTGGATATTCAATAGGATGCACAATTTTTTTTTTTTAATTATAAATATATAAAATTCTTAAACTTATAATACAATGTAGAAGGTGAAAATAATAAAAATACACACAAAAATATATATAAAAACTTACATGTGTGGGTTGGAACGAAGACACACTTAACATTCTTTAAAAGGTGTTACTAAGACGGTCACATTTTTTAAAATAACTTTAGATTTGTATAGGGAACGAAAGTCATTCTTTGGTTTGTTTATATGTTTTTATTTATTAACTGCTATTGAGTTATTATGAGAAGAGTCCGAAATAAATATGACTCAGACCCCTAACGTCGGTTTTGTCGTTTATATTGTTTTTCTCTTTATTAATACAGATCATTTCATGGATTGATCTTTTAAAATAATTTGACTCTTTTTTTAAGATTTTTTTATTTTTAAAATCAAATGAGTGTTTGGTTTGTTTAACGTGTTTTGATAGAGCTGTTGGGTTATTCTTATCATACTTATGGCCATTCAGTCTAGTTTCTAGATGTTGTTTAGTCATGCCGATATAACAGCCGTTGCAGTTTTGACATGGAATAGAATATATCAGGTTTGATTGTTTCAGTAGGGGTGTTTTGGATTTTAGGGGGGTAAAAAGGTGTTTTAATGAGTTATGCGTTTTGTGGCAAACAGTTACATTATGTTTTTTGAGGACTGGTTTAATTTTTTCTGAAAGTCCTTGAATATATGGCATGGATATGTATGTTGTAGCTGTTCTTTGCTTTGGTTGTTTATCTAGAGTATTATATAATTTGTGAATTCTGGTTTTTAAAATTTTGTTAATTAGCTTAACCGGATAATTATTGTTGGTTAAGATAGATTTTATTTTTTCTATTATTTCTGCTCTATATTTAGGACTAGTTTTAAGCCTCTGTCAATTAAATTTATGACAGTATTTTTCTTAAAATTTAGAGGATGGTGTGAATGGTAGTTAAGATATTTTCCAGAACTTGTTGGTTTTGTGTACCATTTGCTATTTATTTTGTTTTTTTCTCTTATTAGAGTTAGATCTAGGAAGTTTATGGCGTTGTTTTGTTCTGTTTCGATGGTGAATTGTAATTTTTTGTTGAATTGGTTGAAGGCTTTAACTGTGTTTTCTATTTGGTCTTCTTGTAGTGCTAGAATGCAATCATCTACGTATCTTTTGAAGAAAATAGGTTTGTTGCTTAAGCTATCAATAACACTTTCCTCCAAATATTCCAATGCCAGTTGGGCAAGGGTAGCAGAAATAGGAGCCCCCATTGCGCAACCTTCCATTTGAAGGTAGAAAGAGTTCTGCTATTGAAAGAAATTGTTTTTAAAAATTATATTTATGGCATTTATGAATTCTTCTTGTGGTAGGCAGGTGTGTTTTTTAATTTGGTCCCATTTGTTTGTTATTGCGGTGATTATAAGGTTTATGGGTAAGTTTGTATATAAGGACATGACATCGAGGGATATGAGTTTACTTTCATTGGGCATGTGTATACTATCTATGAAATTTTTAAACTTTCCAGTGACTTTAGAAAGAATATTTGAGAGGAATTTGGAGATATTGTAGAAAGGGGACTGTATACTAGAAACTATCGGTCTTAGTGGGACGTTGGGCTTGTGCAATTTGGGAAGGCCATATATTTTGGGAGGTTCTGCATTGTGAATGATAAGAGTGCTATATGTTTCCGTACTGATGTAGTCTTTGTTGTACCAGGTTTTAACTAAATTGTTATTTAAAGTTTGATAGGTATTTGTGGGATTGTTTTGTATTTTCTTATAAGTACTTTCATCATTTAATAATTCTAACATTTTTGATTCGTAGTCGTTTGTGTTAAGAATAACCGTTTTGTTGTTTTTGTCCGGAGTTAGGATCGTAATTTGAGGATTATTTTTTAAAAACTTTTTTACTTTGTGTATTTTATTATTAATACTGAGTTGAGTTATGTTATTTTTTGTATTAACGTTGTTTTTGATTTTATTTTTATGGTTTGTCAAAATGTTTACTACTTGTGATCTGACTGTATTTTTTGAATCGTTATTCAATGTTTGAATTGCATATTCTGTACTGGCTATATAATCAGTAATTGGGTATTCAGATGGATTAGTTATTGTTTTGGCAAAATTTCGGCCATAGGATAAAACTTCTAGAATATCTTCCGGAATGTATGTGTCTGATAAATTTTCGCACCATTCTTTTATTATGGAATTTTTTGGTTGTCCATTTGTATTTAAAAGAGAATTGTATTTTTTTATGTTCTTAATTAAAATATATATAATATATATATATATATATATATATATATATATATATATATATATATATATATGGGCTGAAATATATATATGCGCTCTCTAGTACACAAGCAGCGTGTAGTTGTTTTTTTTTTTCAGGTCAGTGTTTTTTTCGCTTTCATCGCATTTTTGTTGTCGTTTGAAAATGTCGGAGTGGATCGAACAAGGTATTTCCTGTCTCAAGATTTGAGGCCATAACCTTTCCAGCCGATTGTTGTGCAAATTTTGTTTCAATCTTGGAAAAAATCATGTGGGGAAACAAAGAAAACAACGGGATTTGTGTTTTCTGGTGTTACCGCCTCATTTGATCAGTGGTGACTGGCTGCTTCATCACGAAACTAGTCTTAGCACACTCATCATACAATTTTTTTTTAGAATATCATGAAATTTTAACAGTACAACAAGGCATAAAAAACAGCTTCTCAAACCTCTCGCTGAAAATGTACAGTCTTTCTATTAATTTTATCAGTTCCCTATCTATACAAAAACAGTTAACAGGGACGAAAATTAGAGTACTTCTTTGAATACTTATAGTTGCAACTCAGCACCTCAAAATTTGTGGCTGAAATGTGGTCAATTATAGCTAAATTTTCTACTTTTTTTCTGTATATATATATATATATATATATATATATATATATATATATATATATATATATATATATATAGATATATATATATATATATATATATATATATATATATATATATATAAATATATAAATGTTAGTTTAAAATTCTGAAAAACATAAAGTATTCATGATGACTATTCTATCTGTCGGCAAAAATAGATTTATTCAATAGAGCTTAGAGGTACAAAGACATCTCTCACATAACTTTTACACGTATTTTTGATGGAATTTACGCCTAAAAATTCAACACTCTGTGTCACTTAAAATGCAACAACATTAACAAGAAAATTTGTATGAAAAATATATAAATAAATTAAATAATTAGTTATAAAAAAACAAATATTTTTAAATTTAAATTTTGAAGAGGAGAGACACTAAATTTTTACGTAAATTGCCGCCAAAAAAGAATTTCTGAAAAAAATCAAGGCTCAAAAAGGCCACCTTTTAAGCAACTAATAACACAGGTATACAAAAAAAATCTGTTTTTAAAGTGAGACACGTGTTTTTTTAAGTATTTTTTTATGTTGATATCCAAAAAAATCATAAAAAAAGACATCCACCGTGAGGTTTTTTTTCCAGAAAACCCACTTAAAGTTGCCAAAAAAACTATTAGATTGAAAAAATACATTATAATAAATAATGTAAAAATGTATAATCATTAAAATTATGGAATAAAACTATTATTTCGGACATCTTTAAATGTTTTGAATCTTGAATTGTTTTTAATTTTTATTAATATTGAACAAAACTATTATTTCCATTAGTATTCTTATTTAGCTGTTCCATTTATCTACTTAAAAAAGCATTTTACCAGCCACATAGCACCTTTCTAAGTGTTAAAAAGCGAGTTTTTTGTTGAAAATGAACATAAAACTTTATTTTTTGATGTCAAGTCAGGATTAAGAACTTCAAAAAACACTGGAAATAATAGTTCCGTTCAATATTAATAAAAATAAAAATAATTTGTTAATTTAGCGATTGTGTTTTTTGTTAAACATGAACAATAAAACCTAATATTTTTAAGTTTTTATGATAAATATAGATTTAAAGATGTCCGAAATAATAGTTTTATTCCATAATTTTACATTATAATTTTACATTATTACGTTATTTATTAAAATGTATTTTTTTCACTACTCAGTATATAACACCACTAGACCAAACACTTTATTTTTGCACTCGACGAGCGTTTCGCTAACCATGTTAGCTTCATCAGGAGCGATGATTGACTGTAGTAGTAGTAGTAGTAACCTGATGAAGCTAACATGGTTAGCGAAATGCGCGTTGAGTGCAAAAATAAAGTGTTTGGTGTAGTGGTGATATATACTGAGTAGTAAATATCTCAAAATGCTAATGAGTAGTATCATTGTGCCAAAGATTCCACATTCCCAACTTAGTATTTTTTTCAGTTTAATAGTTTTCTGGCAACTTGAAGTGTGTTTTCTGAAAAAATCTCAAGGTGGATATCTTGTTTTATGATTTTTTTGGATTCAGCATAAAAAAAACTTAAAAAAAAAACACGTGTCACACTTAAAAGACAGAGATTTTTTTTATGTATAACTGTTTAATCGACAACACTGACGAAACCGACTCATCATATACATCTTTCATTTTGTTCTTACTTCCCTTGCTGAAAGGAAGTATTATATTTCTCATTAGTGTTCCGTACGGAACACTTATACGATCACTTCGGTGTCTGTCTGTCCGTCGGTCACACCCGATTTTCTCTGAAACTATTTGACGTAGAAAGTTGAAATTTGGTACTAATATAGAAATTGATGACCTCATCAAAGCCGTGTAGTTATGAAAGTTAAATTTTGACTTAAGGGGTTAGTTTTGGGCGGTGAAATCGGAAGTGAAAAAAAAAATTTACTAGGTCATC
>CM032456.1:48762500-48817500 GCA_019049505.1 Pachyrhynchus sulphureomaculatus
CATGTCAATTATGTTTCGTTTGTGTGCATTCCTCCACAAACATGCAATGTATCTTGTTCGTACCAAGTGCGGCAGCAATTCTGATTGGCATGGTGGCAAATAACAGGCATCATAATTACGCACATTCAACAAGAAGGGCTATGAAGTATCTGCAACCTCGTATGTGCGAGAGAGTGAGAGATAGAGGAAGAGTGAAAGGGAAAGAGAGACGCGGAGTGAGGAATATATGTTTTACTGCAGCAACACGCGCTCGACTTTAATAATAATTTTTAATACCTCGGCTTATGGAAATCGTCAGAATATACTTTTTCCATAATCCTTAAATTATTTCGTTCAAATTAAAAAAAAAACAAGACCGCGCTCGAGTAAGTCAAGGTCACGTTTTTTTTACAACGTTGTGACCCTCCCACCCCCTTGCGTAACGCTCAAATCGTCAGATTATTGAAATACACACTTTTTTGATTATAATTAACCTACATTACCTTAATCTGACGCGCTCGAGTATTTCTACCTATCGATTTTTTTTTACTAATCTGAGCGGTTATCCTGGACGCACGTTCCAGGATAAAGTGCTAATATTTGCTGGAAGTACTCAACAGGGTACAAGAATGCCCCCTGATGTTAATCTGCCGCGCTTGAGTAAATCCCGAAATCCCCCCTAGGGCTCCCCTACTATAACTTTCAATATTTTTTTCAAGGGATCGTAATAACCAAAATGGGTCCCTTTTACAACATTCAAGGAGTATTAGGCAAGAAAATATGTCTCTGTGGTGAAATAAAGGAAAGAAAAAT
This sequence comes from Pachyrhynchus sulphureomaculatus, assembly GCA_019049505.1. NCBI lineage: Eukaryota > Metazoa > Arthropoda > Insecta > Coleoptera > Curculionidae > Pachyrhynchus > Pachyrhynchus sulphureomaculatus. The sequence goes on from CM032456.1 coordinate 48,763,293, forward strand.
GAAAATTAAACAATCAAAAGAAATACTATTGAATAACGACTCTAAATTTACAATTGGTGGTGTTGTAATGACCAGAATTGGTCCAGTATATAATTTGACAGCTGTAGTCGCGAGAGCGCCTTGCAAATGTATACTTAAATATAGAACACAACTGGAGATTCTAGAAATTCAAAATAAAATCAGGAATAATACTACATCTTTTGTTAATAATGGGTTAATTGAAAGTCGACAAGGAGCAGTGTTTTATATTTCCCAAGTTGTAGCCCACGGTCACAAAGATCCTCTTGAACTACATGAAGTTTGCAGTTGCTATATTAAAAAACCAAAATGTTTTCAGCACTGCTATAATTATTTAGAATACAAAATTTCTAGTCACACCCCAGCTAAGTCCACGTCTGAGGAAAGCGAAAGTAATTCTGAAGAAACTGAATATAATTCGGAAGAAACAAGTAGTTCCGAATCAACTAAGAGATATGGAAGAAGTTGTCCGTATTGCTCGCGAAATTTTGCTACTGGAGATACAAAAATTTCAGTTGAACAGTAAGTCTTGGACATCGTTCCTTATTTCTCGCAGGATTTACAGTCTCAGAAATGGTTGAATGCTAAATAATTTTTACAAACATATGACTTTTTTTTAGAACAAACTCCCAAAAACAATTACCATATTATCTTCAAAGTACCATTCCATCAATGAAGTCTTCAAAACAATTAGATGATTTAGAATCGACTATGAAAACTGATAAAGAAGAGTCTCCTTCCGGTCAAATTAAAGAACTTTTTGCTACAAATGCTGATGGAGGAGATTTTCTCGTATCTAAAACATGCAGATGTAAAGAAGAGTTAGAGAGGTTTATGGAAGGAAAATGTCCATGTGAAGAATGTAACTCTAAAATCAGACAAGGTTATGCTACGTATATTTTAAGTGGGTCAAAGACTACGCCTAGTGGTAATCAGGTAGTTTAATATTTAAATTATTATCAAATTTTGGATGGTTGTAGCTTCTACTTGATGGAAATTCATTATAAATACATAATAAAAGACTGTTTTTAGTCAATTTCCACTGGTTTATTTGAATTGCGATGACGCGTTTCGCTGTCGATGCAGCTTCTTCAGATCTACATTTTCCACTGTCAAGTTAGGTTTAATGTTCACAATTTTGTCTAATTTCTTAATTATAATATTACAGCTAATTAAATTACATTGATAGTATTGGAAAACCCACACAGATTTGGAATTAGGAAAATAAATTCTTTAATGGTGAATTGCTTAAATCTACCTGATCGTTGAGTAAAGTACCTGTAGTCCTTAATCGATTTATTTGCATTGTCTCTAAAAGGTTTAGTTTTAAACCTTTTTGTTGGGTGTGTAAAATTTTGAAATTCTTGTTAAATGTGTGATTTTCTGTTAAAAGATGATAAGCATACGTTGAATTAGATCTTCTATGGATGAAACTTTTTTCGTGTTCTGTAATTCTTTATATAAATATACGTCCACTTTGTCCTATGTATGTTTTAGGACATGACCCACATGTTAATTGATAAACCCCTGATTTATTGTCTTTGTTGATTTGTAGTTTGTAGTTTTTAAGATATTTCCCTATAGTATCGTTAGTCTTGTAAGCTATGTTGATATTTTTTTGATTTAAAAATTTCCCCAGTTTTTCCGTTGGTTTGCCGAAATAGGTTAAGCATTTAAATGTGGTATTTTTGTCCTTAAAACGTGGGTATATTTCTGAGATTGCCTTGTTTCTAAGTTTTTCCTAACGATATTATTGATTAAAGTAACCGAATAACCGTTGTTAACGGCTACTTGTTTTATGTAGTTCAATTCTTTAGTAAAATTTTCCTCTGATAAGGGGATATTAGTTAGTCTGTGTATAAAACTATGGTTAAGGTGGTGAGAACTATTGTGAATTGTGGTATCTGTATGACAAGATTTGTGTTATCTGTATGACAAGATTTGTGATATATTGCAAATTCATGTTTTTTTCATGGTTTTACGGATTTTTAAGTCTATGAAGTTGATTTTCCCTTCGACTTCTTCTTCCATTGTAAAACTGATATTTCTACGTAAAGAATTAATATATTATAAAAAGTGAGTTAATTGTCTGTCCGTACCTGTAAAGCATACAATTATATCGTCTACGTATCGATACCAGTATAGACAATTATTACTATTGTTAATATGGTTGTTAAATATCATTGTTTCAATACTGTCCATCAAAATTTCGGCAAGTAATGGACTTAATGGACTCCCCATAATTAACCCTTCCTTACTATTGTAGAATGTATTGTTAAATCAAAAATAATTTTGTCTTAGGCAACTTCTTAATAAATTAATTATGTCCATTTTTTTAACTTCATTTACTTTGTTTTTGGTTAATAGGTTCTCTATTAAAATTATTGTTTCATCTGGGGGAACACTTGGAAATAATTCATATTTATCAATTTAAATTTATCTTTATGGTGAATCCCCAACTCCCAGAACTTTATTCACTCATAAAACTACACAAACTTGACCACCCAATCAGACCAGTTATTTCCTATATGTCTGCTCTAGCATATAAGACGTCATCCTTTTTAATTGATTTAATTAAATATCATACCAAATTTAAACCTAAATATAGTATCAAAAACTCATACGAACTCGTGAATAAAGTTAAGAATATAAGAATACCAGATAATTCTAAATTAGTCTCTTTCGATGTGAAAAACTTATTTCCAAGGGTTCCCCCAGATAAAACAATAATTTTAATAGAGAACCTATTAACCAAAAACAAAGTAAATGAAGTTATAAAAATGGACATAATTAATTTATTAAGAACTTGCCTAAGACAAATTTATTTTTGATTTAACAATACATTCTACAATAGTAAGGAAGGGTTAACTATGGGGAGTCCATTACCTGCCGAAATTTTCATGGACAGTATTTAAACAATGATATTTAACAACCATATTAACAATAGTAATAATTGTCTATACTGGTATCGATACGTAGACGATATAATTGTATGCTTTACAGGTGCGGACAGACAATCAACTCACTTTTTACAGTATATTAATTCTTTACATAGAAATATCAGTTTTACAATGGAAGAAGACGTCGAAGGGAAAATCAACTTCCTAGACTTAACAATCAGTAAAACCATGAAAAAACATGAATTTGCAATATATCACAAACCTTGTCATACAGATACCACAATTCACAATCGTTCTCACCACCCTAACCATCATAAACTCGCAGCTTATCATAGTTTTATACATAGACTAACTAATATCTACTATTAAACTACATAAAACAAGTAGCCGTTAACAACGGTTATTCGGTTACTTTAATCAATAATACCGTTAGGAAAAAATTTAGAAACAAGGCAATCTCAGAAATATACCCACGTTTTAAGGACAAAAATACCACATTTAAATGCTTAACCTATTTCGGCAATCCAATGGAAAAATTGGGGAAATTTTTAAATCAAAAAAATATCAACATAGCTTACAGGACTAACAATACTATAGGGAAATATCTTAAAAACTACAAACCACAAATCAATAAAGACAATAAATCAGGGGTTTATCAATTAACATGTGGGTCATGTCCTAAAACATACATAGGACAAACTGGACGTACATTTATACAAAGAATTGCAGAACACGAAAAAAGTTTCATCCATAGAAAATCTAATTCAACATATGCCAATCATCTTTTAACAGAAAATCACACATTTAACAAGAATTTTAAAATTTTACGCACCCAACAAAAAGGTTTAAAACTAATGCTTTTAGAGACAATGCAAATAAATCGATTAAGGACTACAGGTACTTTACTCAACGATCAGGTAGATTTAAGCAATTCACCATTATTGAGTTTATTTTCCTAATTCCAAATCTGTGTGGGTTTTCCAATACTATCAATGAAATTTAATTAGGTGTAATATTATAATTAAGAAATTATATAAAATTGTCAACATTAAACCTAACTTGACAGTGTAAAATGTAGATCTGAAGAAGCTGCATCGACAGCGAAACGCGTCATCACAATTTAAATAAACCAGTGGAAATTGACTAAAAACAGTCTTTTATTATATATTTAAATTATTTTGCTAGTTTATTTTCATTCTTTTTCTTCGCGAACTAAACAGTAAAATGGAAGCCTTGAAGTTGGGCCTGTTTACTAACGATACCAAGAGGTATTTCGAGAAAATTGACAATTGTTCTTGATTTAAATGCGAAGGGAGGGTGACAAAAACTCCTCCCATTAGGCGGCGGCACCGGATGAATCGGTATTGTTGCTTAGTTAATCAATCCTCACTTTTGTAAATTTTCTCGTAATTGCGCCTTTACGTTCACATATTTTCCTTCTTTAACGATAAAATTTGAAGGACCTCCTACCAACATAAAAAAATGCTATGGAGTATAAAAAGAAAAATGAATTATAGGTTAATCTGGTAGAAGGAATTCATCAGCCCCTTTGTGGGTGCATGCAGGAACATTTGGAAAGAATAAGAAAAATTGATGAATATAAAAGTAGAGTTCAGGCTAGATATAATATGAAGAAACAGGATAAACAATACTGTATTGGTGGAGTTAAAAAACACGTCAGATGGTAAGAAATCGAGTATTTCTAATGATTGGGGATAACGACACAATGGAAAATTTAAGAATTGTCAATCGAGTAATTCAAAATTTTTTATTCAAATATATTCAAAATGGAAATGTTTAACATTTGAAAACTCAACACTGTTTTCTTATTCCATTCCTTACAACATTATCATCATTTTGGATTGTCAATTTACTAGCAAGTAAAGCAATTGATAAATTTGGGGGTCTTAATAGATTTTTCATTAAAACGAGAATTCATTTATTCAAATCTTGGTCAACGTGATAACTTTTTTAAATTTCAAAACTCCATATAAATGTTCCCAATCATATTTATTTAATATTACATTACGGGGGTGCTCTTATCAACTGTCTACTACATATCTATTGAGGGAAATTCATAGAGCTTAAAAAAATGATTGACTGTTGTCTACACTGATACTACAAAAAAAAATATTTTGTTAGCGCCTCCATAAACAACGCTACATCTCTGGAAAATTTTTGTCTCCTGAGGTCTCTTCCGATGTTTAAAAAACAAGAAGTCGCAGAGTGATAAATCAAGGCTATAGGGTTTATGTTGTTTATTTGGTGAACCCGCAGCTTTTAGTGACAGCTTAAACTGCGCTCCTTGTAGACCCTAAGTCGGCCCTAGCTTTTTTGTCGCTGTAGGCAAACTCAAAAAATGCCGCCGCACCCAAGCTTAAAGAAAACTATGTTAACCAGGAAAATGACTCAAAATTGAATTAAGACAATAATACTAATACAGATTTACGAAAAATTGTTTCATTGCAAAACAAAGTAGACTTTTTTAACGACAACGAACTTACAAACTAAAACTAGTGCCTACTGTTTTCAGATATAATTTAAAAATACTTTTAAAACAATGAACAAAACTAATACAATAATATACGAAGATCTTATTCACTACTCAATTCGTGTTCAATGGCCAATATTACTAACCCATTAAGACGATTTTGTGTAGTCATAGTTCTTAAATAATTTTTTATTATTTTTAATTTAGAAAAAGTTCTTTCGCCGGTAGCAATAGTTATGGGCGGCGTTAACAAAATTCTTAGAGCAATGCCCAAATTTGACCCAATTTTAAGGGAAATAATGGATTTAGGAACGTCAACTGGACCTTCTTTCTTAGTTAAAAGTGAAGAAACAAGGCCTATTTCGTCAGCCAAACCTAAAGCGTTAAGATCGGGCGAATCACTATCTGTCAAGACGTTTTCGAGATCCTTACAAAATGCCAGTAATTCATTTATACACATGTCTTTAAGTTTATAAACATCATATAAAAATTCAAAAGAGTCATTATGACTATTCAGTAGGTTGAATCTTAACTCCAATGCACTAATCGCCTGATCTATAGAAAAGAAAAAAATCTATTTTATATTTTTGTTATGGATCTTGTACTTTCATATAAAAAATTTCGTTTTGTAGTCTGAACACGATGACGTGATGTAGTCAGTTCCAAGTTTTTTTCTACGTCGATTTCGTTGGCTAAATTTTCAGCTTGTAAGATAATGCTGTCAAAGGATTCATCTTAATTCTTTAAAAAAAAATTAATATCTATTCCTGTTGTATTTAATTTTACTACTCATTTATTTTCTAGATTCAAGTAATCGAAATATAGTTTTGTGGGTTGCGTTTATTTTTTTGTGCTCTAGTCGTTCAGGCGGTTTTGCCACCATAAGTAGTTGTCACCCTTGCCTACCGCCTAGATCCGGCTCTGCTAGAGTTGTTGCGTAACAATAAAGTTTGGGTTCTCTATGAGTTAGAAGATTTATCTTTAATGGTCTGCTTTAAGTTTTGGATAATCCTTCCGTAAACCCCTCCATTAGTTCTCTCTTTTTCTATATATTCAATAAGCAAAATTTCCTCGCAGTTCCAAAGAACGGTCGCCATTAACTTTCCAAAAGGAGACTGAGTTTTTATCTTCTTCGAAGGTGAAAAACCTTTGCATTGCATCTACTGCATTATGAGAGAATCCCAATAGACCAGTCAAGTCTTCTTGCCTGTCACAATTCGCAAAATAATAACTGACATCGTTCTCTAAAACGGCCAAATGTTCTTGAGAAATTTATGTCCTCGACAGTTTTTACTCTAGTGTAATGCATAATCTTGACCACTGTGGCCTCGGCTACTTGAGTTTCTTTAGCAGCAAGTACTGACATTCGCCGATCTGACAACAGCGAATCCTCAGTTCGTGTCTCACCCGGTCGTCCCGATCTGGTGTCATCCTGAGTTGAATAATTCTTTGTCCATTTCCTTCTTTAGTGAGAAACCTTGCGCGATATTTCAAATTACTTTCCCTCACTTTTCAGAAAAAAAAACGTAAAAACTGGCTAACATATCGAGCTTACAAAATGTTGTCAGAGTACTTAAAATTAAATATATTGTATTCTTTTTTGACTTGCGTTTTGAATTTTAACACAAAATATTAACAGATGACTCAGATATCATATTTAAATTAACAGTCAACAGCGACATCGTATGTTATGCTTAACATCCAGAAAATTTCATTGTAAAAAATTATAAAAACAAATTAAATTAAAAGTTTTGAAGGGAATACACGTTTTTCTTTTTGAAAAGAACACGGCCTGAAAACAGCAGAGGAAGGGCCGATATTAATTTAAACACCAGAAATGATTCAAATAGTCTGTGAACACGTAGCTGAAAATCGTATAACCCTCTATAAACTAGCCAGAGTTCTTGAAATCAGTCAGTAGTGATGTCAAGACGTGATATTTTTAATGTTATCCACAAAAAGTGTAGATTGAAAATTAAAACTCACGAACTAAAAAACAAGTTCTGTCCAAAATCAAAACCCTACTGATTGTTTTCTAACAATAGTAGAAGTATCATTCATCATGAATTTGTTGCAACTGATCAGAACTTGTCAATGGCAAGTATTAAAAAACATTTTATGAATCGACTTTGTAGTGTTTGACCCGAATATAGTGATCCAGCCTTCTGGTTCTTTTCACACGTTACCCTACCAAACATTTCTTAATATTTTTTTCTCAAAATGAAGTCTGTATGGTGAACTATCCATCATATTAACCTGATTTAGTATCTTGTGAAATGAATTTAAAAAGATTCATTTTCGAGGATACTTCTTCTTCTTAATGTGTAATGACCGTTGTCGATCGTTGACTTATGACTCTACGTATCATATTTGCAACCATGATTTTATCCACCGCTTCTCGAAATAGTTGGGTGGTAGATTTGCCGAACCAATGGCGTAGATGTTGGTGCCACGATGTTATTCTTCTTCCTATGCTTCTTTTTCCCATAATCTTCCCCTGCATGATGAGATGTAGTTGTTTTGTTCACTCGTCGAAGTACAACCGTGCTTGTGACTCGGTCAACCCAGTAATTTGACACCAAGCAATTTTTTTGTATGGCTTCATTTTCATGTCTAGGTTGATAACTTAAAAAAAAATCATTATTACAGACGCTAACATTCATACATTTTATTTAAGGTCCAGTATATATGATATCTGGATTAAGTCCAGAAAATTGTGAATGTGCTAGAGCTATTCGGGAAAGAGAAGAACAAGAGCAAATATGAAAAACAAAGAGCAAAAATGCCCAACACAGGGAGGATAAAATATGAAATTTCAGGTTAGTTACGTTATCTTATAAAGAAATAATAAAACATTAAGCTCTAGCTGTCATTAGAAGTTAATTTCTGTTTTAACCTGCTTATCCGCGCCAATAAAAAAACGGTGAAGTGCAAGTTGAACTTGCGCAATTAGTGTTCCGTACAGTGATTGCCTTTAAAATAAAAATTTTTATTACGGAGGTATAAAAAGATTAGTAACTTGACAAAACACACCATAAATGAGTTTTCAATCATGTGTAATAGTTATAGCATCTTAGCTACCTAATAGCCAATAAATCCATTAAGCTCAATCTAGAATCTAGTAATAAAAGTGGAAAACAAATATTTACTACCTAAATATTTGTTTATTTATATACATAAACTAGCAATGCCCGCGGCTCTGCTCGCGTGGACTTGGTTCACTACTATCGTCACTGCTTATTCCTTATGTTACCTAACGTAATAAAATATCTGCCATTATTTCCCCTTATCTCCCATTATTTCTCCTTATCTTCCATTATCTCCACATCATTTCCATTATCAAGGCTTATCTCTGCTCATCTCCCATTATTTCTCCTTGTCTCCCATTATTTCCCCTTATCTCACATTATCTCACCTTATCTCCCATTATCTAGCCTTATCTCGACTTATATCGCAATATTTCTCCTTATCTCCCATTATCTTACTATAACTCCCATTATTTAGACTTATCTTTGCTTATCTCCCATTATCTCACCTTATCTTCCATTATCTAGGCTTATATCGAATTATATATACGAGGCTGGTTTGAAAAGTCCGTGCAAAAATAAAAACTACTTATGTGTTTGGGGTAAACCTTTTTTATTTTTCGACATAGTCTCCTTTTAGGCTTATACACTTCTTCCAACGATGTTCTAGTTTGTTGATCCCTTCCGAATAATAGGATTTGTCCAAGTCTGCAAAATATCCATTAGTGTCTGCAATCACCTCCTCATTTGAATAAAATCTTTGTCCCGCCAGCCATTTCTTCAAATTGGGGAACAAATAGTAGTCCGAGGGAGCCAAGTCTGGAGAATAGGGGGATGTGAAACGAGTTGGAATCCTATTTCCATTAATTTTGCGACCACAACTGCTGAGGTGTGTGCTGGTGCGTTGTCGTGATGGAAAAGGACTTCCTTGTGGGCCAATCGCGGGCGTTTTTTCTTGCAGCTCAGTTTTCAAACGGTCCAATAACGATGAATAATATTCACCTGTAATAGTTTTACCCTTTTCCAGATAGTCGATGAGGATTATCCCTTGCGAATCCCAAAAGACAGTCGCCATAACCTTTCCAGCCGAAGGAACGGTCTTCGCCTTTTTTGGTGCAGATTCCCCCTTGGTAACTCATTGTTTAGATTGTTGTTTGTCTCAGGAGTATAGTAATGTATCCATGTTTCATCCACAGTGACGAAACGACGCTTAAAGTCCTCCGGATTCTTCTGGAACAGCTGCAAACCATCCTTGCAACACTTCACACGATTCCGTTTTTGGTCAAGCGTGAGCAATCGCGGCACCCATCTTGCGGATAGCTTTCTCATGTCCAAATGTTTATGCAAAATATTATGTACCCGTTCAGTCGAGATGCCCACAGCACTAGCAATCCCACGCACCTTAACTCTTCTGTCATCCATCACCATATCATGGATTTGATCAATGATTTCTGGAGTCGTAACCTCCACAGGCCGCCCAGAACGTTCAGCGTCACTTGTGCCCATATGGCCAGTCCGAAAATTTTGAAACCACTTATAAACTGTTCTAATCGAAGGTGCAGAGTCACCATAATGTTTATCAAGCTTCTCTTTAGTCTCCTGAGGCGTGTTGCCTTTCATAAAGTAATGTTTAATCACCACACGAAATTCTTTTTCGTCCATTTCTTGAAAATCACTCGACTTCCTTGATTCACACGAATGCCAAACACAAAGAAATAGACCAATATGGCTGAAACTTGGTGTGCGTTCATTCAAGAGATGCTACTTACTAAACATGACCTCGATACGCGCCGGTGGTGCCATCTCTCGGACTTTGCACGGACTTTTCAAACCAGCCTCGTATATATATATATATATATATATATATATATATATATATATATATATATATATATATAGATATATTGTAACATTCATTTTTCCTAGATTTTAAGACCATGTAATGTTACTGATTTTTCACTTCAGATTGTATTTATTTTCATTTTTGTATCGAACGGTATATTAAACAGAGATTCCAAGACGTTCGGTATATAGTGTGTTGTGCGGGTTGCCGACCGAATCCATCGAATTTGTGGTACGCCGGGATTGGTGAAAAATTTGTATCCGGTTTTGGTTCCGGCGTCGCCATATTACAGGCAGAGTTCGCACGGTTTATTTAAGCGTCGGAAGAACTACTGTCTTGGCTGTTTTCCATCTAGCCGCAGCCGGGCTATTTTTCATCTAGCCGCCGAGTAGGCTTAGTACCATCTAGCCGACAGGCTAATTTTCATCAGAGCCGCCAAGTAGGCTTCCTTCGACGGAGCTACAAAAAAAAGCTCAGAACAACCATCATGCGAGCTAAGTAAAAGCACCAAGTTCTTAACTAAAAGCCGTAGTGGGCTTTCTAAGTGTTTGCTAAAAAAAGTGTGAAATCGGTCGTATTCCATCAAAGCAGGAATAAGAAGAGTAAGTACCAAAACATCCTTCAATAGACTTATCCCAGAGTAGTGCCTTAACAGCAATTTAAAACAGACTAAAAAGTGAAGTGAAAAGCACTATTTTTCGTCTTCGGGGGTTATCATAGTTCAGAATTTAAATGTAATAACTACTAGTTAGGCTAGAATTTTTTTTTGTAGAACTGAAAAGGTTAGAACTTTTTATTTTAAAAAACATGAATAAATTCTCTTTTTTGTTGATTAAAGCTAGTGTCTCACTGAATACCTATCCTACTTTTCAGGATAAGAACGGCTGTACCATACTGATTTTTTTATTTACCAACAATACATTCTTTCAGTATTTTTCCATTTTTTTAGCTGAAGTTAGATCCTTTCTATTTTAAAATGGATGGTGCCCAAAATTTGTACAGCTAAAGCTTTTTAAAAATAGAAAATAATTCCAAAAAGACGTAAGACAATTATCTCTTACCCATATCTCTCTACCAAGGAACACTGAGCTAGTGTTTCTTTAATTTCTTTAGTTCTTTTAAAATCAGGTTTCACTCAATTTATTATCAGAAATTAAAGCGGGGCTGCAAGAAAATTGTGCCCAAGCGGGGGAAAAACAACTTTTCACAACGCCTCAAAAAGCGGGTAAGTTCTCACAGGGTACAAAAAAAGATGCCTCAAACTGAGGACAATTTAACAGGTTACAAAATAGCGCTGTCAACGCGGGGCTTTTGGAATTTTATTTTTTAAAAAAGGGTTCAGTGTACTAGCTTTCGAACAAAGTAAAAGCTCTAACTTTTCAGATATTTTTATTTCATAATATTTATTAAACGAAACTACACTATAGCAATAAGACAAAAGCAGGAAATTTGTAGAATTTTTTATTTCAATTTATCTGATGGTGGTATAGATATTTGAATTTTGTTAATTGACTCTAAGATAAGCGATTCCTACTTTTTTCTTAAAAGCTAGCTTTATAGTTCAGATTAGCAGATGTGTTGGTCGACTTTAATTTTACACTGTTTATTTTGCGGATAGCCGAAGAAAAAACGGTACGTTTTTTTCTCACCTATATTTTGCATGAATATTAAAAATACTTTGCTGATACGAAACGGTATTTGGAGATTTTTTTGTTGAGAAATTCTTAACATATTTGGTAAAAGAATTTTAATAGAAGATAATACTTAGAAATTTTTTTTGAAATTGTTGAAGATTTTTTTAAATGATTGGTAAAGAAGTTTACATATTTTAGTTGTTTTTACATGATTTTATTTAGACTATTGGGAGCACAGGAGAAATATTTTCAAGACTTTTTAAACAGTTCTTTTAAATTTTATTCATTTATCATGGAAGCCTTCAATTTTAAAGTCAATCACCTACTGGAAAATGAATTAGACTATGAACTGAAAATCCGTCGTACTTTCTCAGAACGTCCGGTCGCGGATAAAAGAAAGATTCTAACGAGGATCTTAAGTAAAGAAATATTCCAATAGATCAGATTGGACTAAATAGTTACAAAAAGTTTCTGATTTTTTTTAAGTCTAAGTCTAATAAAAATTCTCCTTTTCAAGTTAAAACTCCTGCTTCTCCAAATGGTCACATGTCTCCTTTATTCGTGCATAAATATTCAGATAACAGACCGCATATCGAGATAAATCTATTAGGTGCCCATTTCTCGGCTTTATTTGACTCTGGTGCAAATGCCTCCGTTATAGGTCAGAATGGTATTAAAATTTTAAGTCGTTTAAGTATAAAAATATGCCATGTCAAAAATAGAAGTGTTACCACTGCAGATGGCAGCCGTCTAAAAGTTTTAGGTACGGTTGAGTTGCCGCTAGTCTGCAATGGTCATTGTTTAGTAATCTCTGTTCTAGTAGTACCTTCTCTATCACATACTTTGGTTTTAGGATGTGATTTTGCACAAAAATTCGGAATTTTAGTAAATTTTAAGAATAATTCGTGGTATCCACAGTCCCTAGAAGTCAATTATCATACAAGTTTTAAAGATTGTTATTCAGAAAGTCCTTTAGAAAACCTTTTCTCGCGTCTATGTACCCTAGATGATCTCTCGCGGACGGAACGCTTAAACGCAGAAAACGTAATAAGCTCTTTCAATGAAATAAGTAGTAAAGATAGGTTAGGCCGAACGAATAAAATCACCATGTCTATAGATACGGCTGATGCCAATCCTGTAAAGACAAGGCCCATCGCCATGTCTCCGAACATGTCAAAAGTATTGAATAAGGAGTTAGACGAAATGTTGAAACTCGGAGTGATATCGTCTATGCTTTGACGGTAGAAAGCTCAACGAGGTCAGCAAATTTGATAACTATCCATTACCGAACATCGACAGAATTTTGACATCACTCAGGATTGCTAAGTATGTATCTTCGATAGACCTTAGAAAGGCTTTCTGGCAAATTCCTTTGGACAAATCCTCTAAGGAAAAGACCGCTTTTGCAGTAGTAGGCCGAGGTCTATTTCAGTTCGTCACTATGCCGTTTGGTCTAAAGAACGCTGCTCAAACTCAGCAACGTTTAGTGGACGCTATATTTGGTCCGAAATATGAGCCGCATATTTTTACCCATCTCGATGATATTTTAGTAACATCGGAAGACTTCGAATCGCATATCCGCTTACTTAAGGAAGTAAAAGATAAATTGAAAGAGGCCGGACTGACGACAAATTTGAGCAAATGTGATTTTTTCAAAACTTCTCTAAAGTTTTTTAGGCTATATTGTAGGCTCAAATTCCTTACGTACCGATCCGGATAAAGTAGCAAGCATGGTTAATTATGCGAGACCTACTAATACTACGGAAGTTAAGCGCTTCGTAGGAATGTGTTCATGGTACAGACGTTTTATCGAGAATTTTTCTACCTTGTTGTCGCCTATTAATGATCTTTTGAAAGGACGAAAAAAAGGACAATCGATAGATTGGACAAAGGCAGCCGAAGAATCTTTTATAAAGATTAAAGAGCTATTGGTTTCAGCTCCAATTTTATCCCAACCAGATTTTTCCCAACAGTTTTATATTTCTAGTGATGCTTCTAATACCGGTTTAGGGGGCGGCCTAACACAGAAAATCAATGGTGAGGAAAGAGTGATAGCGTATGCCAGTAGAACTTTGTCAAAGGCTGAACGTAACTATTCGGTTGTTGAAAAAGAGTGTTTAGCAGTACTCTTTAACATCGAAAAGTTTCGACCTTACATAGAAGGTGTTCCTTTCACGGTCATAACAGATCATTATAGCTTATTGTGGCTTAATTCTATTAAAAACCCTAGTGGCAAACTAGCGCGTTGGGCGATTAGGCTGAGACAACACACATTTACTTTAATTCATAGAAAAGGAGTCCACAATGTTATTCCTGACGCTTTGTCAAGAATCCCAGATCATACAGCGGACGAAAACAGTCTTAATGCACAGTTTGGCGTAAGAATTGATACAGTTGATGTAGATCGCATTGATCCATGGTACGACAATTTACGGCAGCAAATTAAAGAATTTCCTCAAAATTTTCCGCAGTGGAAGGTGGAAAATGATTTCGTGTACAAATTTATCCCAAACCAGTTGCCTTTAAAAGTTAATGTACCCGAGTGGAAAATACTAGTTCCTAAACCACAGAGAGAGGAAGTTATAGACATGTGTCACACTCCTCCTACTTCTGGTCATTTTGGCTTTTATAAAACTCTTCACAGGGTTCAGGAACAGTATTATTGGCCAAAAATGCGTTTTGACATCGTAAAGTTTGTGAGGACTTGTGAAGTATGTGGAGCGCAGAAATCTCCAAATGCACTACCTATGGGACTGATGGGAAAAGAGAAAACGGTTAATTACCCTTTTCAAGTCATAGCAGCTGATCTAGTAGGCCCATTCCCACGTTCAAAAAAGGGAAATAAATGGCTTCTCGTGGTTTCTTGCTGGTTTACAAAGTATACCATGCTATTTCCTTTGAAAAGCTCTAAAGCTGGATATATAGAGAGAATTTTGGAAAATAATGTCTTTCTAATCCACGGTGTTCCATCGCTCTTAATATGCGATAACGGTACTCAGTTTACCTCTAAAAGTTTTAAGAGCTTAAGTGAAACTTATGGTTTTAACATCCGTTTTAATCCCGTGTACTCTCCCCAATGTAATTTTGTGGAACGTAATAACCGAACTGTCGGGACCGCTTTAAGAAGTTACGTGGATTCACATGACACTTGGGATAGCAATATTTCCAAAATCCAACAAGCGATAAATACCGCAAGACACGAAGTAACAGGGTTCACACCGTCTTCCTTAGTTTACGGCCGACATATACCTCTATCTGGATCATATTATAAAAACTTAGATTTGGATGTCAATGTTGACAGCGAAATAATTCCGGGTAACAGGGGTGCGTACGCCGAAAATTTAAAGGGTTTAAAAGATATTTTCACTGACGTGCGTAGTAGGATACATAGGGCTTATGAACGGAACAGTAAGTCTTACAACCTTAGAAAAAGGGATTTTGCCTTTAAGATAGGTGATCACGTTTGGCGAAAAAATAAAATTCTTTCCAGTGCAACAGATAAATTCACATCTAAGTTGGTACCTAAGTACGTGCATTGCGTGATTAGAGAAAAGATTTCAGATTTAGTTTATGGTTTAGTTAATTTAGATGGGACTAAAATAGGACGATGGCATATTAAAGACTTAAAACCATTCAATGAACCTAACCCTAGTGAAAGTTTGTCAGGAGAAGAATAATTTATATTTACATTATCTTAATTGCTTAAATTTTTTTTGATGTTGCTCTGTAGAGGTGACGACCTCGTTTTTTTTGACTGTTATAAAAGTTGAGCAGAGAATAGCTTACTTTTATTGTTTAATGCTAAGGTTTTGGGTACTGATCATATCCAAACTTAGGTTGATTGTGGTTGATGTTTAGCATCGACTCAGTTTTGCGAGCTTGCGAAGGAGTCACACTCAGGATACATCATAAGACTGGTATGTCGGTGGTCGCGGGATTTGATTTGCTTATGACCCCAAATAATATCCAGTTCTTGACACTTGGAAGCGAAATTTTGATTAGAGGCAATCCAAGGTGATCTTGAGTTAGGACAAGCGCAAGATGTAGCTCGTGTAGTGTGATGTAGAGTCAAAATTTTTATGAGCAATTTCAAAGTTTGTTACCCGAGTGGGTGTATTTCTATTACCTTAGTGGTATATGTTGGGTGCAATTAAGAGTAAATTGATTTTGGTTTATCCTGTAAGTCTAAGACTTGGATTATTTTGGTTTAGATCTTCTTCTGAATTGACAAACTGAGGGTATTTTTCTATTTTTTTCAGGGCCGTTTAAACGTTACCTTTGAGTCACTAATTTTTTTAAAAATTTTTTTGCATGGACTCATAGGCGTATGTTGAGTTTTTTCGGTTTACTATCAGATTGATAGAAAATTGAAGTTCTGCAGGAGAACTAAAGGCTGATCATTTACAGGAGATGAGAGCAGAGTAAGACAGTCGTTTCACAAAGAAATGATCAAAATCTGATACCGAGATGAGAACCTTGTCAGGAGTGGCTAAGCGCAGTGAAGGAAGATTCCTAACCGAATTTTTAGATTTCCAAGAGGTAATCTAGAAGTTTGGGCTGACAGAAAACGGTTATGCCTGATACCTGTAGCAGTTTCTTCTAGAGGCTATTGTCTAGGGAGACGATTAACACCATGATCGAATATTTTAGCTGTCAACGATGTTTTCTTCTTGTTTCTGATTAAGCTGGGAAAGCTCTTGTCGTCTTCAAAAGTTTTGTTGCGT
Organism: Pachyrhynchus sulphureomaculatus; assembly: GCA_019049505.1. NCBI lineage: Eukaryota > Metazoa > Arthropoda > Insecta > Coleoptera > Curculionidae > Pachyrhynchus > Pachyrhynchus sulphureomaculatus. The sequence continues at coordinate 48,779,929 of CM032456.1, forward strand.
TGCCACCGAAAAATTTGAGAAATTTTTGCTTCATGTAGCTTTTTAAGCTCATTTTCGTTTTTTTTAAAATTTCGTTAGAAGCTTGGTTAAGTCAACCTTGTAAACCTTATAGGTTGTATCCCATGAGTTATCTGTTTTTACAGGCTGTGATGCACCGGGTGCTAACAGATGCCGTTACGACGTTTGGCAGGGAGTTAGTCTTCCTGAGGAACAGACTGATTGGAAGGGTAGTCTATGGGGGGTGAACGTTTGACCTTTGGGACCTTTAGGGGTTTTGTTACCCAATGGTTATTTCTATTTGAACCAAAGGAGAGCCTAGCTACTGTAGTCGACCTCAGCTCCAATTAGCCTATTAGTGGTGACAGGCTGTTGGCAGTAGTGTGTTTCGGAACACCCTATTGATTAAATTTTTTTTTGACTTATGGTGATGTGGTAGACACCGTTTCAGTTTAGTGGATGCTATAATCTACTCCCTTTTGTTGGTGGACACCAGGGTCACCAATTCTGTATTTTATTGTCTCCACCATTCAGTATATCGTGGTGAGGTGTTTGTCTCCTGTTATGTGGGATGGATTGAATGTTTTTCGTTGTTGTTCTAGGGCGAGACCAGTACACGAGGGTTCTTCATGCAACTTGGAGAAGCGCAATGCTGGTTAAGTTTTATATCTCTGTGTAGCCACCCTGAAGAATGACGGAGGGCGTTTCTTCTGGCTCATGTTTCTAGGCAGATTTGTCACTTTGGTGCTATGTGCCGAAGATTTGATTAGCTTTTGCTAAGAGCTTTCACCAAGCTCAGTATGGAGTAATCATAACCAAGAGTTTGGGATTTGAACTCCTGTATGTATTTCTGTATATATTTCTGTACATATTTCTGTATATATTTCGGTGTATGTTGGTTGCCTGAGGGCATGTGCTCAAAATAGGATTATATAGGCATATATAGGATTATGACTTTAGGGAGGTCCTATTTCGAGACTTGCTGTCTCATATAGTTATGCTAGGAATGTTTCCTTGAATGTTAGTTGCGCGTGGACTAATCATTCTGTTCTTTGTGAACATTGCTTTTGGAAGCAGGATCATTCAGTTTGGTGAATTTTAGCTTTTATAGCTATTCACTGTGTTTAGAGTGAATTTTAGCTTTTGTAGCTATTCACTGTGCCTATAGTGATATTGTTAGCTTTTATAGCTGCTCACTATGTTAATGGCGAGTTTGTTCTTTTAGAACGCAGACTTTGTGTAGTCGAGGACTATTTACAGAGTGTTTTCTTGGCGAGGAGCCGAGGTTTTTTCTGGCGATATACCAGAGTGTTTTCTTGGCGAGGAGCCGAAGTTTTTTCTGGCGATATGCCAGAGTGTTTTCTTGGCGAGGAGCCGAGTTTTTTTCTGGCGATATACCAGAGTGTTTTGTTGGCAATGAGCTGACGTGTTTTCTGGCGATCAACCAGAGCGTTTTCCCTGGCGATTTTAGCATGTCTAGATATCTTAGGACGTCGATATTGCGCGATAGAGTGTGATTATTTTCTGAGTGCGACTAGTAGTGATACTAGATTTGGAATGTTCTCTTAGCGATGAGCTAGAGCATTGATAGCGATTTTTCCCGAGCGTTTGTCTGGATATTTATCCAGATATTTTTTTTTGGCCTTGTGCTAAATGGTCTGACAAGACTTTTTCTTTTTAGTGTAAGTGTTTGCACTAGAATCATTTTTTATTTTTTTCTTTATTTAAGAATTTTTATAAATTTCTTTTGCTGAAATAGAAAATTTTCGGACAATCCTTAAACTATTTTAAGGGGGGTGTTCATATTTTATTTCAGTTCACTTTTTTTGATTTAGACAAGAGTCTAGACAAAGTTATATTTTTTTTTGTTTTGGTAACAATAATAGAGCTGATTCTTTTATATGAGAAGACCGCGATTGTTACTTTGAACAGGTATTTCTTATGTTCATGCAAGGATTTTTATTTACTTTTTGATGTACTTAACCTTAGTGCTTAATTAAGTTAAGTCTAGTTATAAGATTCTTGTGATCATGCAAAGATTTTCATTTGGTTTTCATTGTACTTAATATTAGTGCTTAATTAAATTAAGTCTAGTAGTAAGGTCCGAAGTTTGTAATTTTGTTTTGAGTTCTGACCTTAGTATTAAGTGATAGTGTACCACTTTGTACCTTTTCATAAGTAGCCTTAGTTTAATAGAGTAGTGTAGTCTATTTCTTTTTGGAAGGGGGTAAATGTAACATTCATTTTTTTCCTAGATTTTAAGACCATGTAATGTTACTGATTTTTCACTTCAGATTGTATTTATTTTCATTTTTGTATCGAACGGTATATTAAACAGAGATTCCAAGACGTTCGGTATATAGTGTGTTGTGCGGGTTGCCGACCGAATCCATCGAATTTGTGGTACGCCGGGATTGGTGAAAAATTTGTATCCGGTTTTGGTTCCGGCGTCGCCATATTACAGGCAGAGTTCGCACGGTTTATTTAAGCGTCGGAAGAACTACTGTCTTGGCTGTTTTCCATCTAGCCGCAGCCGGGCTATTTTCCATCTAGCCGCCGAGTAGGCTTAGTCCCATCTAGCCGACAGGCTAATTTTCATCAGAGCCGCCAAGTAGGCTTCCTTCGACGGAGCTACAAAAAAAAAAAGCTCAGAACAACCATCATGCGAGCTAAGTAAAAGCACCAAGTTCTTAACTAAAAGCCGTAGTGGGCTTTCTAAGTGTTTGCTAAAAAAAGTGTGAAATCGGTCGTATTCCATCAAAGCAGGAATAAGAAGAGTAAGTACCAAAACATCCTTCAATAGACTTATCCCAGAGTAGTGCCTTAACAGCAATTTAAAACAGACTAAAAAGTGAAGTGAAAAGCACTATTTTTCGTCTTCGGGGGTTATCATAGTTCAGAATTTAAATGTAATAACTACTAGTTAGGCTAGAATTTTTTTTTGTAGAACTGAAAAGGTTAGAACTTTTTATTTTAAAAAACATGAATAAATTCTCTTTTTTGTTGATTAAAGCTAGTGTCTCACTGAATACCTATCCTACTTTTCAGGATAAGAACGGCTGTACCATACTGATTTTTTTATTTACCAACAATACATTATTTCAGTATTTTTCCATTTTTTTAGCTGAAGTTAGATCCTTTCTATTTTAAAATGGATGGTGCCCAAAATTTGTACAGCTAAAGCTTTTTAAAAATAGAAAATAATTTCAAAAAGACGTAAGACAATTATCTCTTACCCATATCTCTCTACCAAGGAAAACTGAGCTAGTGTTTCTTTAATTTCTTTAGTTCTTTTAAAATCAGGTTTCACTCAATTTATTATCAGAAATTAAAGCGGGGCTGCAAGAAAATTGTGCCCAAGCGGGGGAAAAACAACTTTTCACAACGCCTCAAAAAGCGGGTAAGTTCTCACAGGGTACAAAAAAAGATGCCTCAAACTGAGGACAATTTAACAGGTTACAATATATATATATATATATATATATATATATATATATATATATATATAGATATATATATATATATATATATATATATATATATATATATATATATATACTTATATATATATATATATATATATATATATATATATATATATATATATATATATATATATATATATATGTATATATATATATATATATATATATATATATATATATATATACATATATATATATATATATATATATATATATATATATATATATATATATATATATATATATATGTATGTATAAATTTATAAAAACACGTAAATCGGATAAATGGTTCTCAGCGCACTAACGGACGGACAGACAGAGAGACGTTGTATTTTATATATATTATATTCTTTGCAACATGATATTGTTCCATATTTAATGGTTTAGGCAGTGTATTGCAAGACTAACGGTAACCTTTTTTCCCGACTTGATTCACTATTATCGTCACTGCTTAACCTGGCCAGGGAACATATGTATGTTTAAAAAAAAAAGCACGTAACGCACTAACGGACAGACAGATAGAGAGACGTTGCATTTTATATATATTATAGATAGATAACCTGGCCAGAGAACATATGTATGTTGTAAAAAAAAGCACGCAAATCGGATAAGTGGTTCTCCAGTGATAAGCGCACTAACGAACAAACAGACAGACAGGTAGGTAGAGAGACAGGCAGAGAGAGAGACAGAGACGTTGCATTTTATATATATTATAGATAGAAGATTATAGATAACCTGGCCAGAGAACAAATGTATGAATTAAAAAAAAACGTAAATCGTGGTTCTCACGTGAACGCACTAATGGACAGACAGACAGAGAGACATTGCATTTTATATATGTATTATAAATTATAGATATTCTCTGCTACATAATATTGTTCCATATTTCCATATTTAATGGTTTAGGCTGTGTATTGCAAGGGAACGCGCTAGCGGCAAACTTTTTTGCGACTTCATTCACCTTTATCATCACTACTCATTCTTTATGCTACCTATCGTAATAAGATATAGTCTATAACCTGGCCAGAGAACATATGTATGTTTAAAAAAAAAAAAAGTACGTAAATCGGATAAGTGGTTCTCCAGTGATAAGTGCACTAACGGACAGACAGACAGACAGAGAGACGTTGCATTTTATATATATTATAGATAAAATAAAATGATATTTCGGCACAAGAGAAAGTCGCCACACGGTTACAGTAATGTACTTAAGAATATTTTACAAAAACCTCCACCATACGCCAAAATATTTTTCGTAGTCTTTTTTATACCAGATAAATTATCAAACGTAATGCACTGGTGATAATCACTCAGTCTACACTTTATAAAGAATATTCCAGAATTTCTTCAACATTTTTTTACCGAGTACTTTTTGCGGTAAAGGGGGTGGACAGAAATTTTTTGCCATTTTTTAAAAATAAGATAAAGAAAAGTGTGCGCAACTATTACATTATATTTTTGAACTCGTGTTTTTACAGGCTTTCATTTGACACCCCACTCGATGACTTACGAGTAGTAATATTTTTTTTCACTTACGATTTCACCCCCCATATACCAGATAAATTATCAAACGTAATGCACTCATGATAATTTTCGCTCAATCTACACTTTCTAAAGAATATTCCAGAGTTTTTTTTATTTCATCAAAATTTTTAGTTAATACTTTTCAAGATAGGGTGGAGGGACAGAGATTTTTGGTCATTTTTTTGAAATAATACAAAGAAAAGTATGCGCAAGCATTACATCGTATATATTTGTAAACTCGTGTTTTCACAAGCTTTGATTTGACACCTTACTCAATGACCCCGTAAATTTTTTTTTCACCTCCGATTTCACCTCCAAAACTAACCCCTTAAGTCAGAATTTAACTTATAAAATTACGCGGCTCTGATTAGGCCGTCAAGATATTTGTGCCAAATTTCAACTTTATACGTCAAATAGTTTCAAAGAAAATCAAATGTGACAGACGGACACCGAAGTAATCTGTACGGAACACTAATATATACGTCAGTCTCTACTGTTCAGTCTATCTCAGTGGTTTAGCCCAAGGGGGTCAAGGAAGACATGTGCCTTCCTCGCCCCTTATCGGTCTAGGTTATTTTATTCTTAGATAATATATGCCATTTAGGTTATTTAAAAAATATTCGATTTGAATGTATTTTTAAAGTGCAGAATAAGAGAAGCATAAGCTGTAAACTTTTATTTTGGCAGGTGTTAGAGGATTGCCCGAGGAAAACGTTTACATTATGTCGAGAGCACTTGATGTATCAGAATGCGAATGCGAAGATCTTTTAGCAAGATTCGAGCACGCTCATAAACCTTGTATGGAAGAATTCGACAAGTTTTTAAAAGAAACAGAAGAAGCAGTCACAGAATTTGAAAATGAAGCAATGGAAGGAAATTATGAAAGCAGACATGTAAAAATAGATTCGATAAACATAGAGTTTGATCAGGGAGTGGGGTAAGCGAAGTCCCTATTTAAATCCGTTGGAAAATAGTTATTTCTTGTCATAAGGAAGATAAAGTATTTCTGGAATTCTTTTAATCGTCCGTATAATGTTTTTCTTTACTTTCATTTCTATTTTTCTAAGTATCGTATTGCCTCTGAGCCTCCATTGTTTCCCACTTCTGCCCTTTTGGCACGATAACTCTCAAACGAAATGAGATATCGATTTCAAATTTAGTACACATATAATACTTGAAATGGGAAGGTCACCTATGATTTTTGAGTAATACTACTTTACAGAAAGACTGTCACTGAATTTAATACAGTGATATTGGTATCACAAAATTTTCTTTTAGTTTTCGGTTGCGCTAATGAACAAATTATAAATGTAATTATTTACAGTCAAACATACACTGTAAGAAAGAATTGCATGGATAATCCTGAGTCTATTTATAGCCATTAATTATTGTGTAACTTTTCAAACTTTTATGTGAATTTCTATAAAATTATGTAAACAAGATACCATGAATATGGGTATTATACCACCTAAAAGTATGGAATATATATATATATATATATATATATATATATATATATATATATATATATATATATAGTCAGTCCAAAAAGTCTCCATACACTACCTGCTTTCTATACTATTTTTCTGTTATGTTTAACTAATTAATTGGAACTATGAAAAAACATGTTTAAAATTAATATTTCAGACTTAACCAACTAGGATTAGTATTAAAAACAAGTACGGAATATTTTATTTAGAAGTTACGTCATTGTTATAAAAATATAAACAAAATTAATGTCAAGTCTCCATACACTTAACAATTACTAATAATAGTTTTGACGGAGTTTAACGGAAAATAACAACTTCGTTTGAACTAATATTTAGTGGGACCGCCGTTGGCCTTGATTAATCACCTGTAACATTTTTGTCATACTTGCAACCAGCTTTCTAGTAACTTCTGCTGGCATGTTCTCCCATTCGTTTAAAACTCTGTTTTTTTATTTCTTCTCTGTTTGAAACATTATGTTTGCGAACGAGCATAAATGTTCGATGGGGATAACATCGGGTGATTGCGGAGGTGTATGAAGCTACTGTCGCACATTATGGATCATCCATTCTCGCACCAAGTTTACAGTATGTTTCGGATGATCGTTCTGTTGGAAAATGTATCTTTTTTCGAGTGCTAATTTTTTAGACACTTTCTCTTAAATTGTCTATCGAAAAGTTTAGATAAACAAGGTGGTCCATGGTATGTTAATAAAATGTGAATTTCCAACCCCTCCATCGGACATGCATCCCCAAAGCAGAACAGTGCCACTCCCTTGTCTCACCGTGGAACAAATGCTTTTAATATCGGATGCGGTATTCTTCTTTCTCCAGACTTTAGTTCTGCCATCAGACCTAAAAAATTTTAGTTTCATCACTAAAGATTACAAATTCCCAAAATTTAGGAGGTTTAGTAACGTATTCCCTAACAAAAACTAACCGCTTTACGCGATTAGGTTCCGAAATTAACGGCTTCTTCCTGGCTGCACATCCTTTATAGCCTGCCCTGTGTAAACAATTTCTCACTATTTGTGAACAAATATTTTTCGAAAATCGTTGCCGTACTTCTTCTTTTAATTTTGGTGCACTTTTCTTGGGATCTATAATTATTTGTCTAACCTGGCCTCTTCACGTGGAGTCAGTTTCTTGGGATGACCGGAGCGTGGTCGAATTTTATAGAAACCCGTTGATTTATACTAGTTTACAATGTACTGAACAGTAGCATGCAACTTTTTTACAATTTTTCCTATATTTCTGTACCATTTTTTATCTTGCCACATATCAATTATGATCTTTGGAACTTGAAACGGAATTTCACAATTTCTCTCGCTTATTTTTAATACTACTTTGAAAACCCACTGCAGAATTACTAGCAACAAGTGACAGATTATAAAGTATGGCAGAACATTATTCATTTGTTTTCAGTTTAGCGAGCAATAGATAGCTTGATAAAATGCGGCTGATTATATGTGTTTTTTTTCAATGCAGTTCTTGAGTGAATGGAGACTTTTTTGACATTAATTTTGTTTACATTTTTATAACAATGATGTAACTTCTAAATAAAATGTTCCGTAGTTGTTTTTTTAAAAACTAATCCTCGTTGGTTAAGTTTCAAATATTAATTTAAACATGTTTCCTCATAGTTCCAATTAATTAGTTAAACATAACAGAAAAATAGTGTAGAAAGCAGATAATGTCTGGAGACTTTTTGGACTGACGGTATATATATATATATATATATATATATATATATATATATATATATATATATATATATATACATTATATATATACATATATGTATATAGATATATATATATATATATATATATATATATATATATATATATATATATATATATATATATATACATTATATATACATATATACATTATATATACATATATGTATATATATATATATATATATATATATATATATATATATATATATATATATATATATATATATATACATATATGTATATATAATGTATATATATATATATATATATATATATATATATATATATATATATATATATATATATACATTATATATACATATATGTATATATATATATATATATATATATATATATATATATATATATATATATATATATTTTCAAACTTAAAACGGTAAACATCTTTAGTTGGTTCGTGAGTTGCAGTACAGAATATATGTTGTTTTCAGTTTACAGTGGATTAACCCTTATTTTCGTACGTATCATTTAGCAAGGATTTTCAGATCATACATTTTTTTTGTTGATGGTACGATTTTCTATAATTTATGAAACTTTTAAATGTTTTTTTTTTGAATGTTGTATGTGTGTTATAATGTTTTAAAATTTTTTTAAAGACATATATATATATATATATATATATATATATATATATATATATATATATATATATATACATAGTTATTGTAGAATTGTGTACACGCAACTAGTAAAGATTTGTTTTGTAGTTAACTCTTGATGATGTCTACAATAAATTGACGAAATATTGAGTTGTAAGAAATAATTGAGTTTCATATCCTCATACTCCCGATAATTCCTCTTCTGATTTATATATATATATATATATATATATATATATATATATATATATATATATATATATACATATGTTACGATAGAGGTTTTTTACGGATGGTAGAATGTAATACATTAAAATTCCGGGTTTCAATTCGTTCGTCTAACAATGAATTTGCACGACGTTTCAAGTGCTCTTGCTGCTGCTGCTACTCGATACTGTAACCTTACTGCTGCTGCTCGTTAGCTTCGTTCAATCTACACCGTGTGGAGAATATTCTAGAATTTTTTCAAAATTTTTTGGTCAGTACTTCTGGATAACGGAGAGGGACAACAGCTTTCTATGTCAAATAGTTTTGGAAAAAATCGGCTTCGACAGAAGAACAGACGGACATACACCGAAATGATCTTGGAAGTGTTCTGTACGGAAAAGTAAAAACGGCCAAGTGCAATTCGGACTTCGCAATTAATGTTCCGTACGGTGATAAAATAAAATCCTTATCTAGGCTAGTTAATTAGGTCCCTTAAGATTCAAAATGTATTTTCCCCTTTTTTTGTAGTCAATAATGTACCAGGTGTACAAATATGAAATGCGGATTTCAGACAACAGATGGTGCACCAATGCAGTTTGTGCTATAAAGATTTGACACTGCGCTATTTTGTTGTGTCATCAAGTGTCAGACGCGCACGAGTGATAAATTGGAAAAGTGTGTGCATAGTGTTGTGTTCAATATGTCGAAATTTATACCGAACGAAAAACATTCGCGAACAGCATTAATTTTTTGTTTTCGGCGTTTCAAAAGTGATGACTTCGATGTTACAGACAAGGAACGTGGAAAACCTCCAAAAAAATAAGAAGATGTGGAATTGCAAGCATTTTTGGACGAAGATGGTACGCAAACATAAAAACAACTCGCCGAGCAATTGGGCGTTAGTCAATAAGCTGTTTCCAATTGGCTACGAGAGATGGGAAAGATTCAGAAGACCGGTAGATGGGTACCACATGAATTGAACGACAGGCAAATGGAAAAGCGCAAAAACACGTGTGTCATTTTGCTCGCTCGGTACAAAAGGAAGTCGTTTTTGCATCGTATAGTTACAGGGGATCAAAAGTGGATTTATTTTGAGAATCTCAAGCGCAAAAAATCATGGGTAGACCCAAGCGCACCATCCACATCGACCGCAAGACCGAATCGCTTTGGCAGAAAGACGAAGCTCTGTGTTTGGTGGGACCAGAGGGGTGTGGTCTATTATGAGCTGTTAAAACCTGGGGAAATGGTTAATACTAAATGTTACAAACAATTGACCGATTTGAACCGTTCGCTGCTTGAAAAAAGGCCAGAATACGGAAAGAGGCGACACGTTGGAAGCACTCAGCTGGGAAGTTCTACCCCATGCGGCCTACTCACCAGACTTGGCTTCTTCCAATTACCACTTGTTTGCATCGATGGGTCACGTAATTGCTGAGCAGCTCTTTGGTTCGTACGAAGATGTGAAAAAATGGCTCGAAGAATCGTTCACAGCAGAAGGGGAAGATTTTTACTGGCGTGGTATTCACAAATTGCCCGAAAGATGGGAAAAATGTATAACAAGCGATGGAGCATATTTTGAATAAAGCACTTTTTATAATCCGAATTTAACCTGTTTTTTTAGAAAAAAATCATACTTGTACACCTGTTATAATAGTTATAGCATCTTAGCTACCTAACAGCCAATAAATCAATCTAGCTCCATCTAGAATCTAGACACAGTTTTTTTTTATACCCGATAAATTATATATTATATTTTACCCCCCCAATACTAACTCCATAAAAGAAAAAGTCGGCTGGCTACCGCCGGATCGTTAAATGTCGAGTTTTTTACAGATGAAGCGCAAACAGTAATATATGTAACAATAATGGAGAAAAAATATGTGCAGCATCTCTGAGAAACTCAACGATGCTTAATGATCCAGCGGTAGCCAGTCGGCTTCGTTTTGCGGCGACGTTTTGTTCCACGTGTTTGTTTTTGTGTAACGACAGCTATATTTCTTGTGCCTATAGATAAAAGATTTGAATTAGTTTACATTAAATAGTTAGATAACTAAGTATACAGAATTGCGTCACACATACATTTAATACGTCGGTTACAATATCCATTAAATCTTCATTTAAATACATTTGTCCAAGAATTTGTAATTCTATGTATTGTAATTTAAAAATTCAAATCATAGTCCTTTGAAAAATAACTTAAAAAATCTCGGATTAGAAGAAACAGAAACATTTCTCACGATAGTTTGAAAGATAACAATTACTAGCAAGTAAGAAAATTATTTTTCTAGAACCCCAGAAAAAAAAACACTGTTTACGCATTATCAGGTGAATCAGAACGTTTTGAAAGCGATCCCTATGGAGCATCACTTCAACCAAATATTGAACATCATTTTGAAGCCTCACCTGTCATTTGAACATACCCTAAATTTCAAGTCGATTTGTCATTCATTGGTTATCAGCAGGTTAAAGTAGACGTGCTTGTGTATTTTTTAAAAATGGAAAAAATCGAATATCGAATTAGTGAAACTGTTAAAGGAGTCTGCTCCTTTATTTCCAGCTGTTCATAGATGGACTCTTAGAGTTCAAACGTGGTCGTACAAGCGTCAATGATGATGCACGTTCAGGACTTCCAAAAACTGCAACAACTGAATAAATGGTAATGGAAGACCGTCCATTAACCGTGGATGATGAGAAAGCTATTCATAAGAAGGGTGCCGCATTTGCTAATATCGAACCATTCAACCATACGGCGTGTCCATCTGTTATCATTCATCCTTGCGATAGGCCCAGCCCGATTACACCTTAAAAAATTCTTTATCGTTGTCATTTTTAATCGTATTCGTATCTCGGTGTTAGGAATACGATCTTTATTTAAAGCCCACGTTTCAACGTTATATGTTAATACCGACAGTACATTGACGGGACACTCTGGCTTTTATTGTATTTGGGATGTGGATTCCGAACGCAGACCAAGCTATCGAGACTTTTCTATCCAAGTCAGCCTTTAAATTATTTCGATTTTATTGTCCTAAATATATGAATGTTTGTACCTTTCCTATTTTTTCATATTCTATTAACAGTTTCTGGCTGTTATCTTCAGTTTCGTTGTTCAGATATTTGATTTTGGTGAAGTTTATTTTTAAACCTATTTCTCGAGAATTGTTATTTAATTCTATTAGCATTTCTTGTAATTCTTCTTTTGTATTGGCGATCAGAGTGACATCATCTGCGAACCTTAAGTAATTTAATCGTTCACCGTCTATAAGTATTCCTTTATTTTTCCACTTTATCGATTTGAACATGTCATCTAGAGTCAACGTAAACAGCTTTAGGGATATTGAGTCGCGCTGTCTAATTTCCCTTTTAATTTTAGTTTTATTTGTCTTTTCTTCAGGCATCATTTGTGATGTGGCATTCTCAAGAAGAGAGGTATATCTTTCGTCGACTCTGCTATTACTTAAGGCGTTAAGGACGGCCTATATCTCTATCGAATCAAATGCTTTTTCGTAGTCAACCATTGCTATCCACATGACCTTATATTCATTTGCTTCTTGCACTAGTAGTCTAATTGTTTGAAGATGCTCCAAAGTGCTGTATCCCCGTCTAAATCCCGCTTGTTCACGTGGTTGATAACTGAGGACATTAATAAAATACTTCTTCGCCCTCCATTTGTGCATAATGAGTTCTGTTTCAGCAACTATTGTTTTCAGCTTCTCACATTTCGAGCACACATCTACCGGTCTTCCGAATGAAATATTAAATTTTGATTTTTGATTAAAATAACTTTTGAAAAAGTTGTACCTAATCGTTTGTCTATTAATATCTGGGCTCTTCCCAACGAACATTTGATGAGGTATTTTTACATTAAGAGATACAGAGAGATATTTCTTGTGCATATTACTAGAATAATAGACCTCTTTTACAGGTAGTGACTGAATAAAATCATCATCTCGCCACTTGTGCCCAGATAATGGAGCTGTTTCTTTTAAATCACGTAGGGCAGAGGTGCTCAAACGGTGGATCGCGAGTGCCTTTTGAGTCGATCTCGAGAAAAAAATTCCGATATAGAACTATTCACAGATTTTGTTTTAGGTAACTAAAACAAAATGTAATGAATAAACTACTAAAATTTATTCGATCCACAATTAGGCCAGAATAACCCCCTCATCACTTTCTTTTATCGTAATAACCCCCTGCTAGCGGCAAAAGGCGGCTTTATCAAAGGAACGCGCGGTACTTGTCAAAGAAAAGCCGCGTTTTTGATTCCCGCCGATTTTTCTAGAAACTTCGGGCGGCGTGTTTGACGCGACTTCGTTCGCGCCGATATAAATGTTGCGCCTGCAGGAATAGGAGTCAGTCTGAGTTGTAACTTGAAGGCGATATATCGATACAAAGTTTATTAATAAATAGTCCAAAATGAGTACGGCAAAGAAAAGTAAAACTTATCATTTTAGTAACGATTGGGAGGAAGGATTTTTCTTTTGTATGGTAAAGGATAAGTGCATTTGTCTCATTTGCCGTGCGTCAGTTGCAATACCTAAGCATGGGAACTTAGAGAGGCATCATAAAACGGTTCATAAAAACTATGAAAAGGATTTTCCGTCACAGAGTGAATTAAGAAAACGAAAAGTACGTGATTTGATAACTTGTGTGAAAAAAGAACAAACCATGTTCACAAGACCAGCCAAACAATCAAAAGCTGCAACGATCGCGTCATTTAAAATATCTCATATATTGGCGAAACACAAGAAACCATTTGATGATGAATTGGTTGTGAAGGAAGCATTTATTGAAGCGGGTGAGACTTTATTTGGAGATTTTAAAAATAAAACAGAGATTATGTCTGCTATTAAAGAACTTCAGTTATCTCGTCCGACTGTCACAAGGCGTGTTGAAGTCATGAGTCAGGACATGGCAGATAAACTAAAACATGATATCATGGGATGTACATACTTTTCTTTACAGTTCGACGCATCCACCGATATGACAGACACTGCCCTGCTGTGTATTTTTATTCGAATGGTATTCAATGACATGTCGGCTAAGGAAGAGTTTTTGACAATGATTCCTCTGAAAGGAAAGACCCGTGGCGAAGATATATATGACGTTTTCTTCAATTTTGTAACAAACTACAAGCTACCAATATATAAACTAGTGTGCATTACAACCGATGGAGCACCAGCAATGACTGGAAACGAAAACGGTTTTGTGGCATTGTGTCGAGCTAATGATGATTTCCCTTCATTTTTCTCCTTCCATTGCATTATACATCAACAAGTTTTGTGTCCAGAAGTTCTAAACATGGAGGAGATTATGGGCAATGCAATAAAAATTGTGAATTCTATCCGTGCACGTAGCTTACAACGACGGCTCTTTAAATTGCAGTTGGAAGATAGTGAGTCAGCTGAACACACTGATTTAGTTCTTCACATGGACGTCAGGTGGTTGAGTCGCGGAAAATTCCTAGAAAGGTTTCAAGAATTATTGCCCGAAATTACAGCTTTTCTGGACGAAAGAGGTGATGACACTCAGACGCTGAAAAACGGAAAAATGGCTGAGTGATTTGGCTTTTTTGACAGACATCACAATGCATTTAAACACCATTAATTTGGAGCTTCAAGGCAAAGGAAAAACTATTATTGAGATGATTAGCGCAATAAACGCATTCAAAAGTAAATTGCAACTTATGATAGATCAACTGAAAAGAAAGGATTTGAAAAATTTTCCGTCTTTGAAAGCAAGGATTCCTTAGTTGAATTATGATATTTATGAGGCAGAATTATTAAATATTTTGGGCCAATTCGAAATACCTTTTTATGATTTCAGTAAATTGGTAAATATCGCATTATTCATGAGTTATCCTTTTCGTGTAAAAACATTGAGGAATTAGCTACTGAAATAGCAAGTCAGTTTAACATGGACTCATGTTCTGTTGAAAATGAGTTAGTGCAGATTATATCAGATATACATCTCAAAGCCACAGCATCTGATATAAAATTCTGGTGTTTTATATCTGAAGATAAATATCCGAATCTAAGGCAAATCGCCCTTCAACTGACGGCAATGTTTGCGTCAACTTACTTGTGCGAGTCTGCATCTTCTGAAATGAAGATAATTAAGTCAAAATATCGCAATCGACTAACTGACGAACATATGTCATCATGCTTGCGATTAGCACTCGGTCATTACGTACCATCTTATGAAAAGTATGCTGACGACATGCAGTGCCACGCTTCAACATCCAAAGTCACTCTTTAGTTCAGTTTAGACACTAGAACTCGTTTGTTTTGTAAGAACCAATAAACTCGCAATTTTGAATAATTATGAGTTTTTTCATTGAGATTTTAGAGCAGACCTACACTTACCTTGACTAAAAAAAATGCATATTGTGCAGAAAACTAATATCTATGCTCTAATGGCTGAATAAGCCAGCGCGACGAGCGGTACTGTGCAGCAAACGTTGTCTTAATTATCGAAATTTTGAGGGATATACTTCACAACAAATTCTGAGGTTTCGCGAAGTGATAGGTATAGTTTTCGTACACATGATCAGTGAATAATATAAGTTGTAAATTAGTAGTGTGAACGGAAAACGCGAAACGTGTATGATGCATACAGTGGGATTATAAACAAATACTTTTCAGTTTTATTTATTGTGCTGCCTACAACGAGGAAATAAAAAAAAATAAAGGAATTGTATAGTGCGTTCTACCTGTTGAGATCAGTAGGACTGGCAAACGTACGGTTCGTTTCACTTGGTAACGTCATTGCAGTTGAGAAGTGCTTGGCATGTTCGGGATTTGAGCGTAAAGACTATATGGCGGCCACAGGTAGCGTTTGTTTATTTTGTGAACGGGACATAAAGGCCAAACAAAGCTCCATCGAATGCTCTACGTGTGGTGCCTGGGTGCATAAATCGTGTTCGGGTCTTGGAAAGTCTGAGTACGATAGAGTGGTAGCAGAATTTCGGAAAAAGAAATCCCATAAATGGGAGTGTAAAACTTGCCAAAGAAGTGAAGTTAGGAGATTATCGGCCGTGTTCGGGCATGTTTCGGTAACCGATGGATTTAGTGATATCGCAGGGGCCACTGATGAGGATTCTGCCGAGGGATGTGAGGCTGACATTGTGGGTCGTGTCAACAACTTGCTCAAGAAGCCTGATATCAGTAATAAGGATATTCTTTCTGTAGTCTCCTATATAGTGAACTTGTTGGTGGAGCAGAAAAGTAGCCTTCAGGGTGCACTTGCTGACCTGAAGGAAAGGGAGAAGATTAGGGACCAGAAGATTGGCCTGCTGGAAGGGGAGTTAGCTCAATTGAGAGCCGATTTTGTGCAGCTGAAGGATTCGAGTCCATCAGTCTCAGGCACAGCTCCCCAACTGGTCATTGATGAAATGGAAGAGCGAAAGAGAAGGGCAATTAATGTAATGATCTACAATGTTCCGGAATCTGTGTCTGATGACCCCAAAGCCCGTATGGAACATGACACTAGCTTGCTTGATGCAGCTTTTGAAAATGTTGTTGAGGGAATTAAATTCACTAAAGTGTTGAGGGTTGGGAAGCGTTCTGGAAAGGTGAGACCGATAAAGGTGATAATGCATGATGAGCGATCAGCACAGACCATCCTAAGTAATAAGTCAAGGTTTAGAGAACAGGGAACGACCATTGGTCCTGATCAAACTTTATGGCCAAGGCATCAGTTCAAGGAGTTGAGGTCTCAGTTACAGCAACGTATTCATAATGGTGAAACTAAACTGGGCATAAAATATTTAGGAGGTGTGCCTAAGATTGTGCATGTAGATGAACCGCGACAGGACTCTATACGGCAGAGAAAAAACTTAATAGGGGCAGGCCGAACTTAACACTTTATTACCAAAACATCAGAGGTATTAAAACCAAAATGAAAGACTTAACACTCAGTATATCAGATTGTGATTTTGACGTGGTGGTATTCTCAGAGACTTGGCTTAGTAATGATATCTGTGATGCTGAGATTGGTATGTCTGATTATGTATTGTATCGAAAAGATCGGTCAAACCTTACTAGTGACAAAAAAAGTGGAGGTGGGGTGCTTATTGCAGTACGAAACTGTTATCAGTCTTGTATAGTGCCAAACAACTACCATAGTGTGGAACACTTGTTTGTGTTAATTCGATGTGGTACGGAGAAACTTGTGGTGGGTGCTGTGTACTTGCCGCCACCCATTAAAGTAGATGCTGTTCAGGCTCACTGCTGTGCGATAGAGGAGATTATTCAAGAGTATACCAGCGATAATGTATGTGTCCTAGGTGACTATAACTTGCCTCATGTAGAATGGACTAGTGACAGTTTGGAAGCTCAGCCATTGGCCATGGTGTGGGGGGTTGTGAGGCTACTTAGTGACTGTTTCTCTTATAATCAGTTATTCCAAGTGAACGAAATTAGTAATGCGAATGGTGTGAAATTAGATCTAGTGGTAACACGAGACAGTAGAACATCTGTTCGGGTGGCACTGGAGAGTCTGCTGCCCTGCGACCGGCACCATCCTTCCCTAGTGGTTGATGTGCTGCTTAATGACTATCCTGAGCGTTTGCACTATGATTTCAGTTTCTATGACTTTGAGCGTGCGGACTATAATATGTTAAATATTTATTATCACTCAGTGGACTGGGAATATGTCTTGGGTGGTATTGCGGATGTAAATACTGCAAAGTCTGCCTTCGATGAAGTTTTGTATGCTGGTATTAGTCTATATGTCCCTGTGGTTCGTTCCAAAAATCCGAAGTTCCCGAAGTGGTTTTCTGATGAACTTAAAGATCTTATCTTAAAAAAGAAGTTGTGTCATAAAGAATACAAAAAAAACCCGTCGGTGGGAAACTTATCAGAAGTTTTCGGAGTTAAGAACCCAATCCAATATCTTAAAGAGCAACTGCTACTTGCAGTATGTTAAAAATATTGAGACAAATTTAAAGCATAACACCAAACAATTTTGGAATTTCATTAACAGTAAAAAGGGGGGCAAGTCCACCCCTACATTAATAAATCTAGACGAGCTAACAGGGACGGATGGACAGACTATTGTGGAAATTTTTAAGTCTCATTTTCAAGGTGTTTATAGGTCGGATACTGACGGTGGTGAGCCTGGGCTTGAGGATGTTGGGGATAGTGGTGGATCATTCTCCTCTGTTGAGATCTCCCTGGGGGAGGTGTTTGACTATGTGTCTAAACTTGACATAAATAAGGGACCGGGTCCTGATGGTATATCTCCCAGATTTTTAGTTGACTGTGTCTATGCTTTGGCCAAACCGCTCCATATGCTTTTTAAAATGTCCCTAGAGAGCGGTGTTTTTCCTGACCAATGGAAATATAGCTTCATTACTCCAGTATTTAAGTCCGGCGACAAATCAGACGTTAAAAATTATCGACCTATTTCCATTCTAAGTTCTATTCCAAAAGTATTCGAAAAAAATTGTTTGCGACAAATTAAAACCATTCATAAAACCTTTTTTGGTTCCGGAACAGCACGGTTTCGTTGGTGGCAGATCGACGGCTACAAACCTAATCTTGTTGGTTCAAAGTACTATTGATGTGATGGAGGCGGGTGGTCAGGTTGACGTGGTTTATACGGATTTCAGCAAGGCCTTCGACACAGTCAACCACGATATCCTGATAGGGAAGTTAAGAGGTTATGGGTTTTGTGGAGCACTACTGAATTGGTTGACCTGCTACCTTACATATAGAAAACAGTTTGTTATAGTAAAGGGCTTTGTGTCGAGTGAGGTGTCTGTTGCATCGGGTGTGCCGCAGGGTAGCCACCTGGGCCCGTTGCTGTTTAATATATTTATTAACGACCTACGAAAGGTGATTCTATTTTCAAGGCCCTCTTTTTTTGCAGATGACTTGAAATTGTCTACGGCAATTCATTCTGTTGACGATGCTATGAGACTGCAGGGAGACTTGGATAAGGTGAGTGAGTGGTGCAGGAGAAACAAAATTAAACTAAATATTCAAAAATGTAAGATTATGTCGTTCTTTCGAGTGAAAGTTCCGCTTTTGTATGACTACAGTATTAATAATTGTCTTCTCGAAAGAGTCTCCTCATTGTGTGACTTGGGTATTTATTTGGACACTAAGCTTGATTTTCATATTCATTATGACTTTATTACTAACAAATGCATTAAACTCCTTGGCTTCGTCTGTAGGAATACTAGGGATTTCCGGACCGTAAATAGCGTGAATATTTTGTACAAGGCCTTGGTGAGATCTTCTTTGGAGTATCTGTCATGTGTGTGGTCGCCATCGTATGCTGTGCATATTGAGGGTGTTGAAAGGGTACAGAGGAAGTATGCTAGATATGTCTCTTGCAAATTTAAGTGGAACATCACTGCCTATGGGGACCAGCTACGAAGACTTCAGCTGCAATCACTTTCAAGACGAAGGAAAGTTGCTGATATATGTTTCTTATTTCGACTTGTAAATGGTCATATAGACTGCTCTGATCTCTTGAGTCTGATAAATTTTCATGTTCCACCAAGATCAACAAGGGACCACATACTCTTTGCCCCGAGGTACCACAGATGTAACTATGGCCTATTCTCGCCGATCACTAGAATCACTAATGGTGCCGGTGAGGCGAATCTTGATTTTTTTAATCTCTCTTTAAAAACGTTTAAAAGAAAAAAACTGTTGACAGTCCACTGAGTTTTTGAAATGATAATTACTGGTGTTGTTATTGTATTGTATTGTTATAAGTTTACTATATTATTGAAATTTTTCTGTAAATACTATGTATAAAATGGGTCTGCCCGTAGATAAATAAATAAATAAATAAATAAATAAATACACCCTACCTAGACGACAATCACACTTACTTGCAGCCTCTCAGAGTCGATCGATCGTAGTCTAACAATATTGAGGTAGATCGCCAGCAGTTCAAGTTTGAGCACCCCTGACGTAGGGTTTTGTTTTCTACTTTCAGTTCTCTCAAACGATATACTCTTTTCATTTAAAGCCCAAAGAGGCTGATAAAAGGTTTTTTTTTCATACCTCTTTCTTTGTACCATCCCAGGGCACGTAGTACTTATAAGAAAGAGTCTTATGTTTACTCTTTTCTTCTTCTGCCTTGCGATTTCTTACCTTTTTACCATTCCAGTTTCGATGAGACCCTGCAGATAAACATCCTGCTCATTTTTTGGAGAAAAATAGTTCATTGTTTGAATCTAATGATTTCAAGTTTCCAATGAGGATGATTACCAACATTTCTTACATCTGGAAAGAATAAGTAGGTTATAAACTCACTCTGACACTTTCACTATAAACGCCGGCGTGCCCCAAGGCTCCATACTGTATACTACTCATTTTCTCATTTACATAAACGATCTGCTGGAAAAGATCGGGAATCCAATCTACAGATTTGCAGATGACAGTACGCTTATCTCTTCATTCACTTTGAACGCTCGGACATCAATTACTCAGGCGAATATCCGCAGACAGCAGGAGGTCCTTCAACTTAACAAAGACCTGAAAGAAATTCTATCTTGGGGTAACAATAACTAAGTGGAATCTAACGCTACAAAAACCCAGGCGGCAGTTTTTTCTAAAGAAGCTAACGTTGCTGAACCCGACATAGTCATGTCGGGGCACTCCATTCCCCTAATATCGTCACTCAATTTATTGGGCGTTAATTTGGGAGCAAATATGTCCTGGCATGAACATGTTGCAGGCATAGGAATATTATTTGGAATCAGAAAGCTTTACACTCCAGAACAACTGTTAATTCTTTACGAGGCTCAAATTCGACCAACTATGAAATACTGCTCCCATGTTTGGGGCTCCACTCCCAAACACACACTGCATTTGTTGGATTCTGTTCAGAGAAGAGCTGTTCGTCTGACTGGAGACTCGGAACTGACCGGCGGCCTTGATTCGCTGGAACATCGAAGAACGGTTGGCGACTCGAGTCTGTTCTACAAGTATTTTCATGGAAAGTGTTCAAAGGATGTAGCCCGCTAAATTCCTCCTAAAGCGGTACATGTTAGAAATACACGTCGCGCTAATACTTCACATCCATATGAGGTTGAGCTTGTTATTCCGCGTACAACGCTTTTCAAGTAGTCTTATATATGGAGAACATCATCCCTTTGGAATAATTTGCCCAGGGCTGGGTTTCCCACCGAGTACAATTTACAGCGATTCAAAAACAACATAAATCACTTTTTCCGCACACATGCCGCTCCTGGAGCGCTTTAGGAACTTCCCTGTGGCACATGTGCTAGACCCATAAAAAAAAATCCATCTGGTAACAAGTTACAATAGGGGTGAGATATAATTTTGTCAGCATAATTTGTGTATGCAATACCTTTTACTTTAGAATTTCTAATTAATTTTTCTTTTTTGGAAATATCTTTCTTTTTTTCAACTTCCGTATCAAGAATTATTATTATTTTCACTCATTTTTTTGTAATGAAAAATACTAATTTTTTTATTAATGTTGTAGAAAACAACTCATCTTTTATGAACAAGATAGGTTTAGGTAGGTTATCAAATGGTACTTGTCAGCATAGCAACACCTGACAGCAACATTTTTATAATAAATGAGAATTCAAGGCCAGTTTTAACTAACGAAATGTATACTGCTTATAATCTTTTCTCGCTTAAAGATAAACAAGAAGGCCAAGGGAGCGCTCTAACGGTAAAAACAAAAACTTACAAAAATATATATATAATAAAAACATGTTACGTTTTGAAACTAGCGATTCAAAAATATTTACATACTTACTTAATCCTTAGTCATGATACCTCTCAGTATAGGCTGGTGTGAGTGGGTTGGGTTAAGTTGGGGTCTTCCATATTTCTCTCCGTCTTTGTCTATTTCGGGCTAGCCTTGTTACCTCCTCCCACCTCACTCCCCCTCTTCTCTATTGCTCCCCTTATTTCCTCCCTCCATGTTCCTCGTGGTCTACCTCGACTTCGTTTTCTATTCTCTCTTGCTTACACTCTTCTTACCAGTCTTTCCTGTCCCATTCTTTGTATATGTCCAAACCACCTCAACTGACTTTCTTCTATTTTCTCCTTTATCTGCTTCATTTCATCCCTTATATTAACGTTTCTTATCCTATCTAGTTTTGTCTTTCCTTCAATCTTTCTGAGGACTCTCATTTCGATGCTTTGTATCTTACTTCTGGGACTTTGCGTTGTTGTCCACACTTCAGATCCGTATGCAATTATTAGTGTCGCCACCCTTTTGAAGATTTGTAATTTTGTTGATTTCGGCATTTCTTTTTTACCTAGGAATGTGTTCTTGATACTATTAAAGAGTTTCCCCGCTGCCTCTGTCCTCGCCCTAATCTCCTCCTCCAGCCCTCTACCCCTGGTCACTATTGCACCCAAATATTTGAAACTCTCCACCTGCTGTATCTTTTCTTCTCTTAGGTATATTTCATGCGTTTTGTTCTCCTCGCTTATGATCATTTTCTTCGTTTTTTTTTTTTCACATTTATGTTCATATTCGTGCGTTTCAAGCTTTCGTTATACACCTTTAGGCTTTCGTTCAAATTTTTCTCGTTTTTTGCGATCAGTACCATAGCGTCAGCGTATGTTATCTCTGTTTTTCCAACTCTCTCCATGTTCAGGAACCCTACCCAGTATTTCTTTGTTTGCCTTTTTGCTGTTTTTTTTGGCCTCGTCTATAACTACCGAGAACAGCCGTGGACTCAGTATACACCCCTGTCTGGCGCCTTTAGATGTTTCGAAACTCTCGACTTTTCATCTCTTACTCTAACATAATTTATTGTTTATCTATATACACATTTTATTCCATTTATTGTCTTTTCATTAATTCCTCTATTCTCCAGGGTCCTCCAGATGTCTTATCTGTATATTCTGTCGAAAGCCTTTTCCAGGTCTATGAAACATAGGTGTACTTCTCCTAGGACTTTTTCGCTCACTTGCCTGACCATGAAGTTATCTGTTACCCCTCTGTTTGGTCTGAAACCAAATTGTGTGTCTTCTAGTGTTTCCTCCAGTCTTTCTCTCAGCCTTTTCTCCATCACTAGTGCGTATAGTTTTCCTACTACGCTGAGTAGTGTAATTCCTCGGAAGTTTTTACAGTCTCTTGTATCTCCCTTTTTGTGTATGGGTACTATATGATTCCCACTTGCCATTTTTGGCTCAGTTCCTTCCGTGTATATTTTGTTCATTAATATTTGCAATATTCTTATCATTTCTTCGTTTCCGACTTTTATCCTTTCCGCTGTTATGTTGTCCGGTCCTGGTGCTTTGCCTGCTTTCATTTTGCTTATTGCCGCTTTGATTTCTTCTTTGGTTATCCCTTTTTCATGTTCATCTCTCTCCCTCCCCTTGTCTGCTTCAGGTTGTTTGCCTGTTTATTTGTTGTGTTATATCTCTCCCTTCTAAAAGGTTCTTGAAGTACTGCCTCCATCTTTCCATGATTTCTTGTTCTTCTATTAATATTGTCCCTTGTTCGTCTTTTATTCAAATATATTTGGCTGTTATTATTATCCTTTACATACTATACAGTCTATCAAGTAAGAACGTGTTCGCGATATTTCATTTTGGGTAGATGCGATTCTAGCGATTCAAGAAAAAAATCGGTAGAGGGAACCTTTGTCTACGACGCATTTTAGTAAAAATATCAGTCGATTCCTAACTTTCGTCGAAATCACGAAAAATCCAAAATGAGTCACTTGTTTGCGTGTTGGTTCGAGGCAGTCTTTCTTTGTTCCCATCCAAAGGGCCCTAAACTGACACATTCTGCGACCGCTAAATATATTAAAGAGTCGGTGTCGTTTGTGAAGAAGTGAGTAAATCATTTTAAAGAGACGAAAAATGTCGACGACTTGTCAAAACGTGGCTCGGTAAGTAAAGTCACTCCGAAGGTCGAAAAACGAATCGTGTCTTTGTTTTTTACGGGACCCACAATTGACGCTACGTCAAAGAGCGGCAAAATTAAGAAAACCAGGTTTAAATGTGTCTCACGAGACCATTCGACAACATCTTCGTGCTCATGATGTCAAATTCCGAAGCACGTTAAATTGGTACAAAGTAAAATATTTATTGTTTGTATTATTATTACACTCTTAAACGAAGGAAATGGTAAAATTTCATTTTCCCATTTTTAAATTGTAGGGTGAAAAGGTTGACGTGCCTAAATTGCAAGAGCATGATACGAAAATAGTTGAGAAAATAACAGAACAGGTAAGAAAAATAAACTGTTAAAATAAAGATAGTATGAATACTTAAACAAATTTTCTGTTATGAAAAGAAATATGAACTGGGGGATAAAATTAAGAGATATTGAATTTTAATGTACGTCGTACGTGGTGCGTTCCAAAGTTCCCGGAATAAAGCTATAAACTCGGAAAGCGTCACGAATTGCATCAACTTAAAAGTAGTCCGCCTGCGCCCGAATGTACTGGTCCCACAGTTCTTTCCAGGGGCTTTGCATCTCCTATATTATCTTGAAAATCTTAAAACGACGACCCTTTAACTTCATCCCCATATGGAGAAACACCTCGAAGTCACAGAACGCCATATTAGATGAACAATGGAGGGGGGATAACATGCATGGAATTCTTCGCCAAAAACTGTTACGTTCAGAGCGAAGTGTGAGCCTAGACATTGTCGTGTACATGAAGAAACTCTTTTCGCTACAAAGCTTCGCTGACATGCAGAGATGCTCAAAATTGTCTGACGACGGACTTCTGAAGCACTCATTATGTTCTACGGTTCAGCCGGTCAGACTAAATCGCGAGAGCCACTCGACTTTGTTTCCTAATCTTTTCCGAATCATTTTATACGTCAGTAGAACTTGTTCCGAACTTAAGACAAAATACTCACTGCTATTTTTTCGTATCCATCGTAAAAATCGTAGAGAGATACAATTAGACCTTCACAGAAACGTGCATAAAGAACAAACCGAACAAGGTATCAGCTTGAAACTTGTCATTCAGCGTGACTAGGGATGTACCTACCGCCACCTCTCGACTTACGAGTAAATGGATACTACTTCCCATTCTTACTATGCAGCTTTAGTCCGGGAACTTTTGGATCACACCACATGTATAAATAACTTCAATCATGTATTAAGCGAAAAAAGAACGTTCATTAATTTTTTTTTTAATTAATATTTTATTTACCTTTTTTTATTGTCCGAAAGGGGAATGTATTGGA
Organism: Pachyrhynchus sulphureomaculatus; assembly: GCA_019049505.1. Lineage (NCBI taxonomy): Eukaryota > Metazoa > Arthropoda > Insecta > Coleoptera > Curculionidae > Pachyrhynchus > Pachyrhynchus sulphureomaculatus. The sequence goes on from CM032456.1 coordinate 48,805,163, forward strand.
CAGGACTAAGAAATATATATAATAAAGCTTACCAAGATGGCTTAACTATTTTTAATTGCTGTACAAGTACCAAAAATTATTTTAATAAGTTTTTTACATTCGATATGTAAATCTATTGAAACTAGAAGAACCAAAGAAATCAAAGCATTTCTCACGACAGTTAAAAAGATAATAATCACTAGAGTGTACGAAAGTTTGATACTACTTAGAATATATCACCACTACACCAAACACTTTATTTTTGCACTCGACGCGCGTTTCGCTAACCATGTTAGCTTCATCAGGAGCGATGATTGACTAAAGCTAAACTACAAATCTAGCCTATTTATACTTAGCCTAACCCTTGAATTACTCAGGCAGAACTAATGGCATAGGCAAGGCCGTCAGTTCCGGTCAAGTAACCAGTAGAGGGGACTATAAGGAATAGGCCCCTCTGTCTTTATTTAAACTACTTTTACATTTTATAATTTCCATACTTTCGTAGGCGTTCAACAATCTCCTATTAGATACATTTTTTATTAATCTAATGTTACGATATGATCAGCTTCAAGGGCATGTTTGGCAATGCTAGACTTTTCTGTTCTACTGTCTTTTAAGTGTGCTAAATATTCTTTAAATCATGTTTTAATCGACCTTTTAGTTTGCCCAACATACTTTTTTTCACAATCTTTACAACTAATTTCATAAATTCCACTTTTCTCACAATTAGGAATCTTATCTTTGGGATTTCCTAAGATATTCCTCAAATTGTCTGATGACTTATAGACTAAGGTGAGGCCTACCTTATTAAATACCTTATTGAGTCCCTTGCTATATTTCGGATTATATGGTATGGAGACATACTTGGTGTTATTTTCTTCGCGTGTAAAAAAGGTGGAATTCTGAATATTAAACCTAAACTTATGTCTATTTATTAGCTTATTTACTAAGTCATCGTCATAACCATTAACTCTAGTTATATTTCTAATATGATTCCTTTCTTTATTAAAGTTTACTCTATTCAGAGGGAAAGTGACCAAACGATGAACTAAAAAATGTAATGAGGCTAATTTATGTTGTTTGCAATGAAATGAATCATTAGGAATATATCTATCTGTTACTGTGTCCTTCCTATAGATATCAAATTCTAATCTATTATTATTTTTATTAATTAAAATATCTAGAAAAGGCAATTGTCCTTTGTTCTCAACTTCCTAAGTAAATTTAATGGAATCATACCGGCTATTTAATTTAGAAACAAAATCATCATATTTGCTTTCTTTGTATCAAAAATCGCGAAAATATCATCCACATACCTATACCATAATCTTAGGAAATATTCGAATTCTTGACTGGCTTGGGTTTCAAATTTACTCATGAACAAATTGGCTATGAAAGGAGATAAGCAATTACCCATAGCCCCCAGAAAGAAGGAACAGCTATCTTAGGAAATCCCAAAGATAAGATTTCTAATTGTGAGAAAAGTGAAATTTATAAAATTAGTTGTAATGATTGTGACAAAAAGTATGTTGGGCAAACTAAAAGGTCGATTAAAACACGATTTAAAGAACATTTAGCACACTTAAAATACAGTAGAACAGAAAAGTCTAGCATTGCCGAACATGTCCTTGAAGCTGATCATATTGTAACATTAGATAATCTAAGATTAATAAAAAATGTATCTGATAGGATATTGTTGACCGCATTCGAAAGTATGGAAATTATAAAATGTAAAAGTAGTTTAAATAAAGACAGAGGGCCTATTCCTCATAGTCCTCTCTACTGGTTACTTGACTGGAACTGACGGCCTTGCCTATGCCATTAGTTCCGCCTGAGTAATTCAAGGGTTAGGCTAAGTATAAATAGGGTAGATTTGTAGTTTAGCTTTAGTCAATCATCGCTCCTGATGAAGCTAACATGGTTAGCAAAACGCGCGTCGAGAGCAAAAATAAAGTGTTTGGTGTAGTGGTGATATATTCTGAATACTATTTACAGTGTTTATTCTTAAACTCTGAATTTGAAACTTAAACGCTCAGAATTCTATTTTAATTTTATTATTCACATCACTCGGGTTTCTTGATCCTCCGTAGGGCTTCTAATCAGATATATCTCATCCTTTATTGATATGAAGTGTGGCTGACGTTCTCAGAAAGCAATGATAGGCCTCGGAATTTGGTAATTTTCTATTGGCTTAGGCATACCTCCAATTAAATTAATTCAGGCAATTTAGTTTAGGCATTATTGGTTTTAATATTTCAGAAGCAATTGTCACCTAGCCGTACAGTTTAAACCAGAAGCCGCATATTTTTAATTTAAAAATAAGTTATATGTAAGCTTTTAAATTAGAAACTTGCATAATTAAAACGGAGCCTGTTCTCGATAGTTATTTTAGCAAGTTCTTCACGGTGACAAGCGCACGAGATATCCATAATTAAAACCCTCAAAAACTTAAAGAAATTTTGACAATATGCATTAAATAAAACAGTATTTAAGAATTATTAAATATACTTCATTAACCAACTGTCATAAATTGATTAATTTTCTGTCGTGACTTACCAGGTGTACAAGTATGAAATGCGGAATTTTTTTCTAAAAAAACATGTTAAATTCGAAAGAATGATAAAAAGTGCTTTATTCAAAGTATACTCCATCACTTGTTATACATTTTTCCCATCTTTCGGGCAATTTGTGAATTCCACGCCAGTAAAAATCTTCCGGTTTTGCTACGAACCATTCATCGAGCCATTTTTTCACATCTTCGTACGAACTAAAGCGCTGCTCAGCAAGTGCGTGACCTATCGATGCAAACAAGTGGCAGTCGGAAGGAACCAAGTCTGGTGAGTAAGTCGCATGGGGTAAAACTTCCCAGCTGAGTGCTTCCAACGTGTTGCGAGCTGGTTTTGCCGTATGTGATGGAGCATTGTCATGAAGAAAAATGACTTTGTGTTGCCTCTTTCGGTATTCTGGCCTTTTTTCAAGCAGCGAACGGTTAAAATCGGTCAATTGTTATTGGTAACGTTTAGTATTAACCGTTTCCCCAGGTTTTAACAGCTCATAATAGACCACACCCCTCTGGTCCCACCAAACACAGAGCATCGTCTTTCTGCCAAAGCGATTCAGTCTTGCGGTCGATGTGGATGGTGCGCCTGGATCTACCCATGATTTTTTGCGCTTGGGATTCTCAAAATAAATCCGCTTTTCATCCCCTGTAACTATACGATGCAAAACCGAGCGAGCAAAATGTCACACGTGTTTTTGCGCTTTTCCATTTGCCTGTCGTTCAACTCATGTGGTACCCATCTACCGACATATTGAACACAACAACACAACACTATGCACACACTTTTCCAATTTATCACTCGTGCTCGTCTGACACTTGTTGACGACACAACAAAATGGCGCAGTGTCAAATCTTTATAGCACAAACTGCATTGCTGCGCCATCTGTTGTCTGAAATCCGCATTTCATACTCGTATACCTGGTAACAGTGTCCAACTGACATTCTTGACCAATTTGGTGAACTTTCTAGTATTTTCATTTATCTTAGAATGTTGATTCTAGCATGGAATATTCTTCTTATTGCTCTCTCCCTTCAGAGGTTGGCTATCATCCTGATACTGTAATTTTGGATACCGCTGCCCTGAATTTTTGTAGGGAAGTACACCCACAACCATTCTCTTAAGTTCTTCAGCCACGACGTGCGTCGCCTTCCTGCAGATCTTTTACCTTCTATCTTTCCAATAGTGTAACATTCTCCTCGCATGATGTAACCAAAATATTCTAGTTTCCTGGTTTTTGTTTCATTAATTAGTTCTCTCCCCTTGTTCACTCATGTCAACACTTCTTCATTGCTGATTCTCTGTGTCCAGTATACTTTCATAATTCGCCAATAAATCCACATTTCATATGATTTCAATTTTTTCATTGTGACTTGATTGAGAGTCCAGGCCTCTAATCCATATAATAAAAATGGAAACAAGTAGTATTTTGCCATTCGGAGCCGGAGTTGGTTGCAAATTCAACTTACGGTTAGTATAAAGTGGTCTCATTTTAAAGAATGCCGTTTCTGGCCTGTTGTATTCTACTGTTTATTTCCTGTGTCTGGTCGTGTTTATCGTTGATCCGTGTTCCCAGATATTGGTCTTTAGAGACTTTTTCTATCAGATTTGACTCTATGTTGACATTTGTATGGATCGAAGGAGTTTTACTTATTTTCATGTATTTTATCTTTTTTAAATTCATTTTGACTCCATATTCATTACTGGTTCTATTTCTTAAAGCAGTGTCTAAAGGCTTCTACACTGTCCACAATAAAGGTATCGTTGACGTATCGGATATTGTAGACTAATTTTCCATTAATTTTAATACGTGCCTCTTGACCAGAAAGAGCTTCTTTAAATACAGCATCCAAAAGTAGTTGACCAGAAGCGGAGACAAGACACATGTTCTCCCTTCAATACTGATTACCGCAGTTTGGTTCCATTATAGATTTTTAATAATTCTTATGTCTTTGAAGCACGGTTTGACTGTTGTCTAAAAGATCAAATAGCTTATTATGTCTCACCCTGTTAAATGCCTTTTCATAATCTACGAATACTAGGCAAACATTTTTATTTATGTCTAAGCATTTTTGAATTAGAACGTTTACTGCAAAGAATGCTTCTTTAGTTCCCAAGCATAGAATATACTGATCATAATTGTTTTTTTTTGTTTTATCCATCCTTGTCTTGTTTGAAAGAGATTAATATGTGATAGCGCAATGTAGAAGATATAACATTAGGATAAACATGAATTTTAATGGGCAGTAGTGTAAAAAATACACTTGTTTATAAAGAAAATTAAGGGTGTACATCTACCATACTGCCTAAATAGTCTTTTTTATAGTTCTAAAAAATTATAGTATGTAACATATGGGAAAAACATTTCTCTCACTTATGATGTATATAAACTGTACAATTCTTTTAAAACGTGGTACTTCCGTACTTACAGTGTATTATGTTGTAGGCTGATGAGCCACAAAAGGTGGAAGAAAATGAATCGGATCATGCTTCCTCTAAAGATGAATCGTTATCAGAAGACGACTCGTCCTTATTAGAAAGTTTGTCAGAAAGTGACGAAGACTATGAATCACGCTCATCGAAAACTCTCTCAGAAACTGATGAGTCTGAATGTGGAAGCTGTCACATAGGCATTCCACCCGAAGTTAAACCAATATCAATGCCAATTGGAAAAACTATGCCGGACTCTTTTATATCCAAACGGTTTGCTATTTTTAGGAAAATTCCTCAAGACGATAAGACCCAGATGAAGATTCTGAGGCATATTCTGGAAGGTATGAGAATGTTTTGAGTATTTTTTTAGCATTTTGAGTTATCTAAACCCTCTAACTAAAACTACCTACTATGAAACCCACACTTCCATTACTCTCATTGCGTTAGTATAATGGTAGGTTTAATAAACTCCTGGACAAAATTAACGCAACAATCTGAAAATTAATTTATCTTTTTCTTATGTCAGTTTTAAAGTTTATCGAGTATTTGAATAGTAGGCTATGCATATTTTGTTTCGTTGTTCATGACAGAAATCAAAACAATTCGTTTAGATTTACAGTTTTAAAGAATTTTTTAGAAGATAAACAATTTTCTGTAATAATGCGATAGATTTTCTTTAAAAGTAAGCTTATAAATTGTTCCCTTTTTCAAAGTAATACGTTTTTGTGGTAGACTGTTTTATTTTTGACCCCGAAGAATTAGAAAAATGAATCGAATAAGGAATTTAAGTGAACACGAGGTAGTGCGAGCCTCAGTTTTATTGGGAGAGGGATATTGTCAGAGTTATGTTGCCAATTTGTTAGGCAAACATCGTTCCACAATAAGTCGTATGGTAAGACGCTTGAATGAAGTAGGAACTTATTCTAGAAGGCTAGGGCAAGGGCGAAAACGATGCACTAGCGACCTAGATGAACGTTTTATAAGACTATATGCTTTAAGAAACAGGACTGTCACTAGTTCTATAATAAGAAACGAACTCGAAGCTGTTCGCAATGTCACAATTTCTTCTTAAACAGTTAGAAGACGGTTTAATGAAGCTGGATTAAACAGTAGGAGACCAGCCACTGCGCCCTTGCTTACTACAGAGAACAGAGTTGCCAGGTTACGTTTTGCTCGAAATCACGAAAACTGGTCTGTGGATGATTGGAAACAAGTTTTCTTCACAGATGAAACTAGGGTTAGTCTAAAACATCCAGATGGCCGTGAGCGAGTATGGCGAAGACCAGGAGAGAGGTTTGCTCCTTGCAATATCTCTACAAGGATTCCGTTCGACGGTGGCTTTGTTATGTTCTGGGGTGGCATCTGCTTTGATGCTCGCACAGAGTTAGTTCCTGTCCGTACGAGATCCATGAATGCTGACTACTATCTTGACAATATTGTAATAGAACATGTGATGCCTTTCGATCATTTTGTGGGGTCCAATTTCCTGTTTATGCAAGACAACGCTCGACCTCACGTGGCTAGGGAGGTACTCGATTATCTTAATCAAGTTGATATACCAATTATGCAATGGCCACCAAAAAGCCCGGATCTGAATCCGATAGAATATGTATGGGATCACCTTAAGAAAAATGTGAAACGTCATATACCTGCACCTAGAAACCTGAGGGAACTTGAAAATGCAGTTATCACAGAATGGGAGCAAATTCCTCAAGATTTTATCCAAAATTTAATTAGAAGCATGCCTAGGCGCATAAACGCTGTCATCCGAAGTAGAGGAGGCAACACACGCTACTAGTGTCCCAGTTACACCATTAATTTTGCTACTAGTGTCCCAGTTTATTTTTTTTCATTATTACATAATTTCAACGATTTTGCTATTAGGTCTTAAGAATAATTTTAATTCGAATCTTATAGAGAAATTTGGTAGCTAATTCACTTTTAAAGTATCCGAATAAGTTTTTTCTAACTTTTAGTGTAACCAATGTTCATAAAAAATTATTAAAATTAATTCATTATAGAGATTTGTATGATTTAATATATTGTTGCGTTAATTTTGTCCAGGAGTGTATTTTCGATGATAGATGACGCCCTGATATCTGTCAATTAAAAAATGTAATCTAGTCAAACCCTAAAAAGCTCCATTTAAGAGTATTACAAGCCGCAAAAAAAACGACAAAAAGCACATAAATCTGTGATGAATGACTCGTGAAACTAGAGTGATTCATTTCAAGACGTGACAAGAGTTGCCTTGTAATTCACGCTAGGTTACTAAACAACATGCTGAAATTCACTGAATTCATTCATAGAAAATTACAAATTAGGGCCGATACTAAATGGCATCCCGTGAGAAAGAGGCATTAATTTTCAACCAGAGCTTACCAATCCCCCCTTATCATATCAATACGTAAAAAGCACAAAAATATTCTATCAATTCATGATTTTGAATACGTATTTTTTGTGAGGCTCTCCGCGCATAAGGCACGATGGAAAATTTAACATCTTGTAACCAGTGGCGTAGCAGGTAGGTTACAGGGGTGGTCATATGGACACAAAAGGACGTTTCTTTAAGGAAAAAAAGAAAACACTAAAGGCTGCCTATACAGTGGGAGGGAGTGCAATCGACAACAAAGGGCCGTCAAGTGACAACCAAAGGGCAAACATCTTGATGAAAAAAAACGTTCTTGCACTGAATCTCTAAAAGCAGTTATGCAGCAAACTAAAAATCGATAACCGAGACATAAGGATTTTTCATAAAAAAGAACCCTCTCTTAAGTCGATAACAGGAGGGTGAACATTTTTTACAAAAAGGAACTAACAATAAAAAAAACAACCCTCTTTCTAAGGAATGCTATTTTCTACATCTATAAAGAAGAGTATATGCCGCCTTGCCCCCCTCGACCATAGATAATATGGTCCTAACAGTGTAAGTTAACGTGAAATATTTGCTACTGTATATAACCTGCTTACCTGATTAAATAATTTAAAACCAACTACATTCCTTAACCTCAAGGTAGTTAAACTTCTAGATACTAAGGTATGGTACTTTTCAGATAATTTTGAGACTTGAAACAAACTATTATTTCCTTACTTTGGTGAGTACTGTCTGTCTGTATAGCCACAACACTTTCATTTATAGTGCAGTCAAAAAGGTCAAAATAATGAAGAGATAGGTATAGTTTATATACAGTAATATTATGATTTTATCCTCTCTGGGGTATCACCAGGCGTATTGTCCTGAGTTTTGGACCTCGAGAAACGTGTGCTCTTTTGTTTATAAACCACTGGAGTTTACAAAACACGTTTTTTGAGTTTAAAATATGAATAACTCCGGTTATATCAGTCCCATCGAGATAAACAAAAAACTAAAATCTTCGTAATAAAATTTCCAACAAATTCGCGTTAGCTTTAAATCACTCAAATGTGTACTTAACCTACAAAATTGGAAAAAAAAAAAACCGGCAAAAACCTGTTTTTTTTTTTTCATTTTATCGTACAAGTCGACTACTTAGTCGATTTGTACGATAAAATGGCTGATCGCCGATTGGTCTCGACGTCAGCTTTCCGTTTTAATCTTTTTTTTACATTCGTTTATTAATGAAATAACAATAATTGACATTTTGAAAAAAAAATTGTTAACGAAAATGATTTTTTTTTAAAACAATGAAGGTCTTACGATCTGTACCAGATGTAGTAAAAATTTTTCAATTTTTTTTTTTCAAAATGACTGAAAAAAAACGCAGTTGTTTTCATTTCAATAAATGTAAAAAAACGGTTAAAATGGCTCCACAAAAAAATTTTTTTAATGGCGTCGGAAAGCTGGTGTCAAGAACTAAATTTTGAAAAAAAAAGATTCATTTTGAACCAAATGGCATAAAATGGCGGGCAATTCAAATTTTACATAACATTCAGCCGTGCCCACTGGGTTCAATATTTTTGAACCAATATTTCAGGGTATTTTTGCTACAACAAAAAGCACATTTTCTGAAAGTTTCAAGCCGATCGGTTTAGTAAAATGAATGAATGAATAAATGGTTTTTTTCAATTTTTTAGGTTATGTACGCATTTGAGCGACTTAAAACTAACGCGGATGTGTTGGAAATTTCATTACGAAGAGTTTGTTTTTTTTGTCTCGATCCGACTTAAATAACCAGAGTTATTCGCATTTAAAGCTCAAAAAAACTTAATTGTTTATAAACAAAAGTGCACAAGTTTTTCGTGGTCCCAAACTCAGGACAATATACCTGGTAATATCCCAAAGAGAATAAAATCATAATATTGCTTTATCTAAACTGTGCAATTTCAAATGCTTTTTTTACTGCACTATTAGACACATCTTGTGGTTTGTTTAAGGTATGGCAGAAGATGGATTCGCCCTGGCAAAACTTCCTCAAGTCTACAAGCTCCCCATCTTCAAATTATGGTTGAATATGCGAGCAGGTGTTTATTGGACATATGAAGATAGACTGAAATATTTCGATAAAAGTAAAGATCGTTGGAAGCACACTTCTCTTTGCTATAATCCTCCGAAAATAGAAAACATGCCGTTTACTTACGAACAAGCTAACAAAATGACTTGGAAGCATGCAAAACTTATTAGACGTTTGGCAACAGAAAGAATGAACTTATTCTACCGGTACATCAATTTTTAATTCTATTGGTAAAAAAAGAACATTACAACCTCTTTAATTCGAACATACAAACACAACATACCATAAGTTATCTGTAAATCATTTCTGCTTTTTTTATGTAATAGTGTGAAGTTGAAATTCGAATTTTATAAAGTAATTCCTTCCTAATACACGACTATAAATACGAAACCAAAGCCTGTTTTACCAGGTTGTCCAGTCAGTAAAGAAACTGAAATAAACATTACCGTCAATCTTCACAATCTTCTCATATTAAAGTTTCTAATAATGTGATATCAGTTCATATGAATTTTGTCAGTTAGCAAAACTATTATCGTGTCAAAGAACAATTTCGAAAAAGATTAAATTTATATATTATAATATAGAAGATATTGCAAAAATTGGTTGATTGCATATCTAATTGCGCAACCTGACAAAATTACTATTTTTTTGAAAAATAGCCTTTTCTAGATCATAACACCACCCACTATTCCCATAGTGCAGTCAAGTATGCCCGATATTGGTTTCAGATAGCGTATCATAAAACGTATTTTAATGAAACTAGACACCAAAAAAGCTTCTGGCGCTGACGGAATACCTGCCACAGTTCTCAAAAACTATGCGAGGGAACTAACACCAATTTTTTATAGACTTTTCAACCTATCCTGCAGAAAGGGAATATTTCCTACCTGCTGGAAATGTGCCACAGTTCAACCAATACCTAAAAAGGGCAACAAGACCTTGCCAAATATCTACTGACCAGTCGCACTGCTTTCAATACTATTAAAAGTCATGGAAAAGACTATCAATCAGCATCTTCTAAAATATCTTGAAGGATTCAACATTATTAGCGATCACCAATATGACTTTCGTAAACATAGATGAACAGGAGATCTTCTGACTTATTTAACACATGATTGCAACAACGCAATTGAATACTTTGGAAAATCTCGAGCGGTTACTCTTGATATATCCAAGGCATTTGACCGTCTTTAGCACGATGGACTACGCTCTTATGGTATGTCTGAAAAGTTCTGTTTGTGGCTCTCATGTTTCCTCAGAGAGCGTTCTTTACGAATGGCAGTCGATGGATTTCTTTCTAACACCTTCACTATCAACGCCGGAGTGCCCCAAGGTTCCATACTGTCTCCTATTCTCTTTCTCATTTACATTAACGATCTGCTGGAAAAGACCGGGAAACCAATCTACAGCTTTGCAGAAGACAGTACGCTTATCTCGTCATTCACTTTGAACGCTCGGACATCGGCAACTCAGACGAATATCCGCAGAGAGCAGGAAGTCATTCAACTTAATAAAGACCTGAAAGAAACTCTATCTTGGGGTGACAGTAACCAAGTGAAATTTAACGCTACAAAAAACTCAGGCGGCAATTTTTTCTAAAAAAGTTAACGTTGCTGAACCCGACATAGTTATGTCGGGGCACTCCGTTCCTCTAACATCGTCACTCAATTTGTTGGACGTTAATTTGGGAGTAAATATGTCCTGGCATGAACTTGTTGCAGGCATCGCAAGAAGAGCTTGGGAATATTATTTCGAAACAGAAAGCTTTACACTCCACAACAACTGTTATTTCTTTACAAAGCTCAAATTCGACCAACTATGGAATACTGCCCCCATGTTTACGGCTCCGCTCCCAAACATACACTGCATTTGTTGTATTCTATTCAGAGAAGAGCAGTTCGTCTGATTGGCGACCCGGAACTGACCGGCACGGCAGCCTTGATTCGCTGGAACATTGAAGAAAGGTTGGCGACTTGAGCCTATTCTACAAGTATTTTCATGGAAAGTGTTCGAAAAATGTAGCCCGCTTAATTCCTCCCAGAATGGTGCATATTAGAATTACACGTCGCGCTAATACTTCACATCCGTATGAGGTTCAGCTTGTTACTCCTCGTCCAACACTTTTCAGGCAGTCTTTTATATGGAGAACATCATACCTTTGGAATAATTTGCACTGGACTGTGTTTCCCACCGAATACAATTTACAGCGATTCAAGAACAACGTGAATCGCTTTTTTCTGCACACATGTGGCTCCTGTAGCGCTTTAGTGACTTCCCTGCAGCACGTGTGCTAGACCCATAAAAAAAAATTAAAAAAGAATTATCGCTGATATGAACTACTTATTGTCTATATTAAATAACTTGATATTTGCCTCAAAACGAAAACGGAACTAAAATATAGTATTACAAACATATTTTCAAGGCTTTGCTTAGTGACCTCGTTTATTTCTTCTCCCATTTTCTTATTTTCTTTTGCGACACGATTCCTTTTGACTTTATGGTCGATTCTTATATTTAAATACATTTTACCAAAATTTAAAATAATTTGACAATTTAAATAAACCTTTACCAAGACTAGTACAACTTATGGTTTATTCTAAAACTACTGAAAATAGACAAAGTCCATATTTCAGCAGAATACCAACTGTTCTCTTATTTGTCACTTCATCCGAGAAGCGGTTTGTTGGAACACGGCTCATTAGTCGGGCTAGGATCGACAAACAAGAAAACAGAATTTACTAGTCCTTATCCAGGTACTTACGGAATGTAAGATACAACGAATTGTACCAAGTAATCACACTTAATACTCCATCGTAGGCTGACACAGCAGCCGCAAGCCGGCAGTGTGATTGACAAAGACAACCCTTCAACGCAGGCCGCGCGGTTTTCGAGGGATCCTCTTCAGGCATGTGGTTTAATGTAAAACCACTGAAAACAG
>CM032456.1:48822500-48831168 GCA_019049505.1 Pachyrhynchus sulphureomaculatus
TGCCATTTGGTCCAAAATGGATCTTTTTTTTCAAAATTTAAGGCTCGATGCCAGTTTTCCGATACTATTAAAAAAATTTTTTTGGAGTCATTTTAACCGTTTTTTTTACATTTGTTTATTAATCGAATATATACACACACAATAAAACAAATGCGTTTTTCTGTACCATTTTGAAAAAAAATTGTTAACGAAAATATCTTTTTCATTTTTTTTTTTTCAATATGACCTAAAAAACGCCTTTGTTGTTATTGGCTTAATAAACAAATGTAAAAAACAAAGGTTAAAAATGACTCCAAAAAATTTTTTGAATGAAATTGGAAAATTGGCATCGAGACCTAAATTTAAAAAAAATTTTGGACCAAATGGCATAAAATGGCGGACAATTCAAATTTTAAATAACAAATTCAATTGTGTCCACTGGGTTCAATTTTTTTGTACCAAAACCAGGGTAGTTTTGCTGTAACAAAAGGCATATTTTCTGAAAGTTTCAAGTCGATCGGTTCACTTAGTAGACCTATACAATAAAATAAAAACAAAAACAGATTTTTATCTGTTTTTTCAATTTTGTAGGTTATGTACGCATTTGAGCTACTTAAAACCAACGAGGATTTGTTGCAAATTTCATTACGAGGAGTTTGTTTATAAACCAAAGAGCACAAGTTTTTCGAGGTCCAAAACTCAGGATAATACTCCTGGTGATACCCCAGAAAATTCTAGATATTATTTGTCTAACATACCATATGTCTAAATTGAACTGTTTTGGAATTATTAATATTTGAAATTAAGGAGATCAAATTAAAAAAAAAAAAATTAAGCTGGCTTGTGTCAAATATTTTCTGTCAAGTAATAATTTATTGACGAAAACGTTTATTGCTGCATTTTGTGAAACTGCAATTTCGTAATTTCATAATGGTACATTTAACAGAAACTGAAAAAATCACTTTGTTAATGATGTTTGGTTACGGAGACCGTAGGAGAACACAACAGAAGGTGTGTGATCTTTTTAACGTCGAATATCCGAACCGAGAACCTATTACCCAATCCGTAGTTAGTAAAACATTAAAACGATTTAGTCAATCAGGTTAAGGATCGTTTTAAATCTGGAACTCCAAAAGTTAAAACAAGCGATGATATTTTATTGGAAATTACAGAAAATCCCCATACAGCCACTCGTTAGCTTTGCCTAGACCACAACATAAGTACCTTAAGTCGTATACTGAATGAAGAAAAATTGCATCCATACAAACCCATTCTATTGCAAGAATTATCTTAAGATGATTACAATAGACGCGTTGAATTTTGCGAGGTCATGATGGAACGAATCAAGCTAGTTGCGTTAGGTTTGTGTTTACTATTACTTTTGTGTAACGCTAATCTCTTAGAGAGCTTTTGTGAAGTTTGTCCAACGTAGACCAAACCACATTGACATCGAATGCCGTACGTTATATTAGATCTTTGCAAAGTATCGGTTTTATCTTTTAAATTGGTATAAAAACAATTCATTCTTTTTATGTTGTAATTAGCAATCTTAATGTTTGTATTTTTAAAAAGAGAAGACAAGGACTGGGAAAGACCTTCTATGTATTGTAACTTTTCTACTTTAATCTCGACATTAGTGGTGACAGTTGGATTGATTTGAAAGGGGGTCTTTGAAAATTCTATTTAATTAGATCTTTAGGATAATAATTGTCCAACAAGATGTTTTCCAACAGTTTTACATTTTTTTCTTTAAATGAGGGGTGGCAAATCTTATCTATTCTATTTTTTAATTCTCTGATGATGTCCAGTTTCTGTTTTATAGGGTGATAAGAATGGAATGGGATATATCTACCCGAACTTGATTTTTTCCTATACCAGTCAAGTTTGACTGTATTATTTTCAGAGCGTACAACCCTAGTATCCAAAAACGGAACAGCACAGTCAGTCTTCTCCTCAACAGTAAATACTAATTTATTATTGAAAGAATTGTAAATATTAAGAGTGCTCTGTACACTTCCGGCTAATATTTACTATTCTTTCAATAATAAATTAGTATTTACTGACGTCAGAAAAAAAAAATTTAAAATGGAGTACCATTTCAACATCATGGTGTTTCTTACAGTTGTGTTCTGTCTTAAAAAGTGTTTTTGATTAATGTTTATCGACAACGTTTTATTTTAATTCTTGTGTAACTCTCTAAGTGTCCTTTTATCATGTTTTTTGTAATCATACCTACTACCTGACCAACAAAAATGCAAATTTTATTGTCTTCACCAGAGATGAATTAACTGCTAAAATTTTTGTAAGTAATTTCTCATAGTCTTACAATTCATTGAATCACATTTTAAAAACGAACCTTTTTGGTTTATTTTCTGTACCTGGTTTGCATTTTTAGAATCCAGAAGAAGCTACCATTAGGCAGCGAAAGCTCAATAACAAAAATAAAAAGCAGATACTAGAGCCTTTAGATCTATGATTGCGCATCTCTTCTCCTTATAAGGGCGTTTCCCAGTAGTTAAACTTAGGATTATATATACATATATATATATATATATATATATATATATATATATATATATATATATATATATATATATATATATACAGTCCCTGGCCAAATTATTAGACGCACTGTATTTTTTTTAGTAATTTTATGTTTCTTAAGAGTTTTTATGCAATAATGGTATATTTAAACTACAATATTATATGATTTTTATTTAAAAGAATTGTTGTAGACTACATATTTGTATTTATTTTTAACATATGGCAACACTGTGTTGACAAAGTGATACATGAACGTAAACAAGTACAAACCTGTATCAGTCGCGATCGGAATCGAGTCAGGAACGGACGTGTTTCTGTGGCTTTATGGACTGTGATTGTTTGTTTAATAGTTTTATACTACTCAGTTATTAGTTTATTTTGTATGCAGTGTTTTAAAAAAGTAATTGGACTATTTTCATTATGGGTAGAAAAGGCGATCTTTCACCACGTAAAAAAGCTGAAGTGAAGGCCCTTGTGATTGCGAAAACATTTACAAACCGAGAAATATCACGAAGATTGGAGGTTTCTGAAGCTAGTGTACGACGCATAAAAAAGAAAATTGGGTCAGGGAAGGAATTAAGCCCGAAAAGAAAGAAAAGATGCGGTAGAAAACCAATTTTCACTCCACGGTCAGAGAGATGTTTGAAGAAAATTTGTGTAGAAAAAACAGATTTGCTACCACAAAGGTAATAAAATCACAACTCCAGGATGCTAGCGTAAATGCTTCTGAGCGCACTGTTCGAAGAAAATTGAAAGAATTAGATTTTAAGGCCTGTCGCCCCCCACCAGGAAGCCCAAGTTAACAGCTGCAATGAAAGCAAAGCGCCTGAAGTGGGCCAAACAATAGCAAGACAAAGATGTGGACTTCTGGAGATCGGTAAGATACAGCAATTTAATCAATAATTGATACATTATTATCATTTTCAGTTAAATAAAGCAAATAAACATGGAAGTTTATATATTTTTCCTATTTTTGACAGGTCTGCTTCAGTGACGAAAGCACATTCGAAATTTTGCAGAATAAAGTTCAGTATGTGCGTCGTCGTCATGGAGAAAAGTTTCATCCTGATTGTGTCGTCCCGACGGCTAAACATCCCACCAAAGTGATGATTTGGTCAGTCATCAGCGGCAAGGGCACTGGACGTCTGTACGTCGTCAAAGGAATAATGAGGCAAGATCAGTACAAAGAAGTATTAAAAAATCGGTTGATTCCGCAGCTCAGAGAATGGTTTCCAAATGGGGAACCATTCACTTTCATGCAAGATGGAGCTCCCTGCCACACTGCTCGGTCTGTTAAAGCTTTTTTTGCAGAAAAAAATATCCCTCTGTTGGATTGGCTAGGGCTAGCCCCTGATATGAACTCCATTGAAAATGTGTGGGAGCTGATGAAAAGAGAAGTGGCTAAAGATGTGATTACCAACAAAACCCAGCTCCTAGAAAAGATTATTCATGTGTGGAATCATCATCCTCAAATGCAGGAGACAGTACAATCTTGCATTGATAGCATGCCGCGCAGAATTAAAGCTTTGATAGCGGCTAAAGGTGGGCTCAACTAAATATTGACTTTTACTAACATTAATTTCACTTTTCTTTAAAACTTAATAAACTTATGCTTTTCTAAATTAATGCTGTTTTATTTATGTCAAATAAATAGGTAATTGATTGGATAATATAAAAATAAAAAACAAATCAATTTAAAATAATAAAACGGTACAATATCACTCGGTAATTAATATTTTACATGAAATCTTGCAGTGCGTCTAATAATTTGGCCAGGGACTGTATATATATATATATATATATATATATATATATATATATATATATATATATATATATATATATATATATATATAGAACGAAGAAATAATATACAGGGTGTTCCATTAAAAAAATTGTGTCATATGTCGCAATTCGCGATTATTAGGTTTTAACTCCGTAAAAAAATTCTTTAAAAACGCTACAATTTGTGCATTAACATTTTTAGGCCAATTAAACGGATGGTCCATATCAATCATCCTATAAATGCAGTCATATTGATATTTTTTTAGCTTCGCCGGTATTTCTACATACAAACGTATTTTGTTTATTAAAAAACATCGGCAGATTTAATAGGAAAAATAATATGCAGTTAAGGAATATCTTGGTGCTAAACTTATTTGATATTATATTTATACAAAGTATTAACTTAATTAAGTCCGTCTTGTTGGTTTGAATTATTTTTAATGTTTAGTATATTTAATTTGTTATAAGATTTTTACGTAATTAAAACTTTATAAATTTCTTCGCAAATTTGTGTTCAAATTATTACTATAAATATATTTTTTCTAATTAATATTTACTTAATTTAATGCTAAAAATACCAAAATTTGATGGCACCGTACATATGATCAATTACTAACGCAAAGGCCCGACTCTGACCGGAGTCTCTTTGTCAGTTTAAATGATATAAAGTTTGTCAATATTTCATCACATATTGGACAAAAATAACACGTATCTAAACCGCGTTCCTAGGTCATATTTTTACTCCATCTCGGGCCAGTGCACTATCACTACCAGGGTGTTAGAGTGGTATGGGGTTGTAGACGGCGGCATCGATCCCGCCACTACCGCCTCCGGGTGCAACTAACTGCAGGTCGTCGGCCGTGGCCGAGGGGCATCGCCCCAGACTACACCAAGTGCACGGCTGCGGCCGTCGCCGTCGGTCGGTGCAGACGATGCCCTTACGACACTCCTTCATGGAAGAGTGACATAATTGTAATTGGTGCAATAACAAGGAAAAAAAAATGTCAGGTGGGAAGTCAGAAGGGTCTTTACTTAGGTCGGTAAAAAATATATAGCGTGTCCATCAAATCTGGAATAAATTTGTTTAATACATTTCCCAGCATAAAATTTGACATGCAATATTTATCATTCATTTTACAGAAACTTCATTTCATACTGAAAATTTCTGCATTTTCCCAAAGCTAATTTACTAATAATATATTAAATGGAAAATGTATTAAAGAGGACGGCTGAAGAATAAAAAAATGTTAAACTTGAAAAACTAAAATTTCAAAAATTTAAATTTTGTAAAATAAGGTACCACCTAAACAAGGGGAAGAAATTTAAGGAAAGTTTTGAAATTTGTGTAATTTATTTTTTAAAGTTCGGGATCTATTTATTTTCTTATAGTTTAGTACTGTGGGTAAGATACTTAACATTTATTTTAATTAAGTTTAAAGATAAGGAGTTTGTAAAAAATATGTATGACTCTGTCACGAGATACTGCCAAAAAAAAAAGAAACGATAAATGGTAAAGGTAGTTTAGAGAAAGAAAAGAGACTTACTATGTACCAGGTGTACAAGTATGAGATGCGGATTTTTTTTCTAAAAATACATGTTAAATTTGGAAGAATGATAAAAAGTGCTTTATTCAAAGTATATCGCATGCTATACATTTTTCCCATCTTTCGGACAATTTGTGAATACCACGCCAGTAAAAATCTTCCCTTTTTGCTGCGAACCATTCATCAAGCCATTTTTTCACATCTTTATACGAATCAAAACGCTGCTCAGCAAGTGCGTGACCCATCGATGCAAACAAGTGGTAATCGGAAGGTGACAAGTCTGGTGAGTAAGCCGCATGGAGTAGAACTTCCCAGCTGAGTGCTTCCAATGTGTCGTGAACTGGTTTTGCCGTATGTGATGGAGCATTGTCATGAAGAAAAATGACTTTGTGTTGCTTCTTTCGGTATTCTGGCCTTTTTTCAAACAGCGAACGGTTCAAATCGGTCAATTGTTATTGGTAACGTTCAGTATTAACCGTTTCCCCAGGTTTTAACAGCTCATAACAGACCACGCCCCTCTAGTCTCTCCAAATACAGAGCATCGTCTTTTTGCCAAAGCGATTCAATCTTGCGGTCGATGTGGATGGTGCGCCTGGATCTACCCATGATTTTTTGCGCTTGGGATTCTCAAAATAAATCCACTTTTCATCCCCTGTAACTATACGATGCAAAAACAAACAAACTTCCTTTTGTACCGAGCGAGCAAAATGTCACACGTGTTTTTGCGCTTTTCCATTTGCCTGTCGTTCAACTTATGTGGTACCCATCTAGCGGCTTCTGAATCTTTCCCATCTCTCGTAGCCGATTGGAAACAGCTTGTTGACTAACGCCCAATTACTCGGTGAGTTGTTTTTGTGTTGCGAATCATCTTCGTCCAACCATGCTTACAATTCCACATCTTCGTATTTTTCTGGCGGTTTTCCACGTTCCTTGTCTGCAACATCGAAATCACCACTTTTGAAACGCCGAAACCATCGTTCACACGTATCTTGCGATGGAGCATGTTCACCATAAGCTTCTCGAAGTAATCGGCATGATTCAACAGCGGTTTTCTTCAAATGAAAACAAAAAATTAATGCTGTCCGCGAATGCTCCTTGTTCGATATAAATTTTCGACCTATTGAACACAACAACACAACACTATGCACACACTTTTCCAATTTATCACTCGTGCGCGTCTGAAAACTTGTTGATGAGACAACAAAATGGCGCAGTGTCAAATCGTTATAGCACAAAATGTTGTCTGAAATCCGCATTTCATACTTGTACACCTAGTATTGCGATACACTGCGTTTGTCAAGTGCGGTATATATTATGTAAATATACATACGTATATACATTGTTGAAATTTAGTATATTATATTTATTTGAAAGTGATAACAAAAAATCGTCTAGAATTATGCAAATTAGCATCAAGCAGTAATAAGGGCCCAGATTTTTACCTACATTTTACCTGTAATGTAGCAGTTCAACAACTGTATTCGAATACCATCTGCCATCGGTCTAATATTCGCAGTTTCTTATGTTTGAATACAATAGGAAAAACGACCCTTTTTTGTTGTTTGGGGCTAATTAGTCTGAAATAGTTCTGGCCAGTGGTGTTGCGCCTGGGCGTAAATGTAGTATAAATGAAATTGTTTAAACATTTAGTAGAAAAAAATAATATTTTATAATGAAACATTATTAATTAAAAAATGTACAAATTAGGAGGTCAAACAAATATGAAAAAAGTGTTACCAATCTTTTAACTCCGACATGCTTGAAAAACTATCATTGTCCGACTCATTTGAATTTACATGTATAATTAAAGGTTCAACAATGGCATCCACTGTCATGTCCACGGTTGACATTTTATCTTCCACTCTCAATATCATACATGCTCGACGCATTTTCACCAATTTTCTGTGAACATATTAGATATGGCATTCTAAAAAAGGTTTTGTACGTTTGCTAATTTATAGGTCGTATTATTCCTGGCGACTTCGCCTTTAACCTGCGCCCATATAAGTTCTATGGGATTGAGCTCGCAATGATTTGGTGGCAGGCGATAAATTACATTTTACGTATTACATTTGTTTGCCATTTCGTCGATGTAGTAGAGAAAGCTTCATTGAATGCTCGTCGAGCATTTCTGATATTCTAATATTGCCAAAATTTCTTGGCTGTGTACCCTTCATTTATCCACGTCCCATCTAAATAATATATCCTTTTTCCTTCAGAGCGAGCTTTTCTAATTTCCCTTAAATAGTTGCTTCTCTACTTTCTATCAACAAAAATTTTCTTTCACACTTTTTCCAATAAAAATTCATACCTTTTAAAACACTCCATAGTTTGACTCTACTCATTATCGGTATTTCTGGATGGCTTGTCGCAGCCTGCAGGATCCTATCCAATGTTGGGATTCTTTTTTCCATAAAAAATCATGAACAATATGCCTTACTTTTGTGTTGTCAGTCAGGTGAGGTTCTTTTCTGCCTGGTCTCTTTACTCTACTCCCTCCTCTTCTTCTCTTAAAATTCTGTAAACTGTGGCTTTACCAACTCCGGTAATTAAGGAACATTTTGTCACACAATCGTCCACACTTATATCACAATTTTGATCGTTTTTAAAGTAGTCAAATACATTATTAATAAAACTTCTTTACAAAAGAGCATCGTTACCTGAAAAATAACTGGGAATAAATAGCACGCCTCTTTTATAGGACTGGCAGTCAATCCACGGCCACTTTTATTACTATCAGTTTCAAATAAATAGATTATAGACTAACCTAACTAACGATTTCAAAGCAAGAAAATATTTTCTTGGATCTAAATATT
>CM032456.1:48831268-49048104 GCA_019049505.1 Pachyrhynchus sulphureomaculatus
TATATATATATATATATATATATATATATATATATATACTATACATACAGTCCAGTCCAAAAAGTCTTCATGCACCATCTGCTTTCTATACTATTTTTCTGTAATGGTAATTAATTGGAACTATGAGAAAACATATTTAAATTAATATTTGAAACTTAAACCAACGAGAATTAGTATTAAAAACAAGTACGGAACATTTTATTTAAAAGTTACAATTATTGTTATAAAAAATGTAAGCAAAATTAATGTCAAAAGAGTCTCCATACACTCAAGAACTGCACTGAAAAAAAACACGTTATAATCAGCCGCATTTTATCAAGCTATCTATTGCTCGCTAAACTGATAAACAAATGAATAATTTTTTTGGCCATCCTTTATAACCTGTCACTTGTTGGTAGTAATTTTGCAGTGGGTTTTCAAAGTAGTGTTAAAATGAGCGAGAGAAATTGTGAAATTCCATGTTCAAATTCGAAAGGTCATAATTGATTTGTGGAAAGATGGAAAATCGTACAGAACTATAGGAAAAACTGTTAAAAAGTTTCATGCTAGTGTTCAGTGCATTGTAAACTATAAAATTCGACCACGTAAAGAGGCACCAGTATTGTTAGACAAATAATTATAGATCCCAAGAAAAGGGGCCACCAAAATTAAAAGAAGAAGTACGGGAAATATTTTCGAAAAATGTTTGTTCACAAACAGTGAGAAATTTTTTACACAGGACAGGCTATAATTGGTGTGCAGCCAGGAAAGAGCCGTTAATTTCGAGAACTAATTGCAAATAGCAGTTAGCTTTTGCTAGGGAATACGTTACTGAACCTCCTGAATTTTGGAATCCGTAATCTTTAGTGATGAAACTAAAATTAACCTTTTTGGGTCTGATGGCAGAACTAAAGTTTGGAGACAGAAGAATACTGCATTCGATATTAAAAAGATTTGTTCCACGGTGGGATAAGGGGGTGGCAGTTGTGTTCTGCTTTGGGGATGTATGTCCGCTGGAGGGATTGGAAATTACATTTTAATAATGGTACCATGAATCAGCATGTTTATTTGAACATTTTTGAGAGACAATTTGAGAGAAAGTGTCTCCAAAATTTAAGCACTCTCGAAAAAAAAGATGCATTTTCCAACAGGACAATGATCCGAAACATACCACAAACTTGGTGCGAGAATGGATGATCTATATGTGCGACACCAGCTTCATACACCTCCGCAATCACCCGATGTTAACCCCATCGAGCATTTATGGGAGGAACTTAAACGGCGCGTTCGCAAACATAATGTTTGAAATAGAGAGGAATTAAAAAACAGAATATTGAACGAATGGGAGAACATGCCAGCAGAAGTTACTAGAAAGCTGGTTGCAAGCATGACAAAAAGGTTACAGGAGATTATCAGGCCAACAGCGGTCTCACTTAAATATTAGTTTGAACGAAAGTTGTTGTTATTTTCCGTCAAACTCTGTCAAACTATTATTGATAACACAGTCCCCCACAAAAAAAAAGTGGGGTATACTTTTGATGCGATATATCAGATCCGCAGTTATTTTTGCCCGCTGATCACGAATCTGACGTCAGAATATCGCCATCACATCTCAATTTTTTTTTCTAGCCCTCAAAAAATAGGTAAAAATTAGTGAAAATTAAGATACAAAAATATACTCCTAAAAAATTGATTCAAGCTTTTTCATGAATCCAAAAATGTATTAATATGTATTCGGACACGCTAAGCTAATATTCATCGGTTAGATTAAGCCATATAGTTCTGTTTTCTTTCTAACCTCAATAAATCAGACAGATATAGTGCTTCTCGAATGCAAAAACGAATTCAAATTAAAATTCAACCGATTCTTACCAAATTTTGGTACACGGGGGTTATTTGGGTTGCTGATCATGAATCTGAAGTCGGATTTGCAAAATTCAAAATGGCGGATCCAAGATGGCGGACAAAATTTTTGAAAACCAACCGATTCCTACCAAATTTGGTATAACAGTTGGGGAATCCTCAAACCTGATACTCTTAATCCCTAAACCCTGAAACCTTAGACTTCCACACACCCTGTAACCTCAAAAAAATAGACCTCAAGTAACCCTGTAAACTTTAAAAATGAGACCCAATAAACTCAAAACCAGGACTTTTTTTAAACCATATACTCTCAAATAGTAGACCCTTAAGCCCTAGAATTGCGAAGGTTAGACCCGCGCCTAACTTTCCTTTTTTTGGCTGTATCTTGTTCTTTTTTCCGCGAATGACCTATTCAAAGGCTTTCTGCCCAAACGCTTTTGAGGACTTGTTTCTCTTTTTAGCGACCAGCAATAGTCCGCTAGCATATGGTCATCCCATCGTCCTTGAATACCGATTTTCTATGATTTTTCAGATCTTGGTGAAAAACGTTCCCCTTGCTCCTCACTGTAAAGTCACCAAGATTATCTGGGAAATCATCGATGTGGGAGTCCAGGAAATGTAATTTTAGATTCATTAAGCAACCTAATGTTTGAAAATTTTTTACCATTTTCTCGACTATTTCTTTGTACTTAGGACTTTTATTATTTCCCAAAAAGTTTTGTTTGCGACTTCTTTAAAACTAAGCCAAGCAGCTCAACTTTATTCATTTTAGTAACAAATAATGAATCTTGAAACAATTTTCTTATTTGTGGCCCGTCAGATACGCCTGCCCTTAATTTTAGCTTCAGAAAATTTCGGAAATTTTTTATGCAAATATTTGAAACATGGGCCATTTGTATCTAATGCTCTCGTGAATTGCTTCATAAGTCCAAGCTTAATGTGAAGCGGGGGAATAAGAACTTTTCCTGGGTCTACCAATGGTGGAAACAATACATTATTTTCACCAGGAGTGAACGATTCTCTTGTTGGCCATTTTTTTTTCTTATAATGACGTTCCCTGTCTCTGCTATTCCACAGACATTTATAACAGGGATAAAGTGTAAACCCTAACTGTTGGCCAAGCAATTATTGTTACAATTTTCAGATCTCCACAAATTTTCCAGTTATGATCAGCATATTTTATTTTTATCAAAAGCTGCTTCATTCTTTCATATTTTCTCTTCCATAACTGTGGAATGAGCAATCGGAATGGGAGCGTAAACGTTGGGATTATGCAGCAAAACTGCCTTAATGCTCCGTTTAGAAGAATCAATGAACAGTCTCCATTCTTCAGGATCGTATGAGTTATTTTGAAATTCATCCATTAGACCTTTTACATCGGTACAATATGAAAGTGACAATTCCTCGTCCATAGTGAAATATTTTCGAAATTCTGCATCTCTGGTTCTATAATAAGAAATCGTAGCTTCTGGCTTAAGTAAATGTATTTTCTTTAAAAAGGAAGCAAGATGCTCTGAACCATCTTTGGATAAGCCTAAATCTCTGACTAGATCACTAAGTTCTGACTGTGATACGAGTATTGGTTCTGGTTTACGGTTGTATGGTAGAAATTCTTTATCTGTGTCACTAGTATATGATAGGTTGTCACTAGAACATTCATTAGTAACAGTGTTTGAATCTTTTTCGACAGTCTCAATGTTTTCGGCATGAACTGATAAGGTGAAATCATTTGTTTCCATAACATCAGCATCAAGTGGTTCAGGAGGCGGAATTAGTTTAGTTGGTCTTGTTACTGTCGAAACATCGTTATAAGTAATAGTGGTTTTATTTTTTCGGTTATGCCTAGATACAACATTCATACAAAAGTAACAATCATTTTCACTGTATGGTCTATTCCATATTGCTGGTCTGGAATATTTAATCGCCTTCTTATTGATGTACAATATTATTTTGCAAGAACTGCAAATGATGTGGGGAACCCAATCTGTATCCTGGTGCTGTATGTCAATGTTAAAACAATCCTTATATAAGGTTTTAATCTTATCCGTTATCGGTGACCCCATTTTACTCAATACGTGTTGACAGCAAATATAACAAAATGAATCACTGTTTTTATCGCACTTATGAAAAGTCCTTGTACCGTGAGACCGTTTTCTTGTAGCATTATACTCTACATGAGCCAAGTCACCCACACATGAAGAGCTACGGTCGCTGGATGACGACGGCTGCGGGCCCGCTTTCTCACCCTGACCAACCGCCGATACTGGGTTTCCGAGTCCCTGCATCGTAATTCTCTTTCTTCTACCTGCCATGACGGCATCTAAGCCGTTATCCAGGGACTCTGCCGGCTAGTGGAGTAACACCGTTGCCCACCGTCACCACGTGGAGGTGCTCTGGATGCAGGTAGAAGAATAAAAATCGACCGATGAATTTTCTCGGCGTTCAAAATGGCGCGAAAACATCTGCCATCTCGAATTATGCAAATCCAACCTCAGATTCGTGATCAGCGACCCAAAAAAATCCCCATGTACCAAATTTGGTAAGGATCGGTTGAATTTTAATTTGAATTCGTTTTTGCATTCGAGAAGCACTATATCTGTCTGATTTATTGAGGTTAGAAAGAAAACAGAACTGTATGGCTCAATCCAACCGATGAATATTAGCTTAGCGTGTCCGAATACATATTAGTACATCTTTGGATTCATGAAAAAGCTTGAATCAATTTGTTAGAGAAGTATATTTTTTCTTAATTTTTACTAATTTTTACCTATTTTTTGAGGTTAGAAAAAAATTGAGATGTGATGGCGATATTCTGACGTCAGATTCGTGATCAGCGGGCAAAAATACTACGGATCTGATATATCGCATCAAAAGTATACCCAACTTTTTTTTTTGTGGGGCTGTGTAATTATTAAGTGTATGGAGACTTTTTTTGGAATTAAGTTTGTTTACATTTCTATAACAATGCTGTAACTTCTAAATAAAATGTCCCGTAGTTGTTTTTAATACTAATCCTCGTTGGTTAAGTTTCAAATATTAATTTAAACATGTTTTCTCGTAGTTCCAATTAATTAGTTAAACATAACAGAAATATAGCATAGAAAGCAGGTGATGTGTGGAGGCTTTTTGGACTGACTGTATATAAAACTTATTAGATCGCTAATATGTTAATCCGAAGGCTAGACATAATTCTTTAGCATCACTTACTTCCCATGTATTAAAAGAGTTTATCCAGTCAAATTAGACTTTGACTTCCTGACCTAGCTGAATTTAGGCTTCATTTCCTTATTAGATATTATCTATGGAGCATCGTGCCGATAGACGGACAGCCAGACAGGCCGACGGAAATCTAGGAACCTTAAAGCGTGAAGAAAAGCAAAAAAAAATCTCGGAATATGATTTTTTCACAAAGACAATACTTTCTTTTAACAAGGAAAATAAGAAACTGTGCATACGATATATAATCGAAAATAAATAAAAATTGACAGATACAAGAGATCTTGTTGATAATTTTTTATATATTTTGATTATTTTGTGGACTAAATCAGGTACCTATACCCAAATTCTTTCTTAAATTTATTATAGTTAAAAATCTAGAGATACGCTCAATTCAGAACTTCACACACTTAAAATTCAATTCTTTAACCCAACGAATAGGCTCATGAATGATATACGTGTAATTTTTCAAAACAATACCTTGTCTCATACGTTTTCGAATGTACAAGAGGATAAAAACAGAGTCTTAATTAGAAAAAATATCACGCATCAGCTGTCGAAAAGATGCACTTTTGAGTTCAACCACCGTTCAATGACCGTCTTGTCGTACCTTTGCCTTTTACTTTGCTTCTGCAACGTTTGCAGAGAGCCAATGCCCCATTGTGCACTTTGAATCAAAAAGCTCTGTATTGAGAAGCTCTGGCTTAGAGACAACTTGAAAATTAAAACTTTGTCTGCACTTTCTGGTGCAGTGGCGGGTCAAACACGCTCAATATTCTTGTTAGAGAACAAAAACTTGGATTTAAAATATGATGAAATTAGATTATTGGCTAAGCTGCACTCGAATGGGATATCTCTCAGGTTTTATTTATAGATCTCAAATTTTTCTAAGAGATCGTTTCGATACATTACCACACTCTCTTACTACTCTTTCTACTTCCAATTCATAGCTTTGCTAATAACAGCACGCTTTTTCCTCAATTATCTTACACTGCGGCTGTCGAGATAAATATCCAGAGACAGCAGGAAATTACATAAATCAATAAACATCTGGAAGAAATTTTGTCATGAGATTATAGTAATCTAGTTGAATTTAACGCTACAAAAACTCACACAGTGACTTGAATTTGGGAACAAATCTATCTGGGCATGATCATATTACACACTGCTAGTAAAAATTGTTTCTCCTACACTGTAAAAATTGTATGTAAAATTACATAAACCATCATTGACAAAATTAACTTAATTTTTCACGGAACTTCACATAAATATTTATTTATATCAGAAAGAAATTAAAAAATAGGATTTAAGCGGTAAAGTTGCATATATCTATGCGTTATTACGTTTTATTTTTGCTATTTTTATAACGGTACGTAATATGTTCGTTATAAAATGAATTATTCGACAATCTACGTAAACTCGGTGCACTTTGTATTTACCACTATTTGGCGACGTCTGGTCATCTCGCACGACACTCTGATAAAGAAATTTAATTGTTTAGTGTTGCTCATGCTGTTAGAAGTTAATTGGTGGTAGCCTCTAAAAGTAACACAGATACACACACTTATTTACACCTTAAGAAGCTAGTTTTTTATTTCTTAGTAATCATTATTTCATTTAAGATATTAAGTTTGTTTCATGTAGCGATGTCTGTTATACAAATGGTGGGACTGTACATCAAACGAAGTATTTCCAAAGGTACTTACCAGATTAGGGTTAGTTGTCTACAATTTTATCTTATTATTAATGCTGCTTCTTTTAACTTTATTTCAGGACGTACAGTTAAAAAATTTGAAACAACATATGGTTGAATATCATGTATTATTGAAATAGGTAAGTTTTACATTAAGTCGTGTGTAACTTTTAATTTTGTTTATGATTTTATATTAGTAAAGCACTTCATCATTATTTTTAATTTATTTTAAATTTCCCTTTTGATTACTAATTCGTATAATAAAAGGCAATTTATATAGTGTAAAACTTTTCTGGTAAATTGTAGATAAATATATGACTTTATTTATATATTTTTCTCGACCATCGATAAAATACCACTTCCATGTTTGAGATTCTGATCTCAAAAATACTCATACATTTATCACACATATCCAGAAGAGACCTGTTCACCCGATTGGTCACCCAAAACTTACCACAAGCCATGATTCTTTAGAGCTTCGAAGAAAACTTTGCGACTTGAGTTTGTTCTGTAAATATCACGGGAAGTGGTCGATAGAATTTAGCTCGCTTGAATCCTCTCGCAGCAGTACACGGTAAAAATACATGTTGCCTCTGTTATATCCTTGTGGAATGCCCAGAGCATAACTTGCAGCAATTCAAAACAATTGAAAATCACTTTGGTAGCGATTTAGAGATATTCCTTCACCACTCTCAACAACTTTGGAGTTAATCCAATGAATTAAGTTTTAAGTAGTAGTAGAAATAAATAACGGAAGAATTAATAGAACTATCATAATTTTTATTATTTTAATCAGGGGTGCTCAAACGGTCGATCGCGATCGACAAGTCGATCGCAAGTGCTTTTTGAGTCGATCTCGAGAAAAAAATTCCGATATAGAACTATTCACAGATTTTGTTTTGGGGTAACTAAAACAAAATGTAACGAATAAACTACTAAAATTTATTCGATCCACAATTAGGCCAGAATAACCCCCTTATCACTTTCTTTTATGGTAATAACCCTTTGCTAGCGGCAAAAGGCGGCTTTATCAAAGAACGCGCGGTACTTGTCAAAGAAAAGCCGCGTTTTTGATTACCGCCGATTTTTCTAGAAACTTTGGGCGGCGTGTTTGACGGGAACATGCGAGACTTCGTTCGCGTCGATATAAATGTTGCGCCTGCAGGAATAGAAGTCAGTCTGAGTTGTAACTTGAAGGCGATACATCGATACAAAGTTTATTAATAAATAGCCCAAAATGAGTGCGGTGAAGAAAAGTAAAACTTATCATTTTAATAACGATTGGGAGGAAGAATTTTTCTTTTGTATGATAAAGGATAAGTGCATTTGTCTCATTTGCCGTGCGTCAGTTGCAATACCTAAGCGTGGGAACTTAAAGAGGCATCATAAAACGGTTCATAAAAACTATGAAAAGGATTTTCCGTCACAGAGTGAATTAAGAAAAACGAAAAGTACGTGATTTGATAATTTGTTTGAAAAAAGAACAAACCATGTTCACAAGACCAGCCAAACAATCAAAAGCTGCAACGATCGCGTCATTTAAAATATCTCATATATTGGCGAAACACAAGAAACCATTTGATGATGGATTGGTTGTGAAGGAAGCATTTATTGAAGCGGGTGAGACTTTATTTGGAGATTTTAAAAATAAAACAGAGATTATGTCTGCTATTAGAGAACTTCAGTTATCTCGTCCGACTGTCACAAGGCGTGTTGAAGTCATGAGTCAGGACATGGCAGATAAACTAAAACATGATATCATGGAATGTACATACTTTTCTTTACAGTTCGACGAATCCACCGATATGACAGACACTGCCCAGCTGTGTATTTTTATTCGAATGGTATTCAATGACATGTCGGCTAAGGAAGAGTTTTTGACAATGATTCCTCTGAAAGGAAAGACCCGTGGCAAAGATATATATGACGTTTTCTTCAATTTTGTAACAAACTACAAGCTACCAATATATAAACTAGTGTGCATTACAACCGATGGAGCACCAGCAATGACTGGAAACAAAAACGGTTTTGTGGCATTGTGTCGAGCTAATGATGATTTCCCTTCATTTTTCTCCTTCCATTGCATTATACATCAACAAGTTTTTGTGTTCAAAAGTTCTAAACATGGAGGAAATTATGGGCATTACAATAAAAATTGTGAATTTCATCCGTGCACGTAGCTTGCAACGACGGCTCTTTAAATTGCAGTTGGAAGATAGTGAGTCAGCTGAACACACTGATTTAGTTCTTCACACGGACGTCAGGTGGTTGAGTCGCGGAAAATTCCTAGAAAGGTTTCAAGAATTATTGCCCGAAATAACAGCTTTTCTGGACGAAAGAGGTCATGACACTCAGATGCTGAAAAACGGAAAATGTCTGACTGATTTGGCATTTTTGACAGACATCACAATGCATTTAAACACCATTAATTTGGAGCTTCAAGGTGAAGGAAAACTATTATTGAGATGATTAGCGCAATAAACGCATTCAAAAGTAAATTGCAACTTATGATAGATCAACTGAAAAGAAAGGATCTGAAAAATTTTCCGTCTTTGAAAGCAAGGATTCCTCAGTTGAATTATGATATTTATGAGGCAGAATTATCAAATATTTTGGGCCAATTCGAAATACGTTTTTATGATTTCAGTAAATCGGCAAATATCGCATCATTTATGAGTTATCCTTTTTCGTATAAAAACATTAAGGAATTAGCTACTGAAAATAACAAGTCAGTTTAACATGGACTCATGTTCTGTTGAAAATGAGTTAGTGCAGATTATATCAGATATACATCTCAAAGCCACAGCATCTGATACAAAATTCTGGTGTTTTATATCTGAAGATAAATATCCGAATCTAAGGCAAATCGCCCTTCAACTGATGGCAATGTTTGGATCAACTTACTTGTGCGAGTCTGCATTTTCTGAAATGAAGATAATTAAGTCAAAATATCGCAATCGACTAACTGACGAACATATGTCATCATGCTTGCGATTAGCCCTCGGTAATTACGTACCATCTTATGAAAAGTATGCTAAGGACATGCAGTGCCACGCTTCAACATCAAAGTCACTCTTTAGTTAAGTTTAGACACTAGAACTCGTTTGTTTTGTAAGAACCAATAAACTCGCAATTTTGAATAATTATGAGTTTTTTTCATTGACATTTTAGAGCAGACCTACACTTATCTTGACTAAAAAAATGCATATTGTGCGGAAAACTAATATATATGCCACGATACACCCTACCTAGACGACAATCCTGCATCACACTTACTTGCAGCCTCTCAGAGTCGATCGATCGTAGTCTAACAATATTGAGGTAGATCGCCAGCAGTTCAAGTTTGAGCACCCCTGTTTTTAATGATAATAAAGTCAACGTACTTTATTTGCTTTATTTATTCTTAGAATAAAGCCGAAAATAATAAACTTAAATTTGAATCTTTCAATATTCTATTGCATAGACACATCTACCCCATGTGCAATCAACTTCTCATTATGTAATTCCAATTGAATGAACTTAGCCCCAAATTA
The DNA here is from genome assembly GCA_019049505.1 of Pachyrhynchus sulphureomaculatus. NCBI lineage: Eukaryota > Metazoa > Arthropoda > Insecta > Coleoptera > Curculionidae > Pachyrhynchus > Pachyrhynchus sulphureomaculatus. The sequence continues at coordinate 48,841,553 of CM032456.1, forward strand.
AATCGGCCTTTATGACGTTTTTGCGTGAACAAGCATCACAGTCAAAATTATTATGGATAGACGAATAGAGGGCAAAAAGAACGAGGGAAAAATGAGAGGCCAGGGGTGAAAAGTTAATATACAGTTGACCTTCTTGCCTAAGCCGAAGTTGATAAAAATATGAAAATGAAAAATGAACATGGACAAATAAATAGTTCCCTTATACGACAAGAATCCGATAACAAAATTTGCCGTTTTCGATCAACTCGATATAATGGAGGCAAATGCCGTAAAATTTTCATGATTTTTAGAAATTTTTGGGTACAGCTTGGATATCAATTTAACTACTTTTAAACAGTGCCAACATAATGTAAATGAGTTTTCTCTGCCTAATTTTGATCGCAAGGCCACTTTTCTGTTATGTTTTCGGGTCACTATTTCTTAAATATCTCAGCTTCTGTTCGTTGTTACGAGACAGAAAAAAAAACTTTTACTTGTTTACTTGTTACTATGGCAAATTGAAAAATGTTTTTTTACTGGTAATTTCCGTTCAATTCGATATTACGGCTTTAAATTATAGGAAAATATAAATTTTATATTAACAAAGAAGTGTAATACTCAGTATATATCACCACTACACCAAACATTTTATTTTTGCACTCGACGCGCGTTTCGCTAACTATGTTAGCTTCATCAGGAGCGATGATTGACTGTCAATCAGGAGCGATGATTGACAGTCAATCATCGCACCTGATGAAGCTAACATGGTTAGCGAAACGCGCGTCGAGTGCAAAAATAAAGTGTTTGGTATCAGTAGTCAATCATCGCTCCTGATGAAGCTAATATGGTTAGCGAAACGCGCGTCGAGTGCAAAAATAAAGTATTTGGTGTAGTGGTGATATATACTGAATAGTGTTATTGTGCCAAAGATTCCACATTCCCAACTTAACAAAAAAGTGTACCAAATTTTATTAAAAAATATTAAGGTCTTCTTCTTCCTCTATTCCTTTTGCCCATGACGACGTCGAACTTTTCTTGTTCATTCTTTCACCCATCCCTTCTAGTTTTTTTTTCCGGTCACCGGCCAGCATCTTCATTTGATTTAATGTTTTCCTCTTTTGCCTTCCTATCTCCTCCATCTGTTGTATCCATGTCTTTCTCGGTCCGCATCTCCTCTTCCTCCCTCCCGACCTTGCTTCCATTGCTTTTTTCGCCAATCTACTGTTGTCCATTCTTATCACGTGTCCAAACCAGTTCCTGTTTTTCTTCCCTTCTACGTCTTCTTGATTTAGTTTCTGTCTGTTGTCCTCATTTCTTATTCTATCCATCTTTGTCTTTCCTACTATTTTTCTCAGTTGTTTCATCTCTGCTGCTGTCACCGCACTCTCGTGTTTGTTTACACTCACCTAGTTTGTTTACACTCACATCCGTATAACAGCGTTGGTACTACTAGTTTATTGTATATCTGGAGTTTTATTTTTGTTTTTTTTCCCAAATATTGTATTATTCAGAGCACAGTATATGTTTGTGGTTTTCTTTACTCTGTTTGCTATCTCTAGACCTATTTTCCCAGCATCTGATATCAAAAATCGTAGGTATTCATATGCTGTTACTCATTGTATTTGTTGTCCCTTGCATTTTATCCCCTCTGCATCCATTGGTGCATATTTTCTATCTCTTCCGTCCAAATGTCGAACAGTGTCTTCATTTTTCCCTTTGTGTCCGCGATCAGCACTATATTATCTGCGTTATAGCATTTCATCGAGTTGGATCGGCAGCATCTGCCTGTATCCTATGGTTGTTTGGAGTCTTGTTGTTCTTTCCCTTGTATTTTTCAATATTTTGTCCATTACTAATATAAACAATAGTGGGCTAAAACTGTCTCCTTATTTTATTCCTCTTTTCATCTCAAACTTTCCAGATCTTTTTCCCATTTAGTAGTACTAAGCCGTAAACTGTATTGTAAATGCTTTTAACTATTCTAGTCATTTACTTTAGGGATCCCATCTCATCTATTATTCCCCATATTACTGACCTCTCCACCGCGTCGAACGCTGCATTCAAGTCTATGAATGTAATAAACAATTCTTTGTTAGCCTCGTTCTTTTTTTCTATCAGATTTCTTATTACGAAGATATTATCCGCTGTTCGTTTCCCTCCTCTAAATGCTGCCTGTTCTTAGCCTATTTTATGTTCCGCGAATTTTCTAATCCTTCCTTTTTGTGTATGTTTTAAATGCTGAGGACGCCAGACAAATCGCTCTGTAATTTTCGAATTCGAATTCATTTCCTTTTTTGTGTATGGGAAGTCTAAATTCTCCTCCCATTCTTTGGGGATTTTCTCGTTATTCCATGCTGTTCTGCACATCTCCCAGAACCATGTTCTGCCCTCCTCTCCCATCCATTTAATCATTTCCGGGTCCATCTTCCCTGGATATTTGTTCCATTTGGTCCTCCATCAGTTCCTCTGCTTGTGTAATTGTGGCTTCGTCTTCCCGTTTAAATTAAATAAAAAATATTAAGAAGATGGGTCAAAATTCGCATTTTAGTCCAAATCTTATTACGAATTTTTCTTGTAGGCAAAAGGTCGTAGGACGCTTTTTTTTAAAATATCCGAAATTTTACGCTCTTTAAGTTGATTACAAGGAAAAATAAAGAATATACAAAAGAAATTTTTTTCGTTACGAAAAATTCATTTTTTTTCGCTTCTGCTCTAGAAAAGGTTTGGTTTCATTCTCTTTATTTTTATTTTAATATTTTCTCTTAAATATAACATAAAGAATGATTTTAAAGCAAATACCTATTTTATAATAAAATTATGATTTAGATAACAGAAAAAGAAAAAATACAACGAAACAAAAATGGACTAAAACAATGCATAAAAAGAAACTGTTGAGAGTCAAAAATTTTTCATAAAGATGTGTTTTTAATTTGGTCACAAAATCACTTGTATAGTTTAATATGTCTTTAAGAAATACCATAAGAGCGCAACTTGACCAAGAATCCATCACGCCAAACACTGTCAAACACCTTGGATATATCGAATGCAGCTGCTCTGTACTCTCCATAGAGTTCAATTGCGTTATTCCAAAGATGTGTAATGTAGGTGGGACCCTCTGTTGAACTTTTCTTGCGAAAACCATGTTTGTGATTGCTAATATGTGGTACAATCCAAAAGTTCCCTCTGCACCCAAATGGTTTCACCGTTTTTTCCGCAAGTCGAACATTTTTTGGAAGGTCGATGTTGGCCCTGCTTCCAGCGCCGCCTAGTATCTACTTTACAATCTCGAAGCGGCAATCGTTTAACTTCCTCTTTTTAGGGGAGAACAGTTTAAGGTCACAAGCGGCCAAATTAGACGAATAAAGGGAGTAGGAGATGACAGTGATGGAATTCTTCGCCAAAAACTGTTGCGTACAGAAAGGACCGTGTACTGTGGTGCTGCAGGAGGAAACTCTTCTCGCTCCACAGCTTTCCAACCAATAGAAAGGTCATCTGAGATGTTCACAATTGTCAAACGGTGGACATCCGGAACGCTCGTCGTCTTCCGTCGAAATTTGGACGGCCTTAAATCGCGAAAACCACTTGAAAATTTGCGTACGATTTAGGGTTTCGTCATCAAATAGTTTCCGAACTATTTCATACATTTCAGTAGCACTTTCCCGGGTTTAAAACAAAATTTCACACACAGAAAAACACAATTGGAGCTTCAGACGAAAACTTACTTATAAAACAAACCAAACAAACCAGCATGTTTGAAACTTATCACGCTACCTTTTGGATCGCACCACGTAGTATTAAATCCTTCCAGATATTTTAGAAGAGCCTTTTCCATATCCAGTGGCGTTACTAAAGGCAATGTCACTGGTCGGTAGTTGCTTGATATAATATTTTGCTATTTTTAGATATTGACTGAATTCTAACGCATTTCCAGAAGGGCAGAAAATTTCTTTTCTGTAGGATCAATGGAAAATCCTACAGAAAACTGGTATTAGTTCTTTGCTGGTTGCATATAAGAAAATCATATTACGTATGTATGTACCCGCGTACTACAATTTGGGAAATTCTCAGCTCGGGCTCATATCTTACCTCAAAACATTATTTTCGTAACATATAATTCTATATTTTAGTATGTTAATGGCTTCTAAACAAGGTTAACGGCCTTTCCAAATTTCCAGACCTTGAAAGCAACCCCAAATTTAAATTTAGGAATAATTTTAGTCTTCCTCCCTGTTTCCATTTTCGCAATTTCGACCTTTGAAAGAACGAAATAATCTTTCCATTACCATATTTTCCTTCAATATAAAAAAGTTTTTATAAAGTTTTTTATGACATAAAGCGAGAATTTATGAGGTAATTAGAGTAATTTTTCTTCTCTGTTATGAACCCTAGGTAATAAGTATATTTTATTGGCGAAAAATAAACGTCAAAGACCTCTAACAATTTTCCGGCCTACCTAAAATTTGTTTTTCTAAACAAAATTTATATTTGTAAATTTACCTTTTTGACCCTATTATCACTTGATTCAAAGTTACTTAACACTGTACAGTTCCCAGAATAAAAAGTTATATCCAAACCAAAAAAAAATTAATCGTTAAAAGCAATCATAATTATAAAATTTCTTTTCAAATAGATATTTCTTTCAAATTTGGGAAGAGAAAAAAGACAAATCAAGCGAAATCTGAAGAGTAGGGTGGATGTGAGATCAATTTGTATTTGAGTTCGTCCAATATCGTCATCAGGAATCCTGGTTTGTGTAATTGGACGTTATTCTGGTAAAGAGGATTTTGTTTTTAGGCAAATATTGACGTTTTTTTTCTATTTCCTCATTCAAATATTGTATTAATCCAGAGTAATATTCTCCTTTCAGACTTCTATCTTTTTTTTAAGTAGATGATAAGAAAACTCTTATTAGATTTCCAAAAAAGAAATGGCCATCACCTCGCCGTCCAATAGAGTTGCTTTCGCCTTCTTCAACCATCCTTTGCAGTCCACTGCTTCTTCTGTTGTTTTGTTTCTGAAGTGTAACAGTGGACCTAGGTTCCATATAGAGTATCGAAAAAAATAATTCCTATTTCTTGTTAAACGGTCAAGACACGATCGCTTTGATCCATGGTAAGCGAGAGCACCGTCCAGCATGAGATCCTCTTTCTGATTATATCAGATATCATCAGTATCCACTATCTCTCTTAAAATTAATCGATGCGGTTTGGTCAACGTAATCGACTCCGTCATTGCGGTTCTGGTTCGCCCAGATAGTTTCTCGTCAAAAATGATCATTATCTTACATTTATACTCAGTAGCCGAGGTTTTCAGAGAAGAAACAGCATCTTCATACACTGAACCTAATTCGGTTTTGGTTTTCTTGGGTTTTTCTTTAAACGACGTGATTTTATTACGGCACGATACTCCAATTAATCCATTGTTGACAAACAACCACTTTTAATAATCCAGTTTATCGTATCCGATTTAAGAAAATAAACATACTGAATTCTACCTGCATTATTATTAATGGAAAATACCAATCTCTTTATTGTCAAAACAATTTCTAGGAAAATTAATGTAATTTACCAGTAAAATGCAATTTTTTACCGAAGGTTAGTTTGTAAGCGAAACCGGATTTTTTCTATTTAATATTAAAATTGTACATTTATCTTACCTTACTCTTATCTTAAATTTCATATCTAAAAGTTTTCGGTATTAGTTTTATTGTCACCTGGTATTAGGATCTTACCTATTCAATACATCTCGCGGCTTTTTTAGGAATTAAACTTGAGGTAGGCATTTTTAAATCTGTCATAAACGTCTATGTAATTTAATATTACAAATTTTCTTAAAAATGAACACCGAAATTTTTGCTTTTCGAGAAAAATCAATAAAAAGACTTCTATGCTATGTTTACAGTGGTGAAAGTCGCCTGCAAAAGGATTTAAATGTAGTTTTTCATGCATTTCCAAAAGCGAATGAGGGTAATATAAATATTACTAATGCATTTGGGCAAGTGGAAAAACTTGACAGACTGAAAGTATGGAAAAAAATTTCTCCCAATTGAATGAAAAATACCAATTGATGCTAAAGTTTATTCTAAACATTTTAAAAAAGATTACATTCTTCCAGGTATATAAAATTATACATTCTTGAACAGTCATTTGTTTTTTTTTTGTAATTTGTGTACGTGTGTCAAACAAAAATTCCTTATTAGATAACGTATTTCAGATTTTATTTTTATAAAATACTGTCTCAATTATTTTGTATTCACTCAGTCATAAATAGTTAATAAATATTAACCTCCGAAGTGAATTGGCATTTGATTTGAAACCAGTTAAAATTTTTCCGGTACGAATGTTTCCAATACCTCACTTTCCAGGTACATTTGATATCAGTACATGTTAAAACGCTAAGCTCGTGACTACAATCATTGTAAAAAATTAATTTTCATACAAAAATTGAAAAGCAAATATTAGACATTTATAGGTTAAAATCTTACCGATAACAATACAAAAGAGTTTCGAGGATATGTTTGCATTTTTCACCTTTACCGGCTTTACGAGAGCATTTCATACACAAAATTTCGCCTGTTCTATTGTTGAATGTGCGATTTATCTCAAACACTAGTGTTCGCAATTGGGCCGTGGATATCCGTGCTGCTTGAATTTTCGTAATGTTGGGCGCGACAATTTTGTCATCGATTATTCCACACCCAAGAAGAAGATTTAATTTTAAGAGTTTTTCACCGAGTGCGAAATTTCTTTGGGCAGGACTTGTACTGGCCCATTTGCAGATGTTGCCAACTGTTAATAATATTTTTGAAAAATACTGTCACACTCCCTATGCTTAACACGTTACAAATTTAAATCTGCACTCATATTTCGGCCATCTTAATAATAATCATAGTAGGCGCCGCCCACAGATAAGATCCTAATAAATAACAACAATGGTTCTGGAACTAGTCTGTCTACAGCCCAGTATTAATTGTTGAAAGAAAGAGTTCAGGCCAACGAACAATATTTTATAGTTAATTCATATTACTACAATTACCTTTACGATTTTTGACCGTAAGTTAAATTTCTTGGTGAAGCACCAACATTAGACTTTTATTTTTATTATATGTTATTTTGCCGAAGTGTAAACAACATATATTTTTTTTTTGAACACTGAATATGTCGAAATATGCGCCAACAAAACACCATTTACGGAAAGCGTTACTTTTCTTGTTTAATTGGAAGAAAAACGCTGCTGAAATCATCGATTGCTGTCGGAAATCTAATGTGATTATATTCCATCGATAAAAACATGAGTACTGATTTCGTCGCTTTAAAAGTGGTGGATAGCCGAAAAAGTTTAAAGATGAAGAGTTAAAGACATTACTTGATGAAGACCCGTGCCAAATGGCAGATCATTAGGAGTTGATCTATTTCCAAGCGCTTATATGCACTAGAAATGATTCAAAAGCAAGGAAATTGGGTGCCATACCAATTGAAACCGAGAGACGTTAAAAGGCGATTTTTCACCTGTGAACAACAGCGCAATCGGAAAGATTTTTTTGCATCATATCGTAACTGGTGATGAAAAAATGGATACGCTACAATAATCTATAACGCAAAATATTATAGGTGAACCCCGGTGAACTATCAACATCCTCGCCAAAACCAAATATTCATAGCTCCAAGCTTATGCTGTGTATCTGGTGGGATCAGCTGGGTGTAGTGTATTATGAGCTGCTCCAACTTAACGAAACTATTACTGGGAAACGTTACCGACAACAATTGATACAATTGAGCCGAGCGTTGAAGGAAAAATGACCGCAATATGCCAAAAGACACGACAAAGTGGTTTTTCAACATGACAACGCTCGGCTAAATGTTACAAAACCCGTTAAGGAAACGGTAGAAGCATTTGGATGGGATGTCTTACTTCACCGCCGTACTCACCAGACATTGTTCCTTTTGGTTATCACTTGTTCCGATCGATGACGTACAGCCTGTCTGAACAGCGCCTCCATTCTTATAAGGATACCAAAAAACAAGTCGATTCGTGGATAGCCTCAAAAGATAAGTCGGTTAAACGTGGTATTCATATGCTGCCGCAAAGATAGACAATACTTGGAATAATCAATATGTAACTATTTTTTCACAATAAAGCGATATTTTTTACCGAAAAATCCCTCAAAATTAATTCATATACCCAATATTAGCTCATTTTTCTGAAATTCCACTACCCAGGATGTATCTATCGGCCGCTGGATTTGTTTTTTTATTCGCTAGAAGTGTGAATGTAACGAGAATTTTACATTTCCCCCTTCGAGAATTTTACATTTCTGCTCATTTCCACGTCTCTATATCATGAATCTGAAAGTTTATTTGTTCATGATTTTTTAGTTCCTCAAATATGTAAAAGGGGTTAATAAGATCCGGGAGGATGTTAGAGGGGTTGTTTCGTGCATATCGTGGTATAAATCCTCAGAATTCTTAAGATCTGAAAATTGGTTTATTTTTTCATTATTTTTAATCGGTCTAACATGTAAGTTGTTAGTAAGGTAGGGGAGGGGCATTAGATGGGTTACCTGGAATATATTGTGTTATACGTCTATTTCAGGGTTCTTGGAGTCGAAAAATCTGAAAAAATTGTAAACAATTGGTTCAACACGTAAGGGCTTAATGAGGTAGAGAAGGGGTTATAGGGGTCATGTTATACTTTTTTTGAAAGTACTTGGAGTCGAGGTATGTGAAAAGTGTATTATTTGAAGGGTGGGTGACTAGGTTAGGGGATGGTTTCCCGGATTCTTGAAGTAAAGAAATTTGCAAGTTGTGTTATTTTCATTATTTTGAATTATTCGAACATGTAAGGGATTAATGTGGCAGGGGATGTAGTTGCTTGGCATATACTGCATTATATGTCCTTTTTAGAGTTTCTGGAATCGACGAATCTAAAAATTATATTATTATTTACTATTTTCAATTGGTCAAACATACAGGGGGTTAAAGAGGTAAAGGGTGGTGGTAAGAGGGATTAGTTCGTATATATAATGTCACATGTTCTTTTGAAGAGTCGAGGAATTTAAGAATGGCCTTATATTTTCATTATTTTCAATTGGTCAAACATGTAAGATGTCAACGTGGTAGGTTAGGTCATTATCTAAATTTCCATCACATAGAAGTTCATAATAAAAATTTTAAAAATTAGCACGTTCACCATATTATCAACAATATATATGATTTAAATAATTTTTCCATCTTCTAATTAGAGCATTCATTTCTAGATCGACATAATTTCTTATACTGTGACAGAATTTCAATTCCTTCCACGGTGTAATGTAATGTTAATGATACAGGCCCATACTTAAATAAAATTATTTCAATTAGACCGATTTAATGTTCTTAAAATGTGTAACAATTATTCTTAATGTAGGTACACTGAAATTTGAAAATTGACGGTATAAGGACTGCACGTGGATCATATGGATGAAGAAGTAGGGCCTATAAGTACACATTTTTTAGCGTTCTGTACTGAACACTTATGGGATCACTTCGATGTCTGTCTGTCCGTCTGTCACACTCGATTTTCTCCGAAACTATTTGAAACAGAAAGTTGAAATTTAGCACAAATATACGCATTGAGGGCACAATCAGAGTCGTGTAGTTTTAAAAGTTCAATTTTGACTTAAGGTCTTATTTTTGGGGGGTGAAATCGGGAGTGAAAATTTTCTTTTTGTAAGGTTATCATGTGGGGTGTCAAATGAGAGCTTGTGAAAACACAAATTCAAAAATATATATGATGTAATACTTGCACACATTTTTTTTGTATTGTTTTTATAAAATGGCCAAAAACCTCCTGTATACCTATAAAAGTACTGAACAAAAAATTTTGGAAAAAATTCGGGAATAGTGTCCATAAACTGTAGATTGAGCGAAAATTGTCATGAATGTATTACGTTTGATAATTTATCTGGTATAAAAAAACTATTGGACAGGCAAAATGGGGAAGGTCTATTTCGAAAATTATGAATTGAACCGAGACTAATAGCTACTGCTTTCCGTATTAGGTACCGAGACAAAATAATCTTATTTTACTTGTTTATAAAAAACAAATATTTAGGTAGTAAATATTTGTTTGCAACTTTTACTACTAGATTCCAGATTGAGTTAGATTGATTTATCGGCTATTAGGGAGCTAAGATGCTATAACTATTATACATTTTAAACTACTCCCATCATCATATGATTATGTCTTTTAAAACGGGTATTTTAATACCATTTTCTTCAGAAGGAGTGACAAAATATGTTTGTTGTGTTTCTTTTTATACTACTACGGAGATAGTAAAATGATACGAGACGAGATACATACTTGTGCCGATTGTTGAAATATCAGCCCGTGTTTATTGGCCTTCTCTTTAATGTTAAAATCTCTTTGGGGACAGGAACACCCTAAACAAGAATTGAACTAAAGAAAAAGTCACGAATCTCGCCGCATTAAAAATAACAATTAAGGACAAGTGCAAAAGGTGTCAATAAAACTAATTAGAAACGCAATGTTTGTTCATGTAGATTCTGCCAAATTAGAATGTATCAAAGTGATAATATCGAAAATTTAATATAAATTGATATAATATATAACAGAAATAATTTATATATATATATATATATATATATATATATATATATATATATATATATATATATATGTATAATAAATTGATATAATATATAATATAAAATAAAATGAATAAAAAAAACCGGCCAAGTACAAGTCGGATCCTTACCTAGGCTAAGGTAATTAGGTCTCCGACATGTATATATCTTCAATATATATTTTCACGTTGTCTTAGTCAAAAATAGTTAGAGCTTAGCCAATAAATCAATCTAGCTCAATCTAGAATCTAGTAGTAAAAGTTGTAAAACAAATATTTACTTCCTCAAAAGATTAAGTTGGGAATGTGGAATCTTTGGCACAATGATACTACTCAGTATATATCACCACTACACCAAACAATGATGATTGACTAATGAGTCAATCATCGCTCCTGATGAAGCTAACATGGTTAGCGAAACGCGCGTCGAGTGCAAAAATAAAGTGTTTAGTGTAGTGGTGATATATACTGAGTAGTCCTCAATAGATGTTCAATTATAAACAAAAATATAAATATAATTATTTTGTCTCGGTACAGCTACACGCGACGCAGTAGCAGTAATACACTGAAAAATATATTAAAAAAACCTCCACCATATTGTCAAGCCATATAGGTTTTTTTACTACCAGTTAAATTATCAAACGTAACGTAATGTGAGAATTTTAACTCAATCAACACGTTATAAAGACTATTCCAAAATTTTTTCAAAATTTTTTGATGAGTACTTTTCGAGATAAAGTGAGGGGACATCGATTTTCCGGCCAAAATAATAAAAAGAAAAGTGTCCGCAGGTATTCCATCAGATATATTTTGAACTAGTGTTTTCACTCAGCTCGATGACCTGGTAAACATTTTTTTTACACTTCCCATTTAACCTCCTAAAACTAACCCTTTAATCAAATTTAAATTTCAAAACTACACGGCTCTAAGTAAGTCATCAATTCCTATATTTGTGCCAAATTTCAACTTTATATGTCAAATAGTTGCGGAGAAAATCGGGTGTGACAGACAGACACCGAAGTGATCCCGTAAGTGTCCCGTAAGGAACACTAAAAATGAAAATAATGTATCTAATAGTGCTTTCAATAAAACCCTCACCACCCTGCATAACTCACGGAAAAATTTTATGACGGTAACTTTCCTGAAGAAAGACCTGTATACTCCATACTCCTCTCTACGTTTGGTGAGAACAGCTACAGAGGGCTATAAATAGAAAAAAAAATCCGCACGTTCTACATTTCACATCTCAATGGTGCGTATGCGATTTTTATTCACCGGCCTTGAACGTGGGGCTTCGTCCGGAGCGGCTGAGTGATCCGGGCTGCTCTGCTCTGGTGCTATTTCGGGCGCACGGCCGGGCTCAACGGGCCAAGGTTGATGACACGCGTTCACCCTAGCACGCGCGTATCCATGAACAGGGTGACATTGCGGGTCAAGAGGTAATGCGAGATTAGTGTTGCAGTGTTGCTAGACTGAAAATACTTCTTAAGTAAGTTTCCAACACGATAAGATGTGTAGACTCAGAGAAAATTCATGATTATTTTGCAAAAAGTTATTGACACTACAGAAGCCGGTTGCACAATGATTTAATAATGTCAATACTATAGAATACTGAGACGTTATTATCTATAACAACTTTAATTGTGAAATGACAAACAAAAACTACAAATTGTCAACAGGGTTTACAACAATACGATTATGTATTCTAAGTTGTATATGTGCAGCCTCTTAAGTAAGAACGTGACGGATTGTATTCTTGAAAAAATGTGTTTCGAGAACATTTTTGTCATCAACGTATTATTTGGTGTGCTAACAATTACCTTAGTAAGTTGTCCAATCGCATCCTGCATCAATGATCGCCTGGCATCTTCGAAATTTGCTGTCGACGAGATTTTTTGCAATGACCTCCAAATTTTTCGAATCTCGCGAGACAACTGAGTCAAAGTCCTCAAGAGTCTTTCCTCTAAGCTTTCTCTTTACAAAGGACCAAATGTTTCCAATAGGGTTGGCATCCGGCGATTGTGCGGGTCACTCTAGTATCTTATCGTGGGCCTAAGCGAGCCGCATCGTGTCGTGATTTTCGCCCGGCAAAGGTTTCTTCAATGTGCTTCGGAATTTGACTACATGAGCTTGAAGATGTCGAATGATCTCATGGAACACATTTTCTTAATTTTGCCGCTCGCTCCTTGACGCAGCGTCAATTTCGGGTCCCGTGAAAACAAAGACATGATTCGTTTTTCGACTTTCTGTCGTTGACATTTTCCGTCTCGTTAAAATGATTAACCCATTTCTTCACAAACGATACCGACTTTTTAATATATTTAGCGGCCGCGGAATGTGTCTTTTTTAGGTTCCTTTGGATAAGAACAAAGAAAGACTGCCTCAAACCGACGCACAAACAAGTGACTCATTTTGGATTTTCGTGATTTCGACGAAAGTTCGGAATCGGCTGACACTTTTAGTAAAATACTTTGTAGACAAAGGTTCCCTCTGCCGATTTTTTTTTAATCGCCGGAATCGCATGAATTATCGCGGACACGTTCTTACTGGAAAAACCGTATATGTTATAAATATATCATACAATCTCAAACCCATTCTATACATTTTAACACATAAACCTGACTAGTTATTTCAAAGAATTTGATTCGAAAATAATATTTATAATCTACCATATATATAGATAAGAAATCAAATGAATCTAAAAATACTTATGGACCAAACGAAGAAATACAAATCTTCCAACAAACCTAAAAAATTTAAATGATAGTAGAACTGTATATACCGGGGGTTGGATTGGAAGAAAACTATATTTTTCTACATTATACCTTCTACACTAATACACTGAGTCCTATATTTCTCAAGTTGTGTTATTCTATCTAAAAGAAAAGATCGCCTCAAAAAATGAAACAACAGCGGCCATCAAACTGATCATCTAAGGAATATTTTCCCGAGGCCTTAAGTATTTCCGACTCCTGAGGCCTTTGTTCAAATGTTTACACAAAAAAACTCGCAAGCAGGACTACATATTGTAGCTATCAGAATCTGTAGCTTTGATTAATGGCTTGAACAATGCAAGCCTTGTGGACCCAACAGTTGTCCTGTAACAGCAAAGCTGCGGAGGTTTTTCTCTCATAGGCTCCTTCAGTTTTTGGTTCGTCCTTCTATAAACCTCCCCATTAGTTGTGAACCCTTTTTCGATACATTCAATAAGCAAAATCCATTCTCAGTTCCAAGAAACGGTCAAACACGACTAAGTTTTTATCTTCTTTGGAAGTGGACAGCCTTATGAACCTACTACTTCGACTCCTGCTTCGTGGGAGAATCCCAATAGAACATCTACGTCACCTGAAACAATTCGCAAAAAAATAACTCTCATGGCTCTCTAAAGCGGAAAAATTTACTCTTTCCTCACTGGTTTCTGCTCTGATGTAAGGGCTTTAGGGATCCATAGTGCAGAAAACTTTCAGTTTCAATTCGTACGGCACCCAATTTCCTTGCTTTTGAATCATTCCCAGTGCATGTAAGCGCTTGGAAATGGTTGTGCGATCAACTCCTAATGATTCTACACGTTTTATCATCCCTAAATCTTTATGCGCAATCTTGAAAATTGTACCATCGGATAATTAAGCTTCTTTAGCAAACAGATTTTCATTTATTAATCTGATAATAGCAAATTCTTAGCGATCCTAAAGGTTTCCTCACTTCTTGCCTCAACCGGTCTTTCTCATTTGGCTTCATCATGAAATAAATCTGGATCCCTTGAACTCTACTTAGAACCAAATTTCACTTGAAAGTAAGATGGGCCATCCTTACCTGGGACATTCTTTTGTGAGTAACTTATGGTCCATTTTTCTTTTTAGTGAGAAACTTTATCAATATGCGGTATTCCAAATTATATATACTCATTTGTCGAAGGAAAAAAAAAAACACAGAAAATATGATTATCGCTACAGAAAGACAAACTCGTGGAACAAAAACGTCGCCGCAAAACGAAGCCTGCTAGCTACCGCCGGATCGTTAATATGTATCTTGTCCAATTTCTCAGATATGCCACACATATTTCTCCCTATTTTTGTTAGATATAATACAACTTCAATTTGCGCGGAATTTCTGAAAAACTCGAAGAGGCACTTTCGAACGAACCCAGCCGGTGTCTTTTTGTTCCACGTGTTTATCTTTCTGTAACGAAACACAAAGAACAGCTATAGTGATTTGAAAACCAAGCAATTTTTCTATGACGTCGTTTTCATTAGCTACGTAGCGAACTTTAAAAAACACCCTAGTAAAGATGTGCTATAAATTGACACAGTTTAGGAGGACACAATCTGATCCATATTAAAGCTTATGATATGTAGTTTTGAATTTTGAGTGGCATATTAAGAAATTGTGCTGATTTGGGCTCAATACCGACCCAAATCTGAAAATGGATTTAAAAAAATTTCAGAAAAACTAAAGTAAAAAATGTAATTTCCTAATATAACCAAAAGTTTTCTCTGATAATCTTATTCTGTGCCAAAAAACCTACAATTTTTGTATGGCCTCGATTTTCGGAGATATGTATCACTTTTTAACCATTCGTTATTTTGATCTATATTTTTTACGACTTTTTTCATATATGTTCTCAACAAAAAAATGTACTTATTTTGAGTTTAATGATTATTATCCATTTAAAAATTTTGAAAATCTTAAGATGAGTGTTCTACGGGAAATTTTACATCGAAATCGTACACGAAAGAAATTTTTTGTTTTAAAAATAAGGTTTTTATACGGGCAAATTGTTCTAGAACGAAAAAATCGTAAGAAATACACGTCAAAATATCGAACTGAAAAATTCACAGTGATTCCGCGAATAAAAACAAGTCTTTTTGAGCCCAAGTTAGCACAATTTCTTAATATGCCACTCAAAATTCAAAACGACATATAACCTTTAATCTGGACCACATTGTGTCCTCATAAATTGCGACAGTTTATGGACTAATGGGGGGGTGCTCCGGTTGACGAAAAATGACCCATATATATATATATATATTTATATATATATATATATATATATATATATATATATATATATAAATATAAGCATCTATTTTGTCATTGTTTTCCGTTAATACCTGAATAAGGATTGAAAATCGTGTTCTTGTATTTCCAGAACCTAGCCCAACTGATGAGCCGTGACATGGCGAAACGCACCTTGGGATGGTCCAGCAATTACAAAGAACACTTTGAGGAATTTCTGAAGTGCGCATCTTTCAATTCACCTTTAGTTGCTTCACCCACGCAATATATATATATATATATATATATATATATATATATATATATATATATATATATATATATATATATATATATATATACTGTTATTCGAGTTAATAAAATTATTTATTATTATTAAAATTATTAAATTGGGCTAAAGTTAATTAGACAACTTCTTATAATGATTTTCTAGACTGTTGTTACAATTTTAAGAATAATAATGATTATTTAATGAGAATGAACACAGTCAAGAACAAATCGTCATGTTATTATTAGCTTGATTTAAAATTTTATACTCAGATATATAGAGAGTGACTAAAATAAAACGTAGCACTCAACTATTTTTTTCATTTTGAAAGTTGAACTTGAGAAATTGGTTACGAAGTTGCGAGAATATTTAATGTGAATGAGACAGGCGTCACGGTATTGCAGCATAAAGTTACCGAAATCATCGCAACCAAGGGAAAAAAAAGCCATACAAAAACTGTCATCGGCTGAGCGTGGAGCAACTGTTACTGCAGTTACATGTATGTTGGCAGCTGGACGATACGGGCCAACGATGGTCATTTTCCCACAAAAAAAGATGGCGCGAAAAGACCTCATGGACGACGCTCCTTCTGGGTCCTTTGGCTCAGATTCCAGTTGGATAACTTCAGATATTTTTTCGCAATGATAAGAACATTTTATAAACACCACCCAGCCATTCAAGGAAAGACCCGTTGTCCTTGTTCTCGACGGACATTACTTTCATACCTGCAATCTGAAAGTCATTTCAAGAGCCCGCGAATGTAGAATTTCTATCGTATATTTACCTCCACATTCGACCAATAAAATGCTGCAATCGAAAAATCGCTCAGCAAAAAAGTAACAAATTGCATAAATTTTTGCTCAGACTAACGAAAAGGCTGCGACCTTGCGCAATGCAGTCAGTGGTTCTCGTCCGTCAATCCGAAATTTTTCAACAAAGAAGACTTTTTGAGCCATGAAATGAAAGCTTGAGAAGCTACCGAAGACTCCAGAGTCAGCTAATTTCGTCGTGTGCTTTAACGTCTCGCATTTCAAGAGGAGACGAATCTGTGACTCCTTCGGATATTGGAGACGTTCCCAAAATTGAGCCCACAAGCAGAAAAAGATGCACTTCTGCAGTTCTTGTGACTGGCAGGTACATTAAAAATTTGAATCACTTCAAATAACAGTCTTAATACCTTAATGATTTTATTTGATTTATAGGTTCCCCACATAAAAGAGCGGTTCTTGACGCTGATGAGGAGAGAAAAAAAAGGCCACAACCGACAAAAATGACAAACCCCCACACCATAGAAAACTGCAGGAAAAAAAAAAACGCCTGGCTGCAAAAAGAGAAAAGTCGAACCGGAATCATAAGACGAAGATGAAGAAAGCTCACCAGAATTAGCACAGAATGAGTCCGATGAAAAAAGCGCGTCAAAACCCCAAGAATTCAAATTTTTATGCAATCTCTGCTTAGAAAAGTAACTTCCAAAGAATCCTTTATGTCATTCTTATAACTTTTGCGTCATATCAGTCCTCAGTTCAGTTTCAGTTTCAGTCGAACTGTCCGTTTTTTTTTCCTATGTGAAAAGGAAAAACTGAAAACAGAACTGAAACGGAGACTGACACTTGACAGTATGGGGTTCTTTTCTTCCATCGTTTCTTCAACGCCCCAGCTAAGGTTACTGCAGTGAGACAGTCTTCATACATGAGCTATTTTACACATGTACACTTTGGGACAGTATGACAACACGTGTTTGAACGCGAAAACACACATAACACTTTAAAACATAACTCGGACTGAGAACTGAACGGACGACTGACGGACGAACTGAAATGAAACGAAAACTGACACGGAACTGAGAACTGATATGACCGAGTAAAAGGACTATAAAGGAATAAAGAAGTAGGACGGGTTCCTACGTATATACTGTGTTAAACAGTCAATCATGGCTCCTGATGAAGCTAACATGGTTAGCGAAACACGCGTCGAGTGCAAAAATAAAGTGTTTGGTGTAGTGGTGATATATACTGAGTAGAATCATTGTGTCAAAGATTCCACATTTCCAACTTCGTTAAACATCCTTTTCGGAATTCGTGAAGTCGACAAATCTGGAAATTCTATTCTTTTTTAGTTATTCTCAAATTTGAAACATAAGAGGTGAATGAGATGGGAAATGGAGTTAAAGGGTTTGCTTCGTATATTGGGTCACGCATCCTTTTTCGTTTGTTTGGATTACAAAAACCTGAAAACTGGATTATTTTTCCATTACTTTATATCATACTAGCTGTGCCCGTGGCTCCGCACGCGTGGACTACAGAATTACTGTTTAGGTTTTATTGCAAACTGGCAGAAAACTTTTTTCCGACTTGATTCACTATTATCGTTACTGTTTATTCCTTTTTTTGAAGCGTTAAATTCCACTTGGTTACTGTCACCTCAACATAAAATTTCTTCCAGGTCGTTGTTAAGTTGAATGACTTCCTGCTGTCTGCGGATATTCGTCTAAATAGCCGATGTCCAAGCGTTCAAAGTGAATGAAGAGATAAGCCTACTGTCATCTGCAAAGCTGTAGATTGTATTCCGGTCTTTTCTAGTAGATCCTTAATGTAAATGAGAAAGAGAGTAGGAGACAGTATGGAGGTGTTAGAAAGAAATCCATCGACTGCCACTCGTAAAGAGCGCTCTCTAAGGAAACATGAGAGCCACAAACAGAACTTTTCAGACATACCAGAAGAGCATAGCTTAGCCAAGAATCCATCATGTCAAACACAGTCGAATGCCTTGGATATATCAAGAGCAACCGCTCGAGATTCTCCAAAGTGTTCAATTGCGTTGTTCCAAACATGTGTTCATAAGTCAGAAGATCTCCTGTTGATCTATGTTTACGAAAGCAATATTGGTGGTCGCTAATCATGTTGAATCTTTGAAGATATTTTAGAAGATGCTGATTGATAGACTTTTCCATGACTTTCGATATTATTGAAAGCAGTACGACTGGTCGGTAGTTATTTGGAAAGGTCTTCTTGCCTTTTTTAGGTATCGGCTGAACTGTGACACATTTTTGGTAGGTAGGAAATATTCCCTTTCTGTAGGATAATGTACAGAAAACTGGTGTTAGTTTCCTCGCACAGTTTTTGAGAACTATGACAGGTATTCCATCAGCACCAAAAGCTTTTTTGGTGTCAAGCTTCATTAAAATACGTTTAATGATACGCTGTCTGAAGACAATATCGGGCATCCTTGACTGCCCTATGGGAATAGTAAGTGGTATTTTTCCTTGGAAATCGACAGTAGAATGTGAAACAAAGAGTTCAGCCAACAAGTTCACTTTCTCAACAGGCGTTGCTGCAATAGAATTATGTGGCTGTGTGAGTGGTGGTATCGTGGATTTGGTGAAATTTTGACTAACTGCCTTGACGACAGACCAAAAGGACCTGAAGTGTGTGCCTCCTTGGTTCCGTCGATAATTTCTTTGCATCTGTTCCGGGCACGAACAAAGGGTTACAATTTATGCCGTAGGGATTTTCACGCCATTGTCGTTAGGCAAGATGTTTAGAAGCAACAGCTTCTTTGCATTTTCGGTCAAACCAAGGCTTGCCATTGGAAAAGCATTTCTTCGAAAAAGGGATGTAAACTTCCATAGCAGCCAAAATAACATCGGAAGCCTCCGCAGTCAGATGAGTGTTCGGATCGAAAACAAACGTCTAACCAAGGAGAAGTTCGAAATTATTCCATGAAATTTTCCCATTTAGCAGATTTGTAGTGCCAAATTTTGCGCTCTTTAGGCGCCCTCTCTGTCACTGATTAGTAGGATACTCGATGTCGAAAGCAGTTTATGATCGGAAGAACCTAACGGCGGATTGGTGGTTGAAAATAAATCAAGAAGACTGGCGAACTTCCCGTCTCGATCAGGGATCAGTGTTCGTTCGTCAATAAGCTGAGTTAAGCCACAGCTGATTGAGAATGATTCAGCTTTACGACCTTGCTCGTCGGTAGTGTTTAACAAATGGTACTTGTTTCAAGTGGTTAAACGACAGTGGGCCTTATCTGGATATTCCAGGGCATGGGGCTGCAAAATCAACATGAATCGCCGGAGATAATGAACAACTAGGCAGACGATTGGTCGACAGGTCAAAATTTCGGGTAGGGTAGGGTAGATATTGTAATATAATGTGTAATGCTTGGATTAAGTTATTCTCCAGTGTGAGAAAGTCAAATTCATTTTCTTAATTTTAAAATTATGTCACTTTTTCAAGATGTCCTATACAAAAGTAGCTCCATATTAAATTTGTTATAGGTTGTTGTTTACCTACGCCTATGTTAGACATTTTCATGTTAAAAAAGTAGTTTTTTTTAAATTTACTTATCCCTTTCAGGTCAAGTCAAAGTAAAGTGGGCGAACAATATTTTTAACACCCGCCACATAAACATAAATATATAAATCAAAATATTTAAAATTTTCACACTACATATAACATGTAATTTAATCGTTAATCAAACAAGATAGCGATAACCGTGGCCTTGCCCGTTTAACGACAAATTGTCAGGGTCAGGTTTGTTAGCGATACCAATGTAAAGCGTGTTTTTGTTACAATACATCTATTTTATTCTTATCTGCGTCGAATTTTCGAGTTTTATTACGAGGATTTGCCAAGTTTTTTTTTTTAACTGTAGTCAAATTTATAACATTTAGATTTTATTGTTATTTTATATTTGTACGAGGCTGGTTTGAAAAGTCCGTTCAAAGTCCGAGAGATGGCACCACCGGCGCGTATCGAGGTCATGTTTAGTTAGTAGCATCTCTTGAATGAACGCACACCAAGTTTCAGCCATATTGGTCTATTTCTTTGTGTTTGGCATTCGTGTGAATCAAGGAAGTCGAGTGATTTTCAAGAAATGGACGAAAAAGAATTTCGTGTGGTGATTAAACATTACTTTATGAAAGGCAAAACGCCTCAGGAGACTAAAGAGAAGCTTGATAAACATTATGGTGACTCTGCACCTTCAATTAAAACAGTTTATAAGTGGTTTCAAAATTTTCGGACTGGCCATATGGGCACAAGTGACGCTGAACGTTCTGGACGGCCTGTGGAGGTTACGACTCCAGAAATCATTGATCAAATCCATGATATGATGATGGATGACAGAAGAGTTAAGGTGCGTGAGATTGCTAGTGCTGTGGGCATCTCGACTGAACGGGTACATAATATTTTGCATAAACATTTGGACATGAGAAAGCTATCCGCAAGATGGGTGCCGCGATTGCTCACGCTTGACCAAAAACGGAATCGTGTGAAGTGTTGCAAGGATGGTTTGCAGCTGTTCCAGAAGAATCCGGAGGACTTTAAGCGTCGTTTCGTCACTGTGGATGAAACATGGATACATTACTATACTCCTGAGACCAAACAACAATCTAAACAATGGGTTACCAAGAGGGAATCTGCACCAAAAAAGGCGAAGACCGTTCCTTCTGCCGGGAAGGTTATGGCGACTGCCTTTTGGGATTCGCAAGGGATAATCCTCATCGACTATCTGGAAAAGGGTAAAACTATTACAGGTGAATATTATTTATCGTTATTGGACCGTTTGAAAACCGAGCTGCAAGAAAAAACGCCCGCGATTGGCCCACAAGAAAGTCCTTTTCCATCACGACAACGCACCAGCACACACCTCAGCAGTCGTGGTCGCAAAATTAATGGAAATAGGATTCCAACTCGTTTCACATCCCCCCTATTCTCCAGACTTGGCTCCCTCGGACTACTATTTGTTCCCCAATTTGAAGAAATGGCTGGCGGGACAAAGATTTTATTCAAACGAGGAGGTGATTGCAGACACTAATGGATATTTTGCAGACTTGGACAAATCCTATTATTCGGAAGGGATCAACAAACTAGAACATCGTTGGACGAAGTGTATAAGCCTAAAAGGAGACCATGTCGAAAAATAAAAAAGTTTTACCCGAAACACATAAGTAGTTTTTATTTTTGCACGGACTTTTCAAACCAGCCTCGTATATATGTATATATATATATATATATATATATATATATATATATATATATATATATATATATTCTACATTACATCACATAAACTTCCATAAACTTCTTCTTCGACTTATTTTTAGGTCTAAGACCTGTTTTTTGGTATCGTCTATTATTCAAACCGTTTTCTTGTGAGGTTAACTGCCAGCTGTCTCTCCAGCATTTTGGTAGTCTGCCTGGTGGTCTTCTAGTCTCCGGTTTTCCATTCCGTGCGATCTTGACTAGTCTATCATCTGTCATTCGGTTTATGTGTTCGTTCCACATCCTGCGTCTTTTTCTTGTCCATCTTACAGTGTCTTCTGTTTCGTATTCCGTTCTTATTGTTTCATTCCGTATCCTGTCGAGCAGTGTTTTTCCACATATAGTTCTAAAATTCTCATTTCACTGGTTCATAGTGCACCTTTATCTTTGTGGTGTCGGGTCTAGTTTCAGCTGTGTTAGTGCGTATAGCTCTGATGCAAGTTTTATAGATGCGTGATTTACTTTTTGTTGGCATGTTTTCGTTTTTTTTCACACAATATCTCGTAGGCATCCGGATATTTGATTTGCTTTTGTTACTTGATCTCTTACTTCTGTTGTTAGGTTTCCAAAGCTTGAGATCGTCGCTCCTAAGTAATTAAACAGCTTTACTTGTTCTATAGGCTGGTTGTCTATTATTAACTATCTAGTCGGTTCTCTAGAGATTGTAAGGCATTTTGTCTTTTTTACGGAGATCTCCATATTGTATATTTCTGCGACTCTTCTGAAACTTTGCAACAGCCTTTGTAAGTTGTCTTCGGATTCATCAATTAGCGCGACATCGTCGGCATAACATACCATATTAATTCTCTTCTTTCCTAAGCGGTATCCATGACACTCGTCTTTTGTTAAGTCTATTATCGTGTCCATTATTATACCAAAGAGTCTAGGACTCGGACTGTCACCTTGTCTTATTGCACATGAGATACATACTTCTTCTGATAATTCTTTATTCACTTTTATTCTTGTTGTGCTGTTGGTGTTTAACTTCTGAATGATACGTATTATTTTTTCATCGACTCCTTTTTCTATTAGTATACCTACATCTTCTAGTTTTACCTTGTCGACTGCTTTCGTTAGGTCTACGAAACAGATGTACGCTACTTTGTTGTATTCTATTGCTTTCTTTGCAATTTGTCTTATTATGAATATCGGGTCTGTTGTACATCTGTTTTCCTAAAGCCCTGTTGTTCCTCATTAGTGGGTATGGTCATACTTATATGCTGCGCTATTGTACTCGCGAATAACTTCATTAAGTAATGATACGCCGCGATAATTTGAAGGTTCCTTCTTACTACCTTTTTTAAAAATCGGCACAGTTATGCTTTTGTTCCATTCTTTGGGTACTTGCGTTCTATTGTAAATCTTTTCAAATAGTTTGTGTATTTCGATGTTTTATGTGTGTCCTCCATATTTTAGCAGCTCATTACGAATTTCATCTTCCCCTGGAGTCTTTCTTTTTTTTTAGTTTCGTTACGGCCTTGTTTACATCTTCTAATGATATTATTTCTTGTTCTTCTAAATCAGTTGTTTCTAATGTTTCCACGCGTTCATCGATAGTATCCTCGTGTTTGTACAAGTTTTTAAAGTAGTTTACCCATTCATTTTTCGGGATAGTACTTATTTCTACATATTTATTTATAGGTTTTTTTCCCTTCCCCTTAACATCTTCCATCTCTTCTTCTGGGACCCATACAGATCGTGTTCCATATCACTTGTAAATTTTCTCCAATATTCTCACTTGATGTCCATGATTCTACTGTTTACTGAGTTTCTAACTTCTTTATACTTATTGTGCTCTTCTGGTGTTTTCTTATTTTTATAGTCTAGACAGGCTTTTCGTTTTTCTAGTGCTAGAGACTTTATTTCTGATGTATACCACGGTTTTTATGCTTTCGAAGTGGCCTTTATATTCACTTTACGACTTCCTATGGCTTCTTTTGCCGCGTGCTTTATATTTGTTGATAATTTTAACCAGCTTCTTTCTACATTACATAATAATATCATAAAGAAAAAAATTATTGTTATTAAACTACATTGATGCGCTAACCTGAACTAACCTAAACTACATTGATGCGCAAAAAAATCGACTCAAACTATTTGGCTGCATTTAAAACGAATCCTAGAATTTAGGGTTCATTATTTTTTATGGATTTTAGTATCATTCTCTTTCTAATGATACCAAATTTCATAGCATACATCCTGCTTTTTACTGATTAAAATGACTGAAAGGGGAAACAAGGATTGAAAATAGGGGTAAGAAGAAAGGAAAAATATTAAGTTTAACAATTAAATTGATGGATAAAAACCAAAATCAATATTTTGTATTGCCCCCTAGCCTTTATTAGTGCCTCCAGCCGGTGTTTTATGGAGCGGGTGAGCTTTTTCACCACTGTCTGCGGGATTCTTCCCCACTCTTCCGCCATCGCAACCTTTAAGTTCCTCAGCGATGCAGGAGCTGCTTTTCTGGCTTGAACCCTTCTTTTGAGGTCATCCCACATGTGCTCGATTGGATTGAGGTAAGGACTCCGCGCAGGCCAGTTTAACGTGGGTATGGCCAGGTATTGCAGCACCGACACAGTAGCATGTGGCCTCGCATTGTCGTACATTAGCACGAAGCTATCGCCAACAAACCCAGCGTAAGGAACGACGTGTTCCTAACGTGTTTCAGTAATGCAGCACTGCGCATGGCGCTCCCCAGGCAGTAAAACTTTTTGGAAATTCAAATGTTTTTAGTATTATTGGAGAGAGTAGAAAATCAGCTTTCTAATGATACTAAAACTGATACCACTGTTTGAAAATTAAATTCAAGGATCGGTGTTAAATGAAGCAAAATCGTTTGAGTCGATTTTTTTGCTCACCAGTGTATGTACCTCCATATAAATTTTAGCCAACCAAAAGTGGGAGGTAAATTCCTTGCAGCAGCGGCGTGGACACGAGCCAAGACCCTGAATTTCAACAATATATCGAGTTTATCACAAGAAGTGATAAAGAAAGAGTGGCATTTGAATTTTTACGCCTTGTAAGTATGATTAAGTACTTGCTATTATATAATATGGCCTTAGATATTGCACTAATAGTTAAAGGAAAAGTCAACTACAAAAGATCAAGAAGCAGATCTCCTACAGATGTATAGATCAACTGAACCTCTTCTCAAACTCTATATAAGGGGAGCCAAATAGTCCGAGACTGAGATATCTCGGGATCTGAGAATCAAGTGGGAAAAACCAGCCCATGAGTAATCATCACGCCCCACAGTGGGTAAAAAAAAAACATTACCGTTCAAAAATCCCTACAGACTTTAAATTTCATTGGATCACCATATATTTTTTTTTTAAATCATCGTAATGTCGAACTGTGATAAAAAATTGATCAATGCGAGAAAAAATATTATTGACTTTAGTATTAATTTACTATTGACCAGACATATGTATTTCTACGTATTTTTGGTCACTGAATCCAAATATGATATCTGATTTGCTAATAAACCTATTGAATTCAAGTAGTGGTCCAAAAACGGCCTCAAAGTCGTCAAGTTAACAATAATAACGAGAAATACATATTCCGATGTATTTTTAGTCACTAAATCCAAATATGATATCTGACTTGTTCGTATACCTATTGATTTCGAATTAACATCCAAAAATAGCCTTACAATGGTTAAAAGTGGTTAAGTCAGGAAACATATTTCGATATACTGTCAGTCACTGAATCCAAATATTATAAAAATAATAGCCAGATATGTTATATCGACTTAATATTGGTCACAAAATTCAAATCTAACGGCTGATTTGCTCATGTATCCATACGATTTCAAGGTCAAAAAGGAGCAGAATCGAATATATAACAAGCCTTAAGCCTCACATAACCTAACGGATTAAATCATAAAAAAGGAGAAGAGGAGAAAACTTTTTATATCTGGTTGTCATATAAAACTTTATTGTAGGTGAAGTGCTGAAGATATGATTAGTAAAATAAAAATTTCGAGTCATAATCGATTTAAATTTTTTCTAAGAATTCAAATTTAATATTGTTTTTGGAAAATTGCATTAAAAAAGTGAAAAATTGAAAAAAAAATGTTATAACTTGCATAAGAATGAATAATTTGTATAATAGTTTTCTCTCGTAATAAAGATATCCATGAAAATATATAAGCAATATACAAAGTGATAATGCGAAATGATTATTTAAAATTTTTCAAGTCATATAATAGATGTATGAGAAAATCATATGTCATATTTGGATTCAGTGACTAAAAATACATCGGAATATGTATGTCTTGTTATTACTGTTAACTTAACTTTTGACAACTTTGAAGCCGTTTTTAGGCCATTACTCGAATTCGATAGGTTTATTAGCAAATTAGATATCATATTTGGATTCAGTGGCCAAAAATACGCAAGAATACATAGGTCTGATCAATAGTAAATGAAAAGTAAAATTTTTTATCACAGTATTTGTGTAAAATGGTCATTTAAAATATATATTTCCAAAATATGGCGCGACAGTTCTTTTTTAAATTTTCTTACGATGATTTAAAATATCTTTATATATATATATATATATATATATATATATATATATATATATATATATATATATATATATATATATATGGTGATCCGATGAAATTTAAGGTCTGTAAGGATTTTTGAACGGTAATGTTTTTTTTTTTCTATTCACTGTGCGCCCAGTCAAGGGCAATATGACAGAAGAGGAGGAGAGATACATTTTACAACCAACAAAAATATTTGTATCTCTTCTCTATATCGTGCTTGTATAATAAGACTTACTTGAACCTACAGTTCTACCTCATTCATTACATAGTTTGCATCATTGAAATAATAAAGGGCTTAGAGGAAGTCATAGAAGTCTCATTTCCTGCCTACCTAATACGAACACAAACTAATCTCCTGGTGCTTAACCCTATGCTTATTTACAATAAGAATTGCATAATCAGTTTTCTACCGCTCGTGATCTATATCATATATAACTATGTGAGAAATGTTTAAAAAAAATTTTTGAAATAGCTTCATAGATATCGCAATGTAACATAAATATATTTTTCTGTGTTCATATATAACAATTTCGAAATAGATGTCACAACTTAATTATTTATTTTTATATTTGTACTCATATATATATATATATATATATATATATATATATATATATATATATATATATATATATATATATATATATATATATATATATGTACTCTAATTATATTCTTGTATTTATCAATTTCGAAATAATATTATATATGTAGTAATCTGTGGTGTAGTTAAAAAAGGTCAGAAGGCATATACCCCCACTCCTGTGGATGTAAAACAATAACACCTCTCAGAGACAGGGTTTATTTGGGAGTGCTTTTTTATGAGAAATCTCTTCCCTTGTGGGTCGATTTTTCCAAGAAGTTCAACTGTAGAAAAGAACTCTTTTTTTGAAAAATCTAAACCCCCCACCCAGTCATGGATTGTTAAATGGAGTGTAAATTTTTAAAGGTCCTTTTTTGTGAAAATTTTTGTTTATTGTATTGACAGCGTCTAAGCATTCAGAGTTTTTCAGTGAAAGAGGGTTTTTTTTTCAGCGGGTTTCGCCCCCAGGTTGTCGTTTTGCGCTCCCCTGTTTGTCGATTAATACTCCTCTAAAGCCTTTAGTATTCTCCTTTTTCCTTGTATTCATATGCTCCCCGCCCTTTGCACCTGAATACGCCACTGTTCATAGTGTGATTATATTTTTTGCTCTCTGTTTATGAATTTCAAAATAACTTCACAGATGTCGTAAATTTGATAAACGGACACTTTAGACCAATTCTCCCAAATCTACATTACAATTCTTGTTGACAATAATATTTTTAAACTGTTTATTATAAAAATAATCCTATTGAACATAAATTATTTCTGTAGGTGTTCTAGGAGTTGTGTTATCAGTATTCTATCTTACTTATAACAATATATACGGTGTATTTTTATTTAGTTGTAATATTCACCAAATAAAGTAATTTGACCACCTACTGGTCGATCAATAAGTTTTGAAAGCGGAAACGAGATAAGATGAATTAATGCGTCGAAATACATTTATTCTTCAATATAATCTCCTTTAAGCTCAATCCATTTTTTCCAGTTCATTTACCCCCATCTCCGAAGTGGTTTTCCGGAAATCCTTCAAAATACCCATATACGGATGCTATCACCTCATCTTTTGTTAAAAAGCGCTTCTCACGTAGAAATCTTTTGAGGTTTGGGAATAGATGGATGTCAGATCGAAACAGATCTGGCGAATAGGGTGGATGTTGCAACAATTCGTGCTTTAATTCGACCAGTTTTGCCGTTGCCAAAGCATCTCTGTGAGCTGGTGCATTGTCGTGATGAAAGATGATTTTTTCTTCTGCAAACCGGGCCTTTTCTCATCCAGCTGTTCCAAAAGGTTGCAATAATACTCTCTTGTGATTGTTTTACCGGTTTGAAAGTAAGCAATTAACAAAATTCCTTTTGCATCCCAGGAAACTGATGTAATTTTTTTGGATGACTTTGGCCACTTTGGCTGCTCTGGAGCTGAACAACCGGGCTCAGTCCATTGTGCGGTTTATTGTTGCAATTCAAAATCATACTCTAAACGCTTAGTTACAAATCGCCGCACAAAATCCGTTTTATTATTTGTGAAACGAGCCAAATGTTGTTTAGAAAGTTTGTCTAGAGTGCGTTTTTGTTCCAATGTTAGCAAATGCGGCACCCATCTTGTGAATAACTTTCTCATTCCCAAAACATCAGTTAAGATTGTGGCGTGTTAACTTCGTCCGCACATTGAGGCGTAATTTTGCAGCCCCTTATAATATCTGAGAATGGATTGAGTGAATATTGATTTTAAAAGAACTAAAGAAATTAAACATACACTAGCTCAGTTTGTCTTGGTAGAATAATATAATAATAAGAGATAATTTTTGTACGTCTTTTTGGAAATAGTCTCTATTGTTGTTTAAAATTTTTTGGTTGTATTAAATTTGTGCACCATTCTTTTTAAAATAGAAAGGATCTAACTTTAGCTAAAAAAAATGAAAAAATACTGAAGGGTAGTTGTTACGGAAAATTTTTATAGGGTACAACCCTTTTGGCCTGAAAAGTAAGATAGGTGTACAATGAAACACTAGCCTTAAACAATAAAAAAAAAGGTTTATTAATGATTAACTTAAAAGTTCTGCAGTTCTGTTATTACAAAAAACTTTAGCCTAATAGGTGGTTATTACTAAATAAAGTTCTTAAATCAGGCATTTTACTTTTAAAACTTTGCTACACCCGATATTGAAGATTCGTGAGGTTCACTTCACGAGTTATCAGTTCAATACGATGTTAAATCACTTATCTGCGGGAAAATAGATCTACTGATGTATATTCTGGTGACTTACGGTTTTCCTACGGGCTTCTAGGCCTTAAAATTGAGCACTAAAACCGTTTTTCTCACTACTCCATCACTAGTCTATCAGTACAGCTACGTGATGAGAAGAGCCTACGACGGTTACTTCATGTTAAAAAAAGCCCACTACGGCTTCACGTTGAAAAAAGCCCTGTACTCGACTTGGCTCTATGATGGAAAAAGCCTCTCTGGCTACTAGATGGAAAAAGCCATCTACGGCTACTGGTTGGAAAAAGCCTCGATCCGTGTTATCCAGACCCTTAAATATTCCGTAAAAATTACGTCTTCAAGATGGCTACTTCCCGGAAACAAATGTCCATCCAATCGACGCAGTAGAAACGAATCAAATAAATCCGGTTGGAAACCAGCAATACACACTGTAATATAAGCGGCTTAGAAATTCGAGTGAACTACACTGCTTAAAAGTTAGTGAACACCGCTTGATACAAAAAAAAATGTAAATTATAATAAGAAATTGTAACAGAACATGATCTTAAAATCTAAGAAAAAATGAATGTTACAAGATCTCACGTACTGATCCATGCGAGATGCATATGGCGTCAGGTAAATCATCCACGGTTAATCGACGGTCTTCCATTACCATATCTCGTACTTGCACAACAGTTTCTTCAGTTGTTGCAGTTTTTTGACGTCCTGAACGGGGATCATCATTGACGCTTGTACGATCAGATTTAAATTCTAGAGTCCATCTATGAACAATTGGAAATGAAGGACCAGACTTCTTTAACACTTTCCCTACCTTTGCATGAATTTTAGTTGCCGATAAACCTTCCAAAACAAAGAATTTTATCACTGCACGATATTCGATTTTTTCCACTTTCAAAAAATACTCAAACACGTCTACTTTAACCAGCTAATAAACAATGAATAACTTGACAAATCGACTTGAAATTTAGGATGAGATTCATATGACAGATAAAGCTTCAAAATAGTGGTCAATATTTGGTTCAAGTGATGCTCCATCGGTGTCGCTTTCAAAACTTATTGACTGACCTGATATTCTTAAATAAAGTATTAAAAAAATTGGTACAAGGGTTAAACTTCAAAATTTAGCATAAATAAATAGCATTTTTTTATGGGTACAGCTCACGCACTGCAGAAACGACCAATCCTCGTCTTTATGTTTTTTTTTTTAATTTTTTAGGTATCGGCTGAACCAGAGTACATTTCTAGAAACACATAAATAATCATTTTAAAAATGGTAAGCGGTGAGAGGTGACAAAAGCCTAGAAAAAACTGGTATTACTTCGCTGATACATGTTTTTAATAGAATGATATTTCACCAGCATTTTGGTGTCTTTTAAGTATAGGATTTCACCAGCACTTTGGTGTCTTTTTTATTGATCTAGCCCATGTGCTGCAGGAAAATCCCTAAAAAACGCTACAGGAGCGACACGTGTGCGGAAAAAAGCGATTCACGTTGGTCTTGAATCGCTGTAAATTGTACTCAGTGGAAACACAGTTCTAGGCACATTATTCCAAAGGGATGAGGTTCTTCATATAGACGACTGCTTGGAAAGGGAGCCTCATACGGATGTAAAGTATTAACGCGACGTGTATTTCTAGCATGCACCGCTCTGGGAGAAAGGTCTATTTGTCTGTCCGTTTGTCACACCCGATTTTCTCCGAACCTATTTGACATAGAAAATTGAAATTTGGTACTAATATAGGAATTGATGTCCTCATCAGGGTCGTGTAGTTTTGAAAGTTAAATTTTGACGTAAGGGATTAGTTTTGGGGGGGTGAAATAGAAAGAGAAAAAAAAATTTTTTTACTAGGTCATCGAGTTTTGTGACAAATGAAAGCTAGTGAAAACACGAGTAAAAAATATATATAATGTAATACTTGTGCACACTTTTCTTTGTATTATCTTTAAAAAATCGCGAATAATCGCTGTCCCCTCCCTTTTCTCGAAAAGTACTGATCAAAAAATTTTGAAAAAATTGACACATTAAAAATCGGTGTCGTTTATAGAGAAGTGGATATATCATTTTAACGAGACAAAAACGTGGCTCGGTAGGTAAAGTCACTCAGAAAGTCAAAAAAAGAATCGTGTCTTTGTTTTCACGGGACCCGAAATTGACGCTGCGTCAAGGAACGGCAAAATTAAGAAAACTGATTTTCAATGTGTACCATGAGACTATTCCGAAGCACGTTGAAGAAATTTTTGTTCGACGAAAATCACGTCGTTAAGCGGCTCGCTTAGACCCACGATAAGATACTAGAGTGGCCCTCACAACCACCGAACGCCAACACTTTTGGAGACATTTGAAACCGCGTCGACAGCATGTCTCGAAGATGCCAGGAGATTATTGATGCAGGAGGCGATTGGACAACTAACTAAGGTAATTGCGCCGTTGTTAGCACATCAACGAATACATTGATGGCAAAAAATGTTCTCGAAACACATTTTTTCAAGGATACGAGTGGTCACGTTCTTATTTGACAGACTGTATATATTAAGTTTCGTTAACATGCGTATATAAAAACACGTTAAGTATGTCGGGAATGTAGGTAGGGATGGAGTAGATGTGAAAAAGTAAGGGTATCTGAGTAAGCAGGAATACAGATAGCAGACTGAATATTTAGGAGGAGGAGTAAAGTATAAATAAAAGATAATATAAAAACATGTGCAACGATAAAATCAGTCAGACCATTAGTTACTATATTAAATTTGGAATGCAATGTCAGGTCTATTAAAGCTATTTAATTTATTCATATCCGCTTATATTTTCAAGTTTTTTTAATAGTTATTATATATGTAAATATTATTTATAGCATTTCTTATTATAATTCTTGAAAAAATTTCTCAGTTTATTAATTTTAAGTTGTTCCACTGAAACATTCTTGGTGGGCTAATTGCACTGTACTGTGTGTGTTGACAGTCTAAACACATGCTTCATAATTTACAAAAGTGTCCGGATCTTAGACTGTGAACTGCTTGTCCGATTGCAGTTGTATAAGACATACCAATTTTAACCTATTGCTTTACTAAACTTTAAAACAAAAATATGAAAACACATAAAAAAACAAATAACTTGGGTTAATTTATATATATTATCATCATCATCAGCTTATACCATTCACTGCTGGACGAAAGCCTCCCTCAAGTTTTGCTACTTTTTTCGGTTCTGAGCCACTTGTACCCAATTCCCAGCCACTCTCCTCAAATCATCAGTCCATCGATTTGGTGATGTACCTCTACTTCGATAGGCTTCGGGTCTTGGTCGCTACTCTAAATTTTTTTTGTCCATCGTCCATCCTTAAACCTAGCAACATATCCAGCCCAGTTCCATTTAAGATGTAGAATGAATCTAACTTCGTCTTGTACTCTCCCCCGTTCTTTTCCTGATAATGTGATTTGGGATGTGATTTCTGGGCGCAGGTAATTTCCACACCACTAATCCGTTTATGACCTAGACATATTTAAGGGATTGTAATTGCAGAAGTAAATTCCACACCGAGTACTTTCAGGTAGAGGATGAGGGTTGATAAATGGGTGATGGTACGCACCGGCCTGTTCAATTAAATCATTATTAAACCCTTCTACATATCAGTTTAGTACATATTATTAATTTGTGATTATTACTTGGTTGTGCGTATATTTTTTAAAGTGTTGCTAATATGGAAGCAAAGTTAATAAAAAGTAGTCGAGGAAAGGACATGTTATGTGTGAATTACTACACTTACTTTCGACAAAAGGTGCTAAAATGTGGAGAAACATTTTGGAGATGTTCAAAAAAAGATTGCAAATCAAAAGTCTTCACCGTTCGGCCCGAGAATTTAGTTACCAGAAGTGAAGGACTCCATACACACGAAGCCGACACCAAGAAGCTGAATCGGCAAATAATTAGTAATTCCTGCAAAAGAAAAGCCGGAGAGCATATGAGTGAAAAGCCATCTAAAATTATCCGACAAGAACTACAAAACACGCTGCCTGACACAGTAACAGAAAAAGATGTCGAATATATTAGAAAAAACATTAATAACCATAGACGAAAATTTTTGCCACGACGTAATCCAAGAAGTGCTGAGGAGGTGCATAGTGTTTTAGAGACATTTGAAATCAAAACTAGCAAGGGTGAGAATTTTCTATATATCAATGAACTCGAAAGTGGCATTATTGTTTTTTCTTGCACTACAAATGTCAATATGTTTCATACTGCACTAAATATTTTACACAGTTATTTACAGTACATGGTTTTGC
Organism: Pachyrhynchus sulphureomaculatus; assembly: GCA_019049505.1. Classification (NCBI taxonomy): domain Eukaryota; kingdom Metazoa; phylum Arthropoda; class Insecta; order Coleoptera; family Curculionidae; genus Pachyrhynchus; species Pachyrhynchus sulphureomaculatus. The sequence goes on from CM032456.1 coordinate 48,875,131, forward strand.
AAACGATCATTACATTCCATTATTATTTTGCTTATTGCGTGATAAGAAAGCTGAAACATACAAAAACCTCTTCACATTATTAAAATGTAGGATTTATTCAATTTTCAATCCAGAGAGAATTACTATTGACTTCGAAAAATCTATTCATAAGGCAGTATCTGAAGTTTGGCCAAATGCTAAAGTGTTAGGATGTAGATTTCATTTACACCAATCTTGGTTTCGCAAGATACAGAATCTAAGTCTAGCTAAAGAATATTGCAACAAAAATTCTGAAATTGGTCGTTGGTTAAAGTATTGTTTCGGCTTGTCCTATTTAGCACCCGAAGAATTAGGTGACAGTTTTGAATACGATTTATATTCTATAAAACCTGAGGATGAACGTTTAAATAAATTTTGTGATTATCTCCTAGAAACGTATATAGAGGAAGGAGCCGATTTTCCAGTAGAAATATGGGCAGAATCGAGTCCATCTTTAACTCGAACGACTAACTGTTGTGAGTCCTTCCATTCCCATCTAAATTCTTTTTATTCTACACATCCGTCTCTGTATACTTTTATCGATAGGCTGAAAGAATTTCAAATTAACGTATATATAAAAATACAAAGTGTCGACGAGTCTAAAATAAGTAATAATCATAATAATCAAAAATTAAAACATTTAAAAAATCTTTATGAACAAAGACAATTAGAAAAATATTAATCGTTTCCATTTTTTAAAATGTGTCTCCTATTTTTCTCAACCTGTTTAGTAAATATATATAAATAGATATGTATAGGTTTGTAGCATTATCTAGTGTATGTAAGGAAATTTGTCCAATTGTATTTTATGTATTTAGCAAAAACTTCATGTTTTATCAATATTATTCTACTATGAAATAAAAACATATATTTTTGCAAATATCTAAAATTTTCAATAAAAACTGAGTTAAAAGAAATCCGTCCAATTTTATTTAGATGAATAAAGCATAATTATATTTGCTTGGTGTGGAAATTACCTGTAAGATTTAAGCACCCTTATAAGATTAGTGTGGAATTTACCTGTTGTATCAAGGGCGCAGGTAGTCTTGGTGTGAAATTTACTAACGCCGTGATTTCTAAGAGTAACATCTCTCCATTTTTCTTTGCATGACACAAATATTTTGTTGACATTTTTCTTCGTCAATGTGAGAGTATCGGCTCCGTACGTAAGAAGGGGTAGTATGCATCTGTCAAAAACTTCTTTTTAAATACATAGCACAGTTATATCGGCGTACTTGCTCGATCTTTACAATATTCAGTTTTATAGGAGCGTTTAATACAAGATTGGTCATAAACTGAGTCTTGGATAGACTGATTTTTAACTCAACCCTTCCTGACGCTTCTTGAAATGTGCAACATAGTTTGTGCTTCTGGCGTATTGTCTGTAATGAACACAACGTCGTCGTCAAAACAAAGGTGATTTAACTGTTCACCGTCAATGTTAAGCCCCATTTTTTCTCAGTTTATTGATTGTAGCATACTTTCTAGAAGTATTACGAAAAGCTTGAGAGAGACCGTATCACCCTGGCGATTCTCTCTCTTTCGATTTATATCTACGAGGCTGGTTTGAAAAGTCCGTGCAAAGTCCGAGAGATGGCACCACCGGCGCGTATCGAGGTCTTGTTTAGTTAGTAGCATCTCTTGAATGAACGCACACCAAGTTTCAGCCATATTGGTCTATTTCTTTGTGTTTGGCATTCGTGTGAATCAAGGAAGTCGAGTGATTTTCAAGAAATGGACGAAAAAGAATTTCGTGTGGTGATTAAACATTACTTTATGAAAGACAAAACGCCTCAGGAGACTAAAGAGAAGCTTGATAAACATTATGGTGACTCTGCACCTTCGATTAGAACAGTTTATAAGTGGTTTCAAAATTTTCGGACTGGCCATATGGGCACAAGTGACGCTTAACGTTCTGGACGGCCTGTGGAGATTACGACGATCATTGATCAAATCCATGATATGGTGATGGATGACAGAAGAGTTAAGGTGCGTGACATTGCTAGTGCTGTGGGCATCTCGACTGAACGGGTACATAATATTTTGCATAAACATTTGGACATGAGAAAGCTATCCGCAAGATGGGTGTCGCGATTGCTCACGCTTGACCAAAAACGGAATCGTGTGAAGTGTTGCAAGGATGGTTTGCAGCTGTTCCAGAAGAATCCGGAGGACTTTAAGCGTTGTTTCGTCACTGTGGATGAAACATGGATACATTACTATACTCCTGAGACCAAAAAAACAATCTAAACAATGGGTTACCAAGGGGGAGTCTGCACCAAAAAAGGCGAAGACCGTTCCTTCAGCCGGAAAGGTTATGGCGACTGTCTTTTGGGATTCGCAAGGGATAATCCTCATCGACTATCTGGAAAAGGGTAAAACTATTACAGGTGAATATTATTCATCGTTATTGGACCGTTTGAAAACCGAGCTGCAAGAAAAACGCCCGCGATTGGCCCACAAGAAAGTCCTTTTCCATCACGACAACGCACCAGCACACACCTCAGCAGTTGTGATCGCAAAATTAATGGAAATAGGATTCCAACTCGTTTCACATCCCCCCTATTCTCCAGACTTGGCTCCCTGGACTACTATTTGTTGCCCAATTTGAAGAAATGGCTGGCGGGACAAAGATTTTATTCAAACGAGGAGGTGATTGCAGACATTAATGGATATTTTGCAGACTTGGACAAATCCTATTATTCGGAAGGGATCAACAAACTAGAACATTGGACGAAGTGTATAAGCCTAAAAGGAGACTATGTCGAAAAATAAAAAAGGTTTACCCCAAACACATAAGTAGTTTTTATTTTTGCACGGACTTTTCAAACCAGCCTCGTATATGTCCAATAAAAAGAAAGACTCCCTTGAAATAGAGGTCAGTTTTCTCACATAGTAGTCTAATTTACATATTTCTGTAAATTTCGTAACTAGATCATATCTGTTTTTATTATGGTTAAATTACATAATAATATCTTAGCGATTTTATAACTAACTATCTATTGTTTAATTTCACAAAGCAATATGTAATTAATATTTGATATCTGAAGTCTAAGGAATAATATTTAATTATTTAAATATTTGGTTGAACTATCGGATTATTATATGGGGAAGTCTGATACTTCTGAGAAGTCAAAATCAAGTACCTTACAAACCCTACAATTCAAAAGCGAACGTAAATTCCACTGTAATAAACTCAATTCAGAAGTGGCTTTGGTCTTTCGTTAGGTACCACACTTCGATGGTCAAACAGCATCAAATATCTGGGCTTCTCTATGACAAGTGCCTAGTATGGAAGGACTAGGTCGCCGCCTCAGCTAAAAAAGCCAACCAGCTCCTCGGCATGTTGTACCCACTCCTTAAAAAAACCAGTAAATTATCAACTCGCAACAAGTTGACAGTTGACCAGATGATCATCAGAACTGGATGGACCTACTTCAGCCCAGCATAGTGCCAAATATCACGTATACATAGATCCACCCTCCAGACCATCCAAAATAAGGCCCTTCGCATCATCGCTAAAGCCTCATGGTTCGTACGGAACACACAGCTCCACAGAGACCTCCAGATGCCGACAATCCTGACATTCATGACCAATATCCAACTTAAATTCCTGGACAAAGCCACACCCCACCCCAACACCACAGTCAGGAACGTTTAGAGCCCCCTCCCCCCGCCATGCCCGACGTCGGCTACCAAGACCCTCGGACTCCTACCTCAGGATTAACTTAAGTTAACTTTAATTAATTTTAGTTTTATGTTCAAGAAATATCTTAAGTTTTCTCAACACATTTATATAAAATCCTTAACTAGGCTAAGTTAGTTAGGTCCCTGACATCTACATATCTTAAGTATGTATACACACTTTTAATCCATCATTGTACAATAGTGATATACAATAAATAACATTAGCTAATTATATTTTTACTAGTATATGGAGGGCCCCGCTCCCGTGCGTCTTTTCTCTTAACTTCATTGCACAACTCAGTGCTAGTAAAGCTTACTATTAGGAACAGAAGCCACGCGTGACTTTACCCTTAGTTTTATTGCACGGATTAGCGAAAATCACTTTATTAGTGTTCCGTAGAGAACACTTATAAGATCGTTTAGATATCTGTCCATCTCTCCGTCCGTCCGTCTGTCACACCCGATTTTCTCCGACACTATCTGACATAGAAACTTGAAATTTGGTACTAACATAGGAATTGATAGCCTCATCAGGGCCGTGTAGTTTTGAAAATTAAATATTGATTTAAGGGGTTAGTTTCGGGGGATGAAATCGGAAGTGAAAAAAAAAAATTTACTAGGTCATCGAGAGGAGTGTTAAATAAAAGCTTGTAAAACCGCGAATTCAAAAATATATATAATGTAACACTTGCGCACACTTTTCTTTGTATTATTTTAAAAAATCGCGAAAAATCGCTGTTCCCCCCTTATCTCAAAAAGTACTGATCAAAAAATCTTGAGAAAATTCTGGAATATTCTTCACAGGGTGTAGATTGAATGAAAATTATCACGAGAGCATTACCTTTAATAATTTAACTGGTATATATATAAAAAAAAAATTAAGGTCATCAGTTTTCAGTAAAGATGGGAAACAAACTTTGTTGAAAACTCATTTGCGGTGTGTTTTATGAAGTCACTGATCATTTTATACCTCCGTAACAAAAAATTTTATTTTAAAAGCATTCAACTCTGTTTGCAAAAGGACAAAGAGAGATGCTGGCTAATTGGTATACACCAATGCCATGAAACACACATACACACACAAAAGCATTCAACGTACTGAACACTAATTGCGCAAGTTCAACTTGCACTTGACCGGTTATTATATTATGTTCTTACTACCAGATGAAGTGGATGCCCTGCGCCGCTCTTTCCTTGGTGCTAGTGCACAACTGTCTGTTAATAAGGATTAATAGTTGGAGCAAATACCTCGGGCGACTTTTTTCTTAGCATCACTAGACGTCCGTCGTGGCGAGACCACTTTATAGACCAAGAGGGCGACTCGAAATTTTGACCTGTCGACTAACCGTCTGCCTAGTGGTACATTCCATCGACACCTAATCGAAATTTCAAACATTTACTTGATTTTTCAAGCACTTTTTTAACATTATACTAGAATTTAAAAGCATTTATTTTAGACAAGGCTTCAAAAATCTAGCAAATACTTAATTTTAAGTAAATACTTTAAAATTCATCTAAAGTTTTTTTACAGTGTATTAAAATAAGAAATATTTTCCAGCATATTTTCTATAATAAAAATGTACAAAAAAAAAATATTTAAAAGTACTTACCGTTTGAATTTTTTGCGACTATCGGCATAATATTTCATAGAAAATAGGAAATTAACCCTTTTCGAACGTAAATATACTTGAAGAAACGGGAAATTTTCATTTTGATGCCAAAAGCTGGTATTACAAACAAATATCGATTTGAGCCCAATTGAGCCCATAGCAATAGACCCAAACGATTTTGTTCATCGGGACTAGTTGTTCCGAATTTCACGAATTCTATTACATATAAAAATAGTCAATTTACCCTCCCAGTAAATAGGCTGTCCCAGAAATTGCTTAAAAAAAGCTTTTTCGAGCCCATGGCGAAAGACCCGAACCCTATGGAGCCTCGAGAATGGTGGATTCTAAGGGTCGAAAAACATAAAAAAATAACAATTTGAGTCATACGGTACAAATTTTATGTAGAACCTATAAAAGCGTCTATACTATCAAAATTTCGATTTTTTTTTTGAACTTTGAAATTGCCTTGGCTTGTTTGGGTACAAGCGAGGCATTTGCCCTCGTGATATTTTATTAAGTAAGGCCTAAATTTTCCAAAAATAAGTTGGGTAGACGCGTAGGATCCAAAACTTGGGAGTTATTGTCTTATTTATTCAAAAACTCGAAAAAAAACGATCTTTTTTGGCTGGAAAAAGCGGGTCCAGCTTCATCCTCCGGTATTGGTGGCGTCTGTCTTTTACATGTTCCCTTTTATTTTATCAAAAACAAACTAAATTTATTGATTTTATATGGTTAAATGACTTTTTTGGGCCCTAAAGGTGGGTCCGGTCTTGGCGGCGTGTGCTGGTTCAGGCGCTCGACTTTTTTAGTGTCATCAAAGGTTATAATACCTAATTCAAGTGGTTAAGAGACAGTTCATATTTGGATGTAGCATTTTGGGCCTTATCTGGGCATTCCAGGGCACGGGGCCAGCAAAATCAAAGTTAAAGGCTTTTATTCAACTCACCCGATAGGATGAACAATTAGGCAGACGGATAGTGGACAGGTCAAAATTTTCGGTCGCTCTCTCGGTCGATTATTTTATTACATACTTGCTAGTCAGTACTAGTATCTGGAGCGGATGCCTTGTGCGATTTTACCCTTGGTATCATTGCACGATTCAGTAGAAGCTTGTTTTCTAGTTAATAATATAGCGAGCACAATTGTTCAATTGTTTAACAATAATGCTAGAGATATAAATAATAAGAAATTTCTAATTAATAAAAAGAAGGAATAAAAGATCAATTAATTGATAATAATAACAATTTTCTGATAATAATAATAATTGTCTGAAAAAGTAAATGTCTCTAATAATTATGATGACAATCAGAATTATCTAATGACAATAATCACTGTCCAATATTAATAATTATAATAATAATAATGACAGCAATTGCTACGTTAATAAAAAAGGAATAAGAAGATAAGGATAAATAGATCCCTATTCTTATGTCCATGACTTATTGTAAAATAGCTTTATATTTAACTTAAAAATCTAACTCTACAAATTACTGAATGCGAAAAGAAAATAAATAGGCATATGTTTAGATTTTTGTCATTTATGCTAATATGGTTCATCGAACGAAACAAACACAGTCAAAATAAGCGGTCAAGTGCAAGTTGAACTTGCGTAATAAGTGTTCCGTACGTTGATTGTTTTTAAAATAAAAAATTTTGTTACGCACAAAACACACCTCAAATAAGTTTTCAACAAAGTTTGTTTCCAACCTTTAGTGAAAACTGATGACCTTGAAATCTTTATTTTTGTATATATCAGATAAATTATTAAAGGTAATGTATTCGTGATAATTTTCATTCAATCTACACCTCGTGGAGAATATTCCAGAATTTTTTCAAAATTTTTTGATCAGTACTTTTCGAGATAGGGGGGACAGCGATTTTTTTCGCGATTTTTTAAAAAAATAATACAAAGAAAAGTGTGCGCAACTATTACATTATATATATATATATATATATATATATATATATATATATATACAGTAATACCCCGCTTAGCGCGACCCCGTTACGCGCGGTTTCACTATAACGCGAATTTCAAATTTCGCGCTCATGTAGTCATTAACTTCTCTATGGTCGCGGGGGGATCCCCGCTTTCTCTGAATATTCTCTTTGAAGAATTGGGAATTCCCTGTCCTTCGACTTTGTTCTATGGGGATTTCCTCGTTCGTTTCGTGTGTTCATTTGTTCCGTAATGTTAGTTCGGTCGGCTGGCAGTTTTGTTTTAATATTTATTGGAGATACATACATACATAATTTAACCCTACGTTAAAAATGCCGCCTGTAAAGAAAAAAGAGCGTAAAAGCGTCACTTTGGAATTGAAGATGAAAGTGTTAAGAAGAATGAAAAATGGAGGCAAAGCAACAATTGTTGGGAGAGATTTTGGACTCTCAGAATCGACTGTGAGAACGATTTATAAAAATCGGGAAAAAATTAAAATCTCCAGCGAAGGTTCAACACCTATAAGTGCAACAAAACTTTCTCGTTCGAGATCATCTATCTTAGAAAGAATGGAGAAATTACTGTCAGTCTGGATCGAAGATTTGAATAAGAAGAACACACCACTAAGTCAAGATCTCATATGCACAAAAGCAAAATCTTTGTATGAGATGCTGAAAACAAAAGAAGGAGAAGGGAGTGCCACTCCGACTTTTGCTGCCAGCAGAGGCTGGTTCCATCGGTTCAAGCAGCGTTCTAATCTTCACAATATCCACATAACAGGCGAGGCGGCCAGCGCGGACATTCAAGCTGCAGCTGAGTTTCCAGACAAGTTTCAAGACTTCGTTAGACGAGAGAAAATTCCTGCTTGTCTCATCTTCAATGTTGATGAGACCGCACTTTACTGGAAAAAAATGCCATCTCGAACATTCATTTCTAAGGAAGAACGTCAAGCCAGTGGTTTCAAAGCTGCGAAAGATCGACTAACACTTCTGCTGGGTGGTAATGCCACTGGTGATTTCAAACTGAAACCTTTACTAGTGTACCATTCAGAAACACCCCGTGCAATGCGAGGCACAGACAAGACAAGTCTACCAGTTGTGTGGCGATCAAACAGAAAGGCGTGGGTTACACGGGAAATTTTTCAAGAATGGTATTCTAATAGTTTTTGCCCATCAGTCAAATCATACTGTGACAGAAATGGGCTTGAACCTAAAGTTATATTACTCTTAGACAATGCCCCAGGACATCCAACCTCACTTGATACGCCCAGAGACTTAAAAGTGTACGTAAAGTTCCTTCCACCAAACACTACGTCAATATTACAACCTATGGACCAGGGAGCAATAGCAAACTTCAAAGCTTATTACCATCGCCGCACTTTTAGCCAACTAATTCATGAAACTGACGGGGAAGGAAGACAGTCTATGCGAGAGTGGTGGAAGTCATACAATATTATGAAGTCTATTCACAACATAGAAGAGGCTTGGAAGGAAGTTAAAATGAGTTGTATGAATGGGGTGTGGCGTAATCTTTGGCCAGATGTAGTGGAAGCACCTAGAAGAATTGTCCAGATGCAGAGACAAGTGCTTGAAGACATTGCTGCAATGATTGAGGGGTCTGAACTTGAAGATGTCACGGTAGAAGATCTCGTAGAACTTGTAGCAACGCACGACGATCCTATTAGCAATGAAGATCTGATCGAGTTACAGAATAATCCTATCTACGATGAGGAAGAACAAGTAGAAGAGAAAGTTTTATCTTCAGGGGAAATACAAAATGCACTTTCAAAAATTTATTCAGGTTTGGACATATTGCAGAGTATAGACAATAATGATGACCGTGTCTTGACCGTGTGTCAAACAATTAAAAACAGTGTTGGGTGTTATGAACGTATTTTACAAGAACGTAAACAAAACGTTACCCAAAAGACAATAGATGTATTTTTCCGTAAAAAATAAGAGTATGTATTGCATAAAGTGTTCTTAGAATTAAAGTGATTGATTAAAATGATTTGTATTTTTTTGTATTAAATTTTGACTATGTTTAATCATAAACCTCGATATACGCGAATTTCAGTTAACGCGATTTTTTTCGGAACGTATCCCTCGCGTAAAGCGGGGTATTACTGTATATATATATATATATATATATATATATAGGTACATATTTTATTCGTGTTTTCACAAGCTTTCATATCACACCACAGTCGATGACCTAGTAATTTTTTTTTCACTTCCGATTTCACCCCCCAAAACTAACCCCTTAAGCCAAAATTTAACTTCCAAAACTACACGGCTCTAATGAGGCCATCAATTCCTATATTAGTACCAAATTTCAATTTTCTATGACAATTAGTTTCGGAGAAAATCGGGTGTAACAGACGGACATACACCGAAGTGATCTTATAAGTGTTCCGTACGGAACACTAAAAAGGTATATCAATGATACATCTTTATTAAGGAGTTACATACACCTCGAATTTTCAAAAATTTGATTTCTTTTACGGATTTTTATTCTCTATACTGTTAAGAATCATTCAAAAAAAGAAAATTCCATTCTAGTACAAAGTTATAGCATTAAATGTGAGCTGGCGTCGGATCGGGAAAGCTATCTGTTTTCAGACGCTGTCTGCAATATTACTTAGTCAATTTTTAATATTCTTAACTTTTTTTAAAAATCTTAATTACCTTTTCTACAAAATGTGAAGAGGTTTTTTTTTTTAATTTTTCAAATAGACAATTTTTTGTAAATAATTAAACATAAATTTTTTAGTTGAAAATTTCATAAAGTTTGAAACAGTAATTTTTTTTATTAAAAAAAAAAACCTTCGACAATCTTTAACTACTCCATTATTTTACAAGATTAATTTTTATTTTTGCATATTGGATTATTTTTTGTGAAGTTATCCTGCAGACAAGGAGGCGCCATAGTTTTCATCAATGATCTATTTAACCCGATAAAAAATAATGTTAATATTTAAAATATTTTAAAAAAAAAAAAATTCTTATAATTTAAAGTACAATAAAAATATATAATCGCCATTCTTTTGTATTATTCACTTAATAACTTTTCAAATATTTTTTTTTAAATATACATACTTTTTGTAGCGTCCTGCTGTACATAACCCCTTAATTATAAATATAGTATCGTCCTTACTATTTTAAATAAAAAGTTTAATTATATTGACTTGTAAATGATGATCCATGACAGAAGAAAAGTAAAATAAAATAAAACGTTCCACAAATTAAACAAATTTAAATTAAATAACAATTTTAAAAAAATCGCCTACACTTGTAACCATGATTTACTAAATTAACCAAAATTTACACAATTACGCAATGGAGATAAAAGCCACATTCCGATTTATCTTTCACAAATAAAATAAAACATAAAATTTCTGTTTATTATGCAGTTTATAATCATCGATTTCAATGCCAATTCTAAAAATATTAACTATCTTATCTGTATGGCTATGGATTGGTGTGCGATATTTAACATTAATTTACCCTTGTTTATAAAATTAAATAAATATTATTACGATAAGTAACTTATATGAAAATCACCTTTCGTTATCCAACTATTTTACCACCGAGTAGTAGTTGACGTACTAGTTATTTTTCAGGACATTTTTCTGGTAGTAACTTAATTTCGAGAAAATTTTTTGCCATCAATGTATTCTTTGGCGTGCTAACAACGGCACAATTACCTTAGTAAGTTGTCTAATCGCCTCCTGCATCCACAATCGCCTAGCATTTTCGAGGCATGCTGTCGGCGAGCTTTTCTGCAACTTGCAAATTTTTCGTATCTCGAGAGACAACTGAGTCAAAGTCCTCAGAGTCTTTCTTCTGAGCTTTCTCTTTACAAGGGACCAAACGTTTTCAATAGATTTGGCATCCGGTGATTGTGAGGGCCACTCTAGTATATTATCGTCGGCTCAAGCGAGCTGCTTCGTGGCGTAATTTTGGCCCAGCAAAAGTTTCTCCAACGTGCCTCGAAATTTGACATCATGAACACGAAGATGTTGTCGAATGCTCTCATGGGACACATTCAAACTTGATTATCTTAATTTTGCCGCTTCTTTACGCAGCGTCAATTCCGGGTCTCATTAAAACCAAGACACGATTCGTTTTTTCGATTTTCGAAGTGATTTTACCTACCGAGCCACGTTTTGACAAGTCGTCGACATCGTTAAAACGATTTACCCACTTCTTCACAAACGATACCGACTTTTTAATATATTTAACTGCCGCGAAATATGTCATTTAGGCCCCTTTGACTCGGAACAAAAAAGACTGCCTCGAACCGACGCGCAAACAAGTGGATTTTAAGTGATTTCGACGAAAGTTCGGAAAGGTTCCTTCTACCAATTGAATCAAATCTACCATAAATAAATTATAGTGGATACGTTCTTATTTATATACTCGTATATATATATATATATATATATATATATATATATATATATATATATATATATATATATATATATATATACAAAATCAATGGTGTAGACAGGTTAAAAAAGTGCAAAATGCACTGGAACTCTAAAACTTTGGATCCAATAAACTAAAAATCTATGAGGATTTTTTATAAAAAAGAACCCTTGTATACAATGGGAGTTTAGAAATCGATGACCAGCGGGAATGGAACATTTTTTATAAATAAAGAACCCTTGCCTACAGTGAAACCCTAAAAAATTACATTCCCTCTCAAAATGTATGACCTGAATACTTTCCAACTTCCTAATCCACCACCATTAAATAAAAAGCCATATTTCTAAGGGCCGCCCCTCCCCTCCCAAGCCAGCCACATTTATATATATATATATATATATATATATATATATATATATATATATATGTATGTATGTATATATATATATATATATATATATATATATATATATATATATATATATATATATGTATATATATATATATATATATATATATATATATATATATATATATATATATATATATATATATGTATATATATATATAGAATAATTTCTATAAAAAATTCTTAGATTTTTTTGCGGTTATGAATTATAATTTTTCTTTTTATTTATATATAAATGTATATATATATATAGATATATATATATATATATATATATATATATATATATATATATATATATATATATATATAAATAAAAAAAAAAATTATAATTCATAACCGCAAAAAAATCTAATTATCAAAAATTTGTGATTTTTTTTAACATAATTTATTCAAGAATTACACATTCTAAAAAAAATATTTTCAAACTTTTTTACTTTTTTTTTTGGCCTTTAAATATATCTCTTAATCTTCCCATCGCTCCTCATGATGCTAACATGATTAGCGAAACGGGCGTCGAGTGCAAAAATACACTATTTGATGTAGTGGTAATAACTATTATCCAGTTTAAATTTATTGTCTCGAAAATGTCAATTTCAAATATTATTATGGTCCCAAACCACATTTTTAATATGTACATTGCTGAACGTCAAGAAAACACCTTCTAAAAGTTTTGCATTGCTTTACTATTCCGGGTCCCTAAATCACGAAAAACATAGTTCCCAATTTCTTTCAGTCTACTTGGCTGTGCGTCTGTTAGCATCATAACTCTCGACCAAAATTAGTTTGCACTGTTAAATTTGGTATACAAATAATATCTGAATGAAATTCTGAAAAAATTCTTTGAACCATATCATTTTAAGGGAAGGGATACGGGTTGATACGATTTGTATAATTTTAATAAAAGTAAGGAAATTTTTCTAGATTTTTAGTTCGGATAATAGAGAAATTTTAAACAATCTATATATTAAAATATACAAAATAAAATAATAATTAAAATCAAACACATAGAAGTTAAACGGGTGGAGGATGTTAAAGGCGTATCATATCATTATCAGGGTTCTTAGAGTCTAAAAATAATTTCTTTTTTTTCATTATTTTCAAATTTGCCAGGAATAAGAAGTTAATGCCAAGTTTCAATTATAGATAGTTCTGAAACCCTTTCCCTCCCCGATTTCATTTATATCTCACCTGTCATATAAATATAGCATAGTACGGCTTCAATTCTGCCATTCTTTAGAGTAAAAAAGTCAGTATTCCTTCTAGAACTGCTTCCTTGTAATTGAAGTACTGGGAATTTTTTAAACACGTTTTTTTAGAAATGACAGGTTAAAGGTTATTCCTAATATCTCACATAATAATGAGAACTAATTTTACCAAAAATTATCAAGAAAAAGTTTTCGATTCATATTTTGAATACCCAATATTTACTATTACTACTTCTAATATTAGTATAAAAGTGGATTCATAAGTCTGGTACGTTTATACGAAATTCCGGGAAATTTTGTGAAGCGGCATGGCTGTTAGTAAGTGTGATTCTTGTAACGGTTATGTTCAAAGTTTTAAAAAGATACAACACGCAGTTGTTTGTTGGTAGTTATCGTGAGTGATCGGTTTCACACGTTTCGTAGAAATGGATAACGCGAAGTATCATGCAGTGATAAAAGATTTTTATTTACAAAAGTGTACTGCGGTCCAGATAGAAACCGAACTGAAGGAAATTCAGGGGGACTTCTGCCGTAGTACTCAAGACCATTTATTAGTGAATAAATTAATTTACTTACTGACGTTTCTTTTGAAGAAATGGTCGATAAAATTCATGATATCGTGATGGAAGATCGTCGCACTAAGCTTCTTGAGATTGCTGAGATAGTAGGAACCTCATATCAAGCAGTAGATAACATTCTGCATGAAGTTCTAAAAAGAAAAAGCTGAATACGCGATGGTCACTGCGTTTGTTAACTCCAGACCAACAACATACGACGATGGACATTTTGAAAAAAATGTTTCGAAAAACTGCAGCGTAATCCCAAGGACTTTTGGGTGCCGTTTTATGGCTGTAGATGTGGATCCACCATTACACCTCGGACACAAAACGGTGGCGAAAAAAGTGGATGGGCGAAGGTGAATATGCAGGGAAAAAAACGAAAACAATTGTATCGGCAGGAAAAGTGATGGCAACTGTTTTTCGAGACTACTAGGGTATCATCTTATTATTAGGCAACTTTATTGGACCGTTTGCCTAGTGAGTTAAAGCAGAAACGACCAAGATTAAGGAGCTGCTCACACATCGGACATTACAGTGACAAAAGTGCACGAGATGAGCTTCGAAATAAATCCCTCACCCACCTTATTCCCCGGATTTGGCCTCAAGTGACTTTTTTGTTTCTTAACCACAACAATTGGTTTGGGGGAAGAAATCTTCCTCGAATGAAAAGATGACCTGTTCTGCAAACGAGTATTATGCACAGCTGGAACCATTTTTTTTCCTAGGGGAATAAAAGAATTGAAATCTCGCTGGACTAAATGAATTGAGCTCAAAGGAGATAATGTTGAGAAACGAATTTTTATTTAAAAAAAAAAAATGTTATATACTTTGTTTTTTACAAGACTTGCCTCGTATTTATGGACTTTCTCGTTCACTCTGTTTAACTCACGTGTCATGTAACCTCTAGTTATATCTAATTGTCCGCCAAAAATTATTTATACTAACTTTGCCTTCAACCAATAAGTGCGTGTACAAAGTTGCCAAATTTTTAATTATGATCTTTTTATTAGATAACTTTAAGTAAAATGTAATAAAATAGTTTTCAAAAAAATTTCACCAATATAAAGTGATGGCTTTTAGTACAAATTTTTAAGTATTTCTTTCCATAATAAAATACTATCATATGAGGATACTAATAAAGACATAATAGAAGCAAAATCCAGGATATATTAAGCCATTCTAAGATTATTAATGACTAACTAACCCATCTAAGACACAACGGTTACCGGAAACGGAGGAGATGAGAGTAGAGAGAGTATTTTGGTAGGCCAGTGTCTTTATATTTATTTGAAGCATGCGCCCACCGTTTGGAACTTGCGCAGTATTGACACAAAATAAGAGAAACCTTTATTAAGGATAACGATTTCCCTTATTTAGGAACTTATAAATAAGAGAGGTTATTTGAAGTTCGTTATTCTTTCCGCTGTTATGGTAGAGCCTGTTTCCGACTTAGGTATGCAAACCACTAAGAAAATACGGTAAAATTAAAATGATAATCTTTTATTGCAAATAACCCTGACAACAGTTAATTAGTGTTTAGATTCTGTCAGGATTTTGCATTTTTTGGCACAGTGGCATTATAGTGTGTGTAGTACTAATTTCAAATGAAATTATTTATTTACTGCACATTCGTATTAGCTTGGAAATATTGAAGAAAGTGATAGAAACCTATTAGACACAACTTTAATTTAGAAACCAGTATTGACCCAAATACTAATAACCGGGATGCTTAACCATGAAATGAATGAAAAAAAATCCCCTAAGGTTATAGAAGATAAATACTAACCTAACCTTGCAATTCCCTCGCGTTAATAATGCGCATGCTTGAGATAACAATAAGGACAAAGGTATGTGAAAAATAAGCGTTACAAAATCTCTCCAAGAAATAAGTTAAAAGATCGAATTAGAAGTGATGAAGGTAGAAGGTTGCTTACGTTTACTTCTCGTAGAAGAGATCCATCAATGGATAGTAAGAAAGAACAAAGATTGAAATACGCCTATAAGTAGGCTAACCGATGACAGAGTAGTAAATAAATATACCCAGAAACAAATTACGATTATGCGGAAGTATAAGTCAACCTCTTGAAATTTGAAGTTATTTCGGGGCATAAAGGAATCACAACATAAGGAACGGACAAAATTGCCAATTAAAAAGTAGAAAATGTATAAAATTTGATGAAATATTTACACTTTTGCATTTTGCAAAATTGTAATTACATAGAAAATTCAGGGAAAAATTAGTTGAATTTTCCGTGGAATTTTGCAAAAACATTTATTTAATTTTCCATAATAGCATGCAATATTTACATTAGAAAATGTATAGATCAGCAGACTATCCATTGCATTTTATATTCAGATCTGCGCAGCCCCATCCACTCGACGCTATGGTTTAAGACTAGCGACGTTCCTTTAGTTTTGCTAGCGCGGTTATAAGTCGAAAGATCGGGTGTCAAAATATTGACACACAAATTACACCTTAAAGAGGTAGTTTTTTATTTCATACTAATTATCTATAACTGGAGTTCGTGAGTGCACTTATCACTGGAGAACCACTTATCCGATTTACGTGCTTTTTCTTAAAAACATACATATGTTCTCTGGCCAAGTTATAAGCTATATTTTATTACGACATAAGGAATAAGAAGTAACGATACTAGTGAATCAAGTCGGAAAAAGTTTGCTGTTACCGCCTTCTTTTGCAATACACTGCCTAAACCATTAAATATGGAACAATATCACGTAGCAAAGAATATCTATAATATATATAAAAATATAAAATGCAACGTCTCTCTGTTTGCCTGTCTGTCTGTTCGTGAGTGCGCTTATCATTGGAGAACCACTTATCCGATTTACGTGCTTTTTTTTTAAATATACATATGCCCTCTGGCCAGGTTATAGGCTATATTTTATTAAGTTAGGTAGCATAAGTAATAAGCAGTGACGATAACAGTGAATCAAGTCGGAAAAAGTTTGCCGCTAGCGCGTTCTCTTGCAATACACCGCCTAAACCATTAAATATGGAACAGTATGATGTAGCAAAGAATATTTATATTCTACATAAAATGCAACGTCTCTCTGTCTGTCTGTCTGTCCGTTAGTGCGTTTATCACTCGAGAACCACTTATCCGATTTATGTGTATTTTTTCAATTCATACATTTGTTCTCTGGCCAGGTTATCTATAATCTTCTATAATATATATAAAATGCTCTGTCAGTCTGTCCGTGCGCTTGTCACTCGAGAACCACTTATTTGAATTACGTGATTTTTTTAACTTACATATCTTCCCTGGCTAGGTTATATTTTATTACGGTAGGTAACATAAGGAATAACCAGTGACGATAATGGCGAATCAAGTCGGAAAAAAGTTTGCTGCTAGCGCGTTGTCTTGCAATACACTGTCTAAACTATTCAATATGGAACAATATCATGTAGCAACGAATTTTAATATATATATATATATATATATATATATATATATATATATATATATATATATATATATATATATATATATAAATAAATATATAAATAAATAAATACATATATATATATATATATATATATATATATATATATATATACATATATATATACAGTACAATCCCGATTATCCGAATCCCCATTATTCGAAACAGACGATGAGTAGTTTCCTTAACGCGTAGGGGACTCCCCGACGTCTAGAATTTCACCGCTGTCTATGTTTTGGTTAGTCGACGACTGTTATAAGTTACTCATTACGTCTATTATTATCACAGAGGTAATAGTTTCATTTTAATAGATATTTTACAAAATGGAGCGTTATAATAATAAGCGTAAACGTGTTGTTATTACCTTAAAAGAGAAACTTGAAGCAATTCAACGTTTAGATAATGGTGAACTTCTTAAAAATATAGCGAAGGATTTAGGTGTAGCCGTGAGTACTGTTTCAGAGTGGAGAAAAAATCGCGAAAAACTTGAAAAATGGTGTAGTGTTTTGTCATCGCCCACACAGGCACGAAAAAGTATGAAAAGCGGTGAATACCAAAAACTGGATGAGTCTTTATTTTTATGGTTCAGGAACAATTTTAAAACATAAGGCAGTGACTTTAAGGGAAGAGTTGCCGGTTATTGAAGCGCCTGTAAATTTTTCTGCAAGTGATGGATGGCTAGACAGGTGGTGTACGTCAACTGAAAATTCGTGGAGAAAGATTGTCGGCTGATATATCTGCTGCAAAAAAGTTTGCAGAGAATTTTGAGCAGCTTATAAAAGAACATGGTTTACAACCAGACCAAATCTATAATTGTGATGAATCAGGCTTGAACTACAAAATGTTGCCGTCAAATACCTTAGCTTCAAAAACGGAAGCTGGAGCACATGGCTACAAATATAGCAAAAAACGTATTACTGTTCTTGCATGCTTGATGCTTCTGGAAGACACAAATTCCCATTATTATGTATTGGTAAGTAAGCAAATCCACGAACCTTTAAGAATATTCGTCGCAATGCTTTTCCTGTTTTGTATAAAAACGCGACTCTATGTAAAGACTGGTTTTTTTGGAAATTTTGTTCCCAAAGTGGAACTTTTTTAAAAGAACATGAATATCCTAGAAAATGTATTCCGTTACTAGATAACGCCCACACTCACCCAAGTGCGGAGCAACTTGAAAGTGGGGAAACAAAAGCAATGTTTTTGCCTCCTGCTGTAACTTCTCTCATTCAGCCTATGGATCAGGGTGTTCTGGGAAATTTAAAACGCAGTTACAGGCGTTTGTTATTGGAGCATATTTTAGAAAAAGTAGATGAAGGTGGCAATCTTACTGATTGACTAAAAAAGATAAATTTGAAAAATGTTATATATTGGATAGCTTCAGCCTGGAATCAAGTAAAGAGGAGAGACATTACTCAGAGGCAGAAACAGAAGATAATGAAAGTTTACATCAAATTATTACAGGAGTATCAGGATGTGAAAGTGTTACAGAAACCGATGTTTTTGAATGGTTAAACAGTGATAGTGTGGAAGACGAAATGACTGACCAAGAATTAATTAAAAGTGTATGCAAAAATGCTAATAAAATAGACAGTGATGGCGATGATGACAACGAAGTAGAAGCCACTGACAATATTCCAGTAAAAATGTCACATTCAGAAGGACTAGAGGCCCTAGAAAAAGCGTTAGCTTATGTGGAACAACAAGAAAAAACAACCGCCGCGGACGTTTTGCTTATCAAACGTTGAAGAGACATTGCAGCCAAAAACAAAACTAACGCAAAACGAGTGCAGTTAAAAATTACCTCATTTTTAAAACATTAAAGTTAAGAATGAAACTGTTTTATTTTCGATTTTCCGTACATATACATAAAATAAGTAAACTAATTGTTCTATTCTTTGTTTTAATACATACCTATGTACGTAATAGCATATCGTATAAATGCTTTTAAGTCAATCTGCAATGTTTTGTACTCATTCTAAACTTCTATTTTAAAAAAAAATTCGGATTAACCGAAATTTCGATTATCTGAAATCACTTTGGTCCATATTATGTTGGATAATCAAGATTCTACTATATATATATATATATATATATATATATATATATATATATATATATATATATCTGTCTGTCTGTTTGTTCGTTAGTGCCCTTATCACTCTAAAACCACTTATCCGATTTACGTGTATTTTTTATTCGTACATATGTTTTCTTTCCAGGTTATATAATAATAATCTATAACCTATAATAAATATAAAATGCAACGTCTCTCTGTCTGTCTATCTGTCCGTTAGTGCGCTTATCGCTCGAGAACCACTTATCTTATATAGGTGTTTTTTGTTAGATTTATACATATGTTCTCTGGCTAGATTATAGGATATATTTTATTGCATTAGGTAATATAAGAAATAAGCAGTGACGATAATAGTGGATCAACTCGGAAAAAGTTTGCCGCTAGCGCAATCTCTTGCAATATACTGCCTAAACCGTTAAATATGGAACAATATCATGTAACGAAGAATACAATATATATAAAATACAACATCACTCTGAGTGTCTGTCTGTCCGTTAGTGCGCTTATCAATCGAAATCCGATTTACGTGTTTTTTTTTTAATTTCATACATATGCTCTCGGTCAGGTTATACAATAATCTATATAATATATATATATATATATATATATATATATATATATATATATATATATATATATATATATATATATATATATATATATATATATATATATATATATATATATATATATATATATATATATATATATATATATATATAAAACGCAACGTCTCTCTATCTGTCTGTCTATTCGTTAGTGCGCTTAACACTCAAGAACCACTTATCCGATTTACGTGTTTTTTTTTTATAAAATACATATGTTTTCTGGCCAGGTTATAGTATATATTTTATTACGTTAGGTAACATAAAGAATAACTAGTGACGATAATAGTGAATCAAGTCCACGCGGGCGGAGCCGCTGGCACGGCTAGTTACTTGATATGAATTCGTAGTTGTGCGTTACGTAATTACGTCTGTCATACAAATGGTGACACTGTACTTTCAAGAAAATACTTCCAAGCTAATTTTTTTGGAACGTACGGTTTTAAAATTTAAAAGATATAGTTCACCACCATGTATTATTGAAAAAGATAAGTTTTTACATCATTTTGTGCATATCTGTTAATGTTATGTAAAATTTTATATTAATAAAAAACTTCACCGTTATTTTTAGTTTATTTTAATTTTCCTATTTCTTTATTAGGTATAACAAAACACAATTGACATATTTTAAATGTAAACGTCCGTGGAATTTTACATCAGTATATGAATCATACTTTTTATGTTGGTTAGTCAACATTCTATTTAATTGTGTTTGGAGGTTCCATAAATTGTGTATAACTACATTCAACACATTTCTGTGTTATATGATCTCCCATTATTTAATGGCTTAATATTTTAAGTAAAATATTGCTGCAATTACACTGACGTCAGAAAGTATTTGCCCACCTAGTTATTTCAGTCCCAACACAACAAAATCTCAGATAATATATATATTTTTTTAAATTTTGATGAATTATTGTTTATTTTCACATTATTTACAATCTAGAAAATTAGAAAGATATTCGTGATTTTCCAGGATTTTTCTCATCTATATGACCTGTTTTTGATTACCGTTTTACAGAGTTTCGGCATCCTGTCCAGTAGTTTATTCAGTTATTTTAACCCATTCTGCTTGTAAAAGTTCCCACAAGTGATTTTCTAATGTTGGATTGAGTTTTCGAATACACCTGTCCAAATGGTCCCACGAATTCGATGAGGTTCAAGTCGGGTGATTGTGGAGGCCAAGTCATCACTTCCAAGACGTCATCGGATTTCCATTGGTTCAACAGTTCTCTAATTTGTTTAGCAGAATCTTTAGGGTCGTTGTCATGCTGAAAAATAAATTTCCCCTGAAAAATATCTCTTCCAGAAGGAAGCATTTGAGTTAGCAAAATTTCTTGATACTGTTTTTTTGTATGATTCCTTCTATCCTAAAGATTTTTTCCAACTTTACCGTTGCCAAAACAACCCCAAACCATTACTGAACCTCCACCATGTTTTACTGTAGGCAACTGACAAGCTTCCAACATCCTCCCTCCAGCTGACCGCCGCACGTAAACTCGTCGATTTGAACCGAAAATTTCGAATTTAAAATCGTCGCTCCAAAGGATGGAACTCCATTTTCTGAAGTCCAATTTTCATGTTCTTGGGCCCATTCTAATCGTTTACGTTTATTCACTTGCCTAAGAAATGGTTTTCTCACTGTAACTCTCCCGGGTAGTCCACCTTCTGCTAACCTGTTCTTCACGGTTTTCACGCTGATGGGGATGGGCCGCTCCAGGTTTACTTGAGTCGTGATTTCTGGTGCGGTTAGGCGGCGATTACGTCTGCTGGATATTGTTATAGCTCTGTCTTCAACGGGAGTCATTTTTCGAGGCCTTCCTGAAAGTTTTTGGTTGTGAATTCCAAGTCTCGCAGAAAATTTTTTTACGATGTAGTCCACTGTTCTCCTTGACATCCGCATATCACTCGCGATTTGTAGACTCGAGTGACTATTTTTTATGGCTCGCAATTACCAGAGAGCCCGATTTTCAACCGAAATTTCTTTCGTTTTTGGCATTTTCACAAAACAATTGAGCCTGTATCAATGACAAAATACTGTTTGCGAATGGTTAATTTCCAAAAGGGCAATGGTATTTATAGCATAGTTTATCATAAAATGTCACTAAGAATTTCCATAATCCCTAGAAACTTTTAAATGAGTTCTTACTGGAACTGGAATTCTCAGAAATCGCCTCAAAACGATTATCATGCAAAACTTGGAAATTTGTTCTAATTGGTTTTTAATTTGTGATTTCACCAAAAGGCTTATCTAAACAATTTTATGATGGACACTTGTTAAGAACAATTAAATTTACCTAATATAATGAAAGGGTTTTAATTGAGTATTAAATTTTGGCAGTTACATTGAAATTTCTAGATAGGCAAATACGTTCCGACGGTAGTGTACAAACAAATAAATAAAAAAATACATCAAAAAGGAGTAACACACACAACGATAAATTATCAAAAGAACTATCAAATAAAAGAATACTGAAAACATACGGAACTGACAACTCTGTATGTACCTTCACATTGACACTCGTTATCATCAACCTTTAGAAATACGTTTTTATTATTTTAAGTACTTAAATACCTAGAAACAACCTTCACCAAATTAATTTCGCCAAAAAAATTTGTTAAATAAATTATTACATTTTTATTGTATAGTCAAATGTTTCAATGTCAGATAAAAACAAATAGGATGTAATTTTAAACGTTTCTATGACATAACTAAGTACACAGGCAAAGCAAAAAATGGAAATACTTAAATACAGGGTTTGGCCAAAAATTATGTAGGACACGTCTAAAGTCAGATTGGATGTATCGAAGGTCGACTCCGATAAAACTACCCACGGCATGTTGTGCATGTGGTTTTTCTTTAACCCGAAAAAGCTGTAGATGTATCATTCTAATTTTCCAGTAGGGCACACATCTGAAGTAGTACTAGATAGATCGAGGGCCGCCCCCCACAAGAAAAGTACTTCGCCGCAATGCTACGAAGACGTTTGTCGGTCGTAGTAAGTGGGAAATGTACAATAAAACTGTAAAACTACTGGCTAAGAATACTATGTAGCGATCATGTGGTTTGGACCTGATATTAAACTGTATCCCATATGGCTGATATTATCCAGACATAAAACTAAGGCTGGGAAGAAATATCTCCCAAGCCTATTTATCGCCGAGCCCAACATTACTTCGGCAAAACTTCGTCACGCAGGCTTTTCAAAAAAAGTTTTTTTTGTGGAAAAGGCTTAAAATGCTCTAATTTTGAAAAACTCAAGAGGAAATGTCGGAAAGAGGCCGTTTTTGCATTTTTTTTGCATATAACCATTGATATGTACGTTTATGCACATGGGCCGAGATAATTATGCTACATTTACAGTCATAGTAATATTCCAACCAATAAGGAACTTTGCTGTGAAATTTTCATTGAGGAAAAATAACACGAAAAGAACAAATCACAAGGCTTTTTTTGGAATAGGCCTAAAATGGCCTAATTTTGAAAGATTGAAGAGAAAAAATCGAGGTAAGGCTGTTTTTGCTTACCTGAACTAACTTTGGTCTCCAGTCACTAATATAGCACGTATATCATTTTTTCACATTAAGGTAGGACATTTTTTTTCATTATTTAATGTATTTTGTAATTGCTGATTATTTTATTCAGGTTAGTTTCGGTTAGTTCAGGTTAACAAAAACGGTTACCACCCGATATTTTCTCATAAATTTTTCGTACCGAAATTTTACCAAAAAAATGAAAATAAACAATTTTGTGATAAGATTAGATTTAGATTAGAACTGAAAAAAATTTAATAACTTTTTGAAAATATTAGGCTGACCTCTACATTTCACCCATTAGTGTGTATTCTTCCAAAAACAACTGACAGTTTCGATCAGTGATTATCAACAGTTGTCAATGATATAGGTTAATTTTTATTTGCCAAAAAAAAAAATGCAAAAAACGTCTTCCCCCCGATATTTTTTCGTAAGTATTTCAAAATTAGACCATTTTAAGCCTATTCCAAAAAAAACCCCTTTTTTGAAAAGCTCGCGTAAAGAAGTTTTACCATTCCTTCTATTACTAGGGAGCAATCTATATCTGAACCAGAAAAAAAGACTATTATTGGTTAAAAATAATCCACTGAGAGGAGCTCGTCTCTTTTTTGCTGGTATCTACAGTTAACATGCCAATAGTTATATAGGTACCAGATAACAATAGAACATATCTAGGACAAAAATATGCGTTACCGTCTTTTTAGAATTAGCTGTGTTTTTAATTTACAAAGATAAATACGAAGTATCCATAGAAACGATATAACAGTTATTCATGTTCTGCTTTATATATATATATATATATATATATATATAATATATATATATATATATATATATATATATATATATATATATATATATATATATATATATATATATATATATATATATATATATATATATATATATATATGTATAATATACCACATCTATCTGTGATTTACTTATTTTCTCAGTAACTACTTAACGGATTTTATTCGGGTTTTTATTAGTGGATAGAGTGTTTCACGAGGAAGATTTAGGTTTATAATTTGTCGGTATTTTCTCTAAATTAGCCGACTTATGACGATGAATGTCGATGAAGTCGGAAAAAATTAATCGTCAGAGAGGTATCTTCATGTGCGCTACGTAAATAGTCAAAGATACGTGAAAACAATGTATGGCAGAATTGTTCGCCTTAAATAATTTTACAAAAAAGTCCGCAACAACATATGTGTCTCTACAAAGGTTAATCCAAATTATCGAAGTACAATTATTAAAAATAGACGTGTTAAAATATTTCACTGTACCATCCAAATATAATCTGTTTGTTCTGGCACTCGGGAAACAAACACTTAATGTGGTGTATAAAGAAATATTTTAACTTATCTTAAAAAAAATAAAAATAAAACTGGCCAAGAGCAAGCCAGACTTGCGCATTTAGTGTTCAGTACGTTGCTCTTAAAATAAGAATCTTTGTTACAGAGGTATAAAATGATCAATAACTTCACAAAACACACACCGGAAATGAGTTTTCAACAAAGTTTTTTTCTGATCTTTACAGAAAACTGATGACCTTAAAATTTTTATTTTTTTTATATACCAGATAAATTAGTACAGCATTCATTCTACACCCTATGGAGAACATTCTACAATTTTTTCAAAATTTTTTGATTATTACTTTTTGAGATAAGAAGAGGACAGCGATTTTATGCAATTTTTTAAAAATAATACAAAGGAAAGTGCGCGCAAGTATTATATTATATATATTTTTGAACTCGTGTTTTTACAAGCTTTCATTTGACACTCCACTCGATCACCTGGTAATTTTTTTTCACTTCTGATTTCACCCCCCGTCTAACTACCCCTAAAGTCAACAATTAACTTTCAAAATTACACGGCTCTGATGAGGCGATCAATTCCTGTATTAGTGGCAAAATTCAACTTTTTATGTCAAATAATTTCGGTGAAAATCCGGTGTAACAGACGGACAGACAGACACCGAAGTGATTTTATAAGTGTTCCGCACGGAATACTAAAATTACCTATACTAAATTATAACGAAGATTTAAACAGTAACATAACACACTTCCGTGTGAAGCTGGGGCGGTCTCTAATATATATATATATATATATATATATATATATATATATATATATATATATATATATATATATATATATATATATATATATATATATATACTCCTGGACAAAATTAACACAACAATCTTAAAATTAATTTATCTTTTTCTTATGTCAGTTTTAAAGTTTATCGAGTATTTGAATAGTAGGCTATGCATATTTTGTTTCGTTGTTCATGACAGAAATCAAAACAATTCGTTTAGATTTACAGTTTTAAAGAATTTTTTAGAAGATAAACAATTTTCTGTAATAATGCGATAGATTTTCTTTAAAAGTAAGCTTATAAATTGTTCCCTTTTTCAATGTAATACGTTTTTGTGGTAGACTGTTTTATTTTTGACCCCGAAGAATTAGAAAAATGAATCGAACAAGGAATTTAACTGAACACGAGGTAGTGCGAGCCTCAGTTTTATTGGACGAGGGATATTGTCAGAGTTACGTTGCTAATTTGTTAGGCAAACATCGTTCCACAATAACTCGTATGGTAAGACGCTTGAATGAAGTAGGAACTTATTCTAGAAGGCTAGGGCAACGGCGAAAACGATGCACTAGCGACCTAGATGAACGTTTTATAAGACAATATGCTTTAAGAAACAGGACTGTCACTAGTTCTATAATAAGAAACAAACTCGAAGCTGTTCACAATGTCACAATTTCTTCTAAAACTGTTAGAAAACGGTTAAATGACGCTGGATTACACAATAGGAGACCAGCCACTGCGCCCTTGCTTACTAGAGAGAACAGAGTTGCTAGGTTACGTTTTGCTCGAAATCACGAAAACTGGTCTGTGGATGATTGGAAACAAGTTTTCTTCACAGATGAAACTAGGGTTAGTCTAAAACATCCAGATGGTCGTAAGCGAGTATGGCGAAGACCAGGAAAGAGGTTTGCGCCTTGCAAGATCTCTGCAAGGATGCCATTCGGCGCCGGCGGTGGCTCTGTTATATTCTGGGGTGGCATCTGCTTTGATGCTCTCACAGAGTTAGTTCCTATCCGTACGAGATCCATGAATGCTGACTACTATCTTGAGAATATTGTAATAGAACATGTGATGCCTTTCGGTCATTTGTGGGGTCCAATTTCCTATTTATGCAAGACAACGCTCGACCTCACGTGGCTAGGGAGGTACTCGATTATGTTAATCAAGTTGATATACCATTTATGCAATGGCCACCAAAAAGCCCGGATCTGAATCCGATAGAACATGTATGGGATCACCTTAAGAAAAATGTGAAACGTCATATACCTGCACCTAGAAACCTGAGGGAACTTGAAAATGCAGTTATCACAGAATGGGGGCAAATTCGTCAAGATTGCATCCAAAATTTAATTAGAAGCGTGCCTAGGCGCATAAACGCTGTCATCCGAAGTAGAGGAGGCAACACACGCTACTAGTGTCCCAGTTACACCATTAATTTTGCTACTAGTGTCCCAGTTTATTTTTTTCATTATTACATAATTTCAACGATTGTGTTATTAGGTCTTAAGAATAATTTTAATTCGAATCTTATTTGAGAAATTCGGTAGCTAATTCACTTTTAAAGTATCCGAATAAGTTTTCTCTAACTTTTAGTGTAACCGATGTTCATAAAAAATTATTAAAATTAATTCATTATAGAGGTTTGTATGATTTAATATATTGTTGCGTTATATATATATATATATATATATATATATATATATATATATATATATTTATTTATTTTATATATATATATATATATATATATATATATATATATATATATATTCATATACATATAAGTTAAACATATCTCTATCGTGAATTACGTTTCCTTTCTGAAAACTGATTATTTTGCATTGTTTTTGTTTACTCCTAAGAATAATAGAGAAATTAAAATTAAGAAAAAAGAAAATACATTCAAGGTAAAAGGACCGATTTACAAGGCCTTTTAAAGGAGGAAGAAGTCAGATGAGGTCATATTATGCTTAAAAGAAACAAGTTTAATTATTAACAAATACAAATTTTAAGAATTATTACAAAATAATAACATCAACCAGCTACACATATTTCTATAAGCACTATTCAATATGACTTCATTACCATAGATGTTCTACTCGATATAGTTTCAAATATTTTTTTTTCATTTGACGAAGCATGACATATGTTCGTCAGTGTTAACAGCGCAATCAAAACAAACTTATTTCATTAACATTAATTTAATATTTTAGGCTCTAGATAGTGAAAAACGACTATTCAGAAAAATCATAAGTAAGCACGTACAAACATAAAGCATATTCCTTCGTCAATTCTTCTTTAGTTAAAAACAAATCAATCTAGTTCCTATCATTTTAAATTTTTCCAATTTTTCTCCCTCTTGTCCATAATATTTGTAGTGAAAAACTTTATTTAAGCACCCTTTTTGACAAAACTATTGCTTTGGGTCAAAAAAAAAAAAAACTTCGCAACCTTTAACAACACAATAGTGTTGTTAAAGGTTAGTCGATAAAAGATATATGTTAAAAACATTTGTAACTTACTATCCGAGTTATTTGAGATAGTTTTTTAGTGTTCCGTACGGAACACTTATAAGATCACTTCGGTGTCTGTCCATCTATTTGTCTGACACACCAGATTTGGTGTGTTGAAATTTGGCACTAATATAGGAATTGATGGCCTCATCAGAGCCAATGTAGTTTTGAAAGTTAAATTTTGGTTTAAGGAGTTAGTTTTGGGGGGTGAAATCGGAAGTAAAAAAAAAAATTACCGGGATTGTCGAGTGGGATGTCAAATGAAAGCTTCTAAAAACACGAGTTGAAAAATATATATAATGTAATACTTGCGCACACTTTTCTTTCTAAAATTCTGGAATATTCTCCACAGGGTGTAGATGGAACGAAAATTATCACCTTTAGTAATTTATCTGGTATATAAAAAAAAATTCAAGGTCATCAGTTTTCAGTAAAGATCGGAAAAAAACTTTGTGGAAAACTTATTTGGGGTGTGTTTTGTGAAGTCACTGATCATTTTATACCTCCTTAATAAAAATTTTTATTTTTAAAAGCAATCCACGTACGGAACACTAATTGCGTAAGTCCGACTTGCACTCGGCCAGTTATTTTTAGAGTTCCGTACGGAATACTTATAAGATCATTTCGGTGTTTGTCCGTCTGTCTGTCCGTTTGTCACACCCGATTTTCTCCAAAACTGTTCGACATAAAAAGTTGAAATTTGGTACTAATATAGGAATTGATGGCCTCATCAGAGCCGTGTAGTTTGGAAAGTCAAATTTTGACTTAAGGGGTTAGTTTGGGGGGTGAAATTGGAAGTGAAAAAAAATTTTTTTTGCTAGGTCATCAAGTGGGGTGTCAAATGAAAGCCTGTAAAAACACAAGTTCGAAAATATATATAATGTGATACTTGGGTACGCTGTCCCCTCTTTCATTCGAAAAGTACTGATCACAGAGTGTAGATTGAATGAAAATTAACACATGTGCATTATCAATAATTTATCTGGTATATAACAAAAACAAAAAAATTCAAGGTCATCAGTTTTCATTAAAGATCGGAAACAAACTTTGTTGAAAACTCATTTGGGGGTGTGTGTTCTGAAGTCACTGATCATTTTATACCTCCGTTACATTTTTTTTTTATTTTAGAAGCAATCAACGTACACTAATTGCGCAAGTTCAACTTGCACTTGACCGGTTATTTTTTTAAATGGAAAAGTTTAAGTTTTCTGTTCACTAAAAATATAAACAACGAACGACTTGAATAATTTTAAATTGATTACAAAATATACTTTTCGTTAATTTTATTCATACTTTACATAATAGCTGATTCATTTAAAAACAAAAAGTGATATATGCACGAGTGTATACTAATCTATGATTATTCGTATTAATAAGAGAAATATCAAAATTAAAATATTTAATAGATTTTTGTATATCAACAAGGATTCTAAGAATGATCCGATTACGCAAAAACTGGTAATTTATATTTAGATGGTACTAAATTGGACATCATGAACTATGAGGTTAAGTTCAAATTGTAAATCGTGCCATGGCTATGTTAAAAGGAAAAGAATAATACTCCATATTTCATCACCCAAAGCTAAAGGCGAAATAACTAAATAATAATCTGCGACTAGAATAAGACGAAAATTTCACATTCACACATCACAATCAGCCTATACTTATAGACAACACAGAACTTCTTACCATCTGCTTTACAAGATTTTGATTGTTTTAATCAGAGAATCTTATTTCATCAGGAAAGGGCGGCATCATACCCTTCAAAAACATCTATGCCATTCAAAAATTCACATAAGTTGGCCTTCTTGTAGCCGTGATTTGACGCTAATGGATTATTTCTTGTAGGAATCTTTAAAGAAACTAAAGTTTATAGTAACAGTCGCTCTGTAGAAAAAATTACGACCTTTCACCCCAGTCGGAGCATCTGTGACACTATGCAGTTGCTTCCTCAACAATCATTCTTCAGACATTTCGATCCTGCGCGACTTGACTTGACTTATGCACACCCATACCAAGAAGAGATCTTTACTTGATCGGACCACCTTGTTGGAGACCTTCCCCTTGATATTCTATTTTCCACTTTCCCCGTTACTACAAGCTTTTCCATGGCATCTACTTTCCTCATAATGTAACCAAAATATTTTAGGTACTGTCTATTAATTCTATTTGAAAGTCGTTTATTTATACTAAGCTCTTCAAGAAGTACGGTGTTCGGTATATGATACTCTGAGTATTCTTCGATATGCCCCTATCTCAAACGTATCGATTCGTCTTTTGTCAACTTCTTTCTGATCCGCAAGTTGCTATGGGGAATATAAAGCTGGACAACAATCTTAACCATGTGTTTTTAGTGACAGCTGGATCTTTCCAAATCTTAATAAGTTTGATCGTCGAGTTTCTAGCCACAGCCCAACGATTTCTTACTTCCGCTTCACAGCCACCATTGTTAGTTATGAGGAGCCCAAATAACTGAAATGGTCTACAACAGTGAAACCAGCAATTTAATTTATATGTAATTTCATTACGACTAACAATCATTACTCTGGTTTTAACTTTATTAATTGTCAATCCATAGTTTTTACTAGTGATTTCCAGGCACTCCATAATTGATTCTAGGCCTTGTGTTGACGTTGCAAGTTCACTATATATGTTCAAAAGTAAAGGTGACAGAATACAGCTCTGCCTGACGCTAAAAGAAAAGAAAAAGGGATCGGATAAGGTTTAGAAGATATATAGGTGTTCCAATGCTAATTAAAATCGAGCAGAGTTAGTTTCATTGTATGCGGTCGAAAGATTTAGAGTAGCTTATAAAACAGGTATAGGTTGTTATTTGAAATTCCCTGACTTTTTCCATTATCTGGCGTTTGTTGAAAATTTGTTCTCTAGTCCCTCCCTGGAATGAAACCCGTTTGTTCGGTAGATATTTGCGGCAGCAGAAAAGTTTTGAGCATTTCATTTAGAATCCAGAGAAACCTTAGCAGAGTGTGATGCCAAAGTAATTATTCTATAGTCGCTGCAATCCAAAGGGGATACTATCTTATGCAAGGGTATAAATGCAACTTCACACCAATCTTTTGGTCATCTTTCAGTCTTCCATACCACATTACACATTTGATTGTAGCATAGTCGCCGCGTACCTGCTGCTTTTCTGGTCTTTAACCTTTGAATAACATTCCTCACTTCAGATTTAAGAATACATGACTCTTCTGCGACTTCGTTGTGAACAATAATGTAGTCGCCACGAATTGAGACACAAAAAGTGACTGTTCCAACTTCCTTGCCTCTGATTATTTGTGTTTTAAGTTTGAATTGTTTCTATTTCGAAGTATTTGACTTTTCCATAAAGTTCTTATGGTCGTTTGTTTGTAACATGTGCTATCTCCTTACATATATTATTTATGTATGCGTTTTTGTCCCTTTTAAAAGTCACCCTGATCTCTTTATTGATTGATCTGATTTTCTCCTATATTGTTTGTTAAAATCATATTTCTTCTTGTTTCTATAACCTTAAGGGTATCGTCAGTCATTCAATGTTTTTGAGGATGTTTTTGTATTTTTGCCGAGAGTTGTATAGCAACATTTGTTATTCACTTCTTAATATCTGATCTGTCCAAGTTTTCTCTATATCTTCTGTGACTTCCGGAATATTATAGTTGATTATTGTTTCAAAAAGAGTACCGTCTGACACTGTAATTATCTTGTTTGTTGTTGTTTTTAGGGGTACTTAGTTTTATTCTCATATGAGCCTTTAATAACTTATGATTCGAAACACATACCGCGCCTGGGCGGGCTCTTACATTCAGTATAGATGACCTCCATCTAGAGCTGATCAGAATATAATCAATTTGATTTTTGTAGTGCCCGTCCGGTGACACTCACATGGAAAGTCGTATGAATTACGACTAGTGATCAATAAATTCACTGCTGGCTTAGAAGAGTGCCTAGAACGTAACAGTATACAATTAGATGATGGTGTTTTAGGAAGTAATAAAAGTTTTGTTTGTCCACCGCGGCACGGTGAATCAGGCAATCAGGAGGTTAGTAACCTTTGAAAAAGTAGAATGGGCAGTAAACTCCTTCAGACCCTACAAATCACCTGCGCCGGACGGTATTTTTCCGGCCCTACTATCAAAGGGAAATGCTTCCCTCTTTCGGGCGATGGTCAACATTTTTAGATCGAGCCTAACACTGGGATATGTTCCAGAGATTTGGAGAGAGGTAAAAGTCATATTCATACCCAAGGGAGGGAACAAACCCCCAGAATCTCCCAAATCCTACAGACCTATAAGTCTATCTTCTTTTATGTTGAAGACACTAGAGAAGATACTAGACCAGTACCTCAGA
Source organism: Pachyrhynchus sulphureomaculatus (assembly GCA_019049505.1). Lineage (NCBI taxonomy): Eukaryota > Metazoa > Arthropoda > Insecta > Coleoptera > Curculionidae > Pachyrhynchus > Pachyrhynchus sulphureomaculatus. The sequence continues at coordinate 48,907,643 of CM032456.1, forward strand.
GCGGAGGTACTTACTATGAGTCCGCTGCATGGACTGCAATTTGCCTATCAGAAGGGCAAGTCAACTGTCACGGCACTACATAAACTTGTTCTAGATATCGAAAAGGCTCTGGACTCTAAAGAGATTGCCCTATATGCATTCATGGACATTGAGGGCGCCTTCGATAATGCGAACTTCCTCGCAATGGAAACAGCACTCTCCAGCAGAGGAGCTGATCCGGCGGTGGTAAAATGGATCAGCAACATGCTGAATCAAAGGCTGATTAGGGCCGCACTTGGTTCGACAGACCTTAGTGTCACTGCGGTTAAGGGATGCCCTCCGGGTGGGGTACTATCCCCCCTTCTATGGTCTGTTCTGGTCGACGACCTGATTAGGATCCTTAACCGGAAGGGATACAAAACCATCGGATACGCGGACGATATCTCAGTGATAATCAGAGGCAATCATCCTGGGACGGTTGGTGAACTGATGCAGGATGCTCTGTACACAACATGGGAATGGTGCAGGACGGAGGGGCTGTCGATTAACCCAACGAAGACAACCATCGTACCATTTACTAAAAAGAGGGTGTTAGAGATCCCCATCTTAAAAATAAACGATATTGAGGTCGTTCCCAAGGAAGAGGTAAAATATCTGGGTATCGTACTGGATAGGAAACTCACTTGGGAACCACACCTCGAATCGGTGCTGAAAAAGGCTACAAAACACCTTTGGACTGCCAAACAACTACTCGGTAGGTTCTGGGGCCTTAGCCCTAAAATGACCTACTAGATATATACTCAACTGGTCAAACCAAAAATACTATATGGATCTCTGGTATGGTGGGGCAAGACCAAACAAAAAACAGCAATACGGCGGCTATGTAGGGTGCAAAGACTTGCATGCCTATGCGTTACAGGAGCTATGAGATCCACTCCAACGGCGGGCATGGAAGCTCTTCTGAACCTTACACCGCTTAACGTGGCTGTTCAAGAGGAGGCAACTTTTCAGGTTCTCTCCATCCACAGAAGGGAAAAACTTAAGGAGGGCAACCTTATCGGTCATCTCACGATCCTGAAGGGGATCGGAGACATACTTAATATGTCAACGGCCAGCGACACCATTGATCCTATACAGTGCTTCGTTAGGAAGTATGGGGTCTACTTCCCGACAAGGGAAGAGTGGTGCGCAAACCCAAGGTGGCTACAGGATGGCTCACAAAAAAGTGGTACACGAATGGATCCAAAACTCTCCAAGGGGGTGGGAGCAGGAATAGTGGGGCCTAGAGCACACAGAACAATAACATTGAGCAAGGACACCACAATATTCCAGGCGGAACTATACGCAATATTGGAAGCTGTAGGGATCCTATCCGAAAGGGGATACAGGGGAGTAAGTATCAAAATACTCTCGGACAGCCAATCAGTCTTAAAGGCCCTGAATAGCTGTACAATCACGTCCAGGCTAGTACTGGAATGTCATAACATGCTTAATGCCCTGGCAATTCAGAATCAGATTACTCTGATTTGGGTTCCAGGACATGAGGGACACAGAGGAAATGAGATGGCAGACATCTATGCAAAAAAAAGGGGCTGAGGGGACCTTCATTGGACCCTCTCCATCCTTTGGATTCAGCAGGGATCTCCTTAAAGAGGAGATGATAAAATGGACAAAATCCATAGTAGAGAAACATTGGAACGACACTAACGGCCTGGAACATTCTAAAAAGTTTCTGAGCTTTGATGCAAGGAGGGCGGATCTCGCCCTAAAAATGGATAGGAAAAGCCTAAGATTACTGGCGGGGGCACTTACAGGCCACCATACCTGCAATAAGCACCTATACAGAATGGGCCTATCAACCACGTACACCTGCAGATTCTGCGGTGAGGAAGAGGAGTCCATGGAACACTTGATTACCAACTGTGCGGCATTGGGACACAGGAGACATAGGATACTACATGCCTATACGCTGGGTGAACAGGATCTGCTAACGCTCCCATTAAAGGAGCTGGTCCTGTTCCTGGATGTATTAAACCCGTGAGGGATAAGGGGAAGCACAATAGATCAATGATGGTCGCAGTGCAAAGGGCCATTTTGGGCCACACTCCCCTCTACACATTACATTACATTTGTTTCATCTATCAGTTTATTTTATGCCCTAAATATTTTCAAATTATTTTTTTTATGCGACACCTGGTATTTATGTACGACCATAAGCAATTATTACTCCAATACTCCTGATACCTAAAACGCAATTTATTTTATTAATTGTCAAAGATGAATTCAGAACCAAAGAATTTTAAGAGCTACAAACACCAGTCGAATTAACACGATCCGTCATTATAAACAAACAAAGATCGGAGATTTTGGCAAGGTTATGACCTAGACCTTCATGGGTGTTATTTTTGTTGCCTACTGACTTAGTTTTACATTTGATAACATATACAGAATAATTGGGAGCGTTCACGAATTAATAATTCACCTTGTTTATTCAACGTAAGTAGAAAAGGAAAGCTAACAACGGGTAAATACAGTAGTGAATGTAATTCGTCAATTTTATAGCGATTTTATTTGTTTCACATGATCTATAAAACGAAAAATATGCAAATAATTTGGCTTACGTTTTAGCCGACTATTCAAGTTATTTTTTATTTATAACATAAATTATATCGACGTCCACACGTTTTAATTTTAGCAAATTAATTTTTTTTTTCCATAGAGTCTGAAAAAATACAATAGCCAAAAATTTTAATTGTGTGAGATATCTAATGAATAACACTTATATTTATGGAAGGTCATGTTAGGCTTCTTATGCACTATATACTCGAAAAATGTTATTATCGAAATTTTCATTTTCATGATTCTACGCAACCATATTGGTTTATTTTTCGTAATTGCGAAAAAAGCGCATACAAAATCATATAACAGAGTTACAGTGAAACATTTGAGAGTGAGTCGAATTTTTTAGTTCAGGCACACCATCACTCTTACCACTATAATAAGGCATTTAATAGAACAGTTGTTATAAAACAGCTGACACAACACTAATGAAGCTAGCCGCATTCGACAACAAAAAGATACAACTGTTTGGGCAGAGGTTATGGAATTGTGGAAAATTAGTTTATTTTACTGATTAATACAATATGAGGAAAATTAGTCATTACCCATTATTCTGCTAACATTTTTTTGATGAATAAATCAAAAACATTTATGAAAACAACTTCAGAATATTTTAAGTTTTTACAAACAACCACTAGATGGTGCTATTCAGATGTGATACTAGCATTGTTGTAAAATTTGACATTTGTTATTGTTGGAACAGAGGCAGCTCAGAAATTTGCCAAGTAGTTTGTTGTGAACAAATGGAAGTTACTATTTTATTGCGAGGCAAGATGGTTATCACGTAGGAAATGTTTGCAACGTGTTTATGAATTAAGAAATGAAATCGCCATTTTTTCTAGAAGAGGACAACCGACAGGAAGCCGAGAAGTTTCGAGACGGTTTATTTGTGATGAAATTGAGCACTTGGTCGATATATTCGAGAAACTAAATGCCTTAAATCTTCAACGCCAAGGAACAGATACACATATATTCGATACAAGTGATAAAATTAATGCTTTTTGTAGAAAATTGAATTGTGTAGCAGAAATGTAAAGCAAAAAAACCTAGAAATGTTTACAAATGTGTTAAAACATACAAAGCTGAAGAACAACATGTGAAAGTTGTTTTAGTAACCATTGAAAATCATCTAGCCATGTTGACAAAGAATTTTAAAAAGTATTTTCTTACTGACGACAACGTGGTAGCTAGTTACGAGTGGGTTAGGGATCCATTTCAAAATACTCCCGAAGGACTCTCAACTTCCGAAGAAGAAATCTTCATAGACTTCACGGCAAGTGGCGAAATCAAAAAACAATTTAATAATAAATCACTCTTTGAATTTTGGGCAGTAGTGAATGATATGTTTTCTGCACTGAAAACAAGAGCATTTCGTATACTATTACCATTTTCAACATCCTACTTTTGCGAAACCGGATTTTTCTGCGGTGGCTGCTTTGAAAACAAAATATAGATCTCAACTAAATATAGAAAAAGAACTTAAGAGTGTTTATTTCTAATATTAAACCATCCTTCGTAAATCTTTGCTCTGCAAAACAGGGAGTCACTAATAATTATTAAACTTGTTTTTAATTTAGTATTGATATGTTAATTATTAGGTAAATACATTGTGCAGTACTAATACAATCTTATTTATAGGTGTATTATATCAGTGTAAATGTGTATTTTATTTTTTCTTATGTCAGTATGTATACTATTACCATTTTCAACATCCTACTTTTGCGAAACCGGATTTTCTGCGGTGGCTGCTTTGAAAACAAAATATAGATCTCAACTAAATATAGAAAAAGACCTTAAGAGTGTCTATTTCTAATATTAAACCATCCTTCGTAAATCTTTGCTCTGCAAAACAGGGAGTCACTAATAATTTATTAAACTTGTTTTTAATTTAGTATTGATATGTTAATTATTAGGTAAATACATTGTGCAGTACTAATACAATCTTATTTATAGGTATATTATATCAGTGTAAATGTGTATTTTATTTTTCCTTATGTCAGAATGTATTTTGTTTTGCTTTCCTTTCAATAAATTATATTAAATGTTTTTAAAGAATGTTTTTACTCTTTTTGATACGCTCGCGCCCCCCCAATAGTGTAATCACGCCCCCCTAGTGGGGCGCGATCCACAAGTTGAGAAACGCTGTCTTAAGGTTATTTATCCAGAACTTTGCTCCCACAAGTCTTTGGGTGTTCCAAGATGAACCGAATCCAACAAAAGTGGTTCGTACGCGAAGCACTTCCAAGAAAATCATCGATTGTTTCTTTGGTTATACCGGACATGTTGCAACCATTGTTTTAGGGGATCAATGAACAGTTAATGCTGAATGGTATGCAACAATTTGTTTGCCAGAAGTCATCGATGAAATCAGGAAAAACAATGGAAAACGTCACACTATTCTTCATCATGACAATACCGGCTCTCAAAGAGCATGTCAAAAAATTGATTATTTGAGGAAGAAAAACATCGAATCAATGTCCCACTGCTCGTATTTACTTGAGTTTTCGCCAAACGACTTCTTTTTGTTCCCGAGTGTTAAAAAAAAAGATGCGATTTTCATCACTTCAAGGAGCTGCTGAATCCTTCCAAAACCATGTTTTCGAGTACCAACTTCAAAGTGGAAAAAATATTTCGAGAATTGTTTCGAACGCATGCAAAATTGTATAAATCTTAAAGGTGAATTTTTTAAGAAACAATAAAACAATTTGTACCAAAATTTTTTTCTTCTTTCATTGTTTTTGTAAAAACTTAGGTAGCCCTCGTAATACATTCCATACACAACAATCAATAATAAATTCTTTATTTATTATAAAATTACCAACGCAACAAGATTACTGACCTTATCAATACAAGTGACAGTAAATTAAGTTATTTTCTTTCTTTATTATTCTTAACACTGATGTTTAATAAAAACAAACCTGGTTATTTCTAGATAAGAAGTATTTTTCGCTGATTGAAATACCTTGAGTAAGCAACTTGTATTATTTATAATTACTTGCGGACAAGATAATATTACGGGATGGTCAGAGTCAGATGCTTAATGGCTTTCAATAAAGTTTGAAGCTAAGACTGGAGACCCATTATTTGGAATACATTTACGTGTAAAAGGTTATGGATAATAACCCACTCCTCTAACTCGCTTTTTTAAAAAGTTGTAGCCTTTTCAAAGAATTTTCTTGCGGCGCGGCGTTAAAATGGAAGCAATATAACGTAAACTTTATATTTTTAAATGTAAAACCCTATACAGTTTTTCTCAGTTTCATAGAACGCTTAATTCTAGTAACGCTTATATTGTGCAAAATAGAAAGAAAAATATTTTTTCTAAATTTGCTGATGTTGGCTATACACGTTTGGCACCAATGCAAATTGGCGATAAACTTTGTTTATGTTAAGAATTTAAGTTAAAACTGAGTGTTTTTTTTTTGAGAGTAGAAAGCCGGATATATACAAAATATTTATTAAAAACAGTTATAACAGAAGGCGAGCTGAGCTGGAATATACAAAACTTCTAGAGAGGGAAAAAAGAATCTCTAGCTTAAATACATTTTGAAGAATATATAACCACCATCGTAACTAAAACAACGTTTAAATGAGATAAGATAAGATCTACGAAAAGAAGATAAAACTACGAAAATGAAGAATTAGAGGCTTTTTTGCTTTTTTAAGGTACCTTAATGTTATGAAAACTAAACGAAAACCACTGTTTACTATTTTTTGATTTTAGAAAATCTAGAAGTTTCTATAACAGTTGCCGTTAAAGATCCTGGTAAAACATTACAGGATTCAAATTACCTTACAGAATCATGGTTCTCCTCCAAATAGAGTTTAATGGTTTTACTCGGCTAAACAAAATATTATGTTTAGGCATTTGTCAGGACATAATGCAACTTATAAAACAGAACGCATAATTGTATTTATAGTTTAGTGCCATATAATATTAGAAAAATAATGAGGCAGCAGGACGGTACTCCACCACACAATATTCTGGCAGTAACCAATTTTTTTAGATGAAACTATCCTTTTATGGATTGAAAGCTTTAGAAGATTAAGATGGCCACCAAATTCTCAGATTTGACTGTGTTGGGCATCTTTTGTAGGAATATTGAAGAGACAAGTTGAAAAATGAAACAAACTTGATAGTGAATCGTCCAAGAGAAGAAAGTTACATAAAAGGTAGCAATTTTAAAGAATTTAGACCAAAGAATCATTTTGACACCCATAAAAAGAAAAAGAAAGTGACTAGAATGGGAGACATGTTGACCTATTTTAGTTTATTTGTAGTAAAAATAATACCACATTTATTTTTTCTGGTAGTTTTCACGTATTTGTTACATTTCGTTTTTTTCAATTAAGATGTATTTATATATTTTTAGAAATGTATTTAAGCTAGAAATGCTTCTTTACCTTCCATAAAATCTTATATATTCCCATTGTGCTTGCTGTGCTATTTTTTTAGTGTTCCGTATGAAACACTTATAAGATTACTTCGGTGTCTGTCCGTATGTCACACCCGATTTTCTTCGAAACTATTTGACGTAGAAAGTTGAAATTTGGCACTAATATAGGAATTGACGGCCCCATCAGAGTCATGTAGTTTTGAAAGTTAAATTTTGACTTAAACGGTTAATTTTGGGAGGTAAAAATCGGAAGTGGAAAAAAAAAACCAAGTCATCGAGTGGAGTGTCAAATGAAAGCTTGTGAAAACACGAGGTTAAATATAATATATATATATATATATATATATATATATATATATATATATATATATATATATATATATATATATACATATATATATATATATATATATATATATATATATATATATTATATATATATATATGAAGTAATACTTGTGCACACTATTCTTTGTATTATTTTTAAAAAATTGCCAAAAATCGCCGTCCTCCTCTTATCTCGAAAAGTACCGACCAAAAAATGTTGAAAAAATTCTGGAATATTCTTCACAGTGTAGATTGAACAAAAATTATCACGAGTGTATTACCTTTAATAATTTATCCGATATATAAAAAAACAAAAATTTCAAAGTCGTCAGTTTTCAACAAAGATCGGAAACAAACTTTGTTGAAAACTAATTTGCGGTGTGTTTTGTGAAGTCATTGATCATTTTATACATCCGTAACAAAATTTTTTATTTTAAAAGCAATCAACGTACGGAACACTAATTGCGCAAGTCCGACTTGCACTGGGCCGGTTCTTAATAATTAATATCTACCCGAATAGAACATTTCTATCTTACCACTTAGTTTTATCTTACTGGTATCAACATTTTTAACATAAACAAACGTTATTTTCAATTTACATTATTGTAAAACGTGTTGAACTAACTTAGTTTAGAAAAGTGAGAAAAAGCGTTCTTTCTTCCTTATTGGGCACAATAAAATCATAAAATATATCTTGGGCGTTTCTAGAATTAAAGGATCTATAAAACAAAAAATACTATACAGGGTTTAAAAAATATAAAGTTTATATCATATGTTAAAGACGCAGTGCATAATTGCTTCTGTATTAACCCCGTAAATTACCTTACTCTCCAAATAAACCACATAGAGAAGTGTGGTCCACTTATAATCAGTAACCCTATACGCAATTTAATGGTACAACACCAGCGCTGCAGGGACATCTCCTAATCGCTACAAGATCGTAAAAGTAATGAGTCACGTTGATCTTGAATCGCTGCAAATTGAGAAATGTAGCCTGATGTATTTTATGTCAGAGGAATAAGATTTTCCATACAAAAGAGTTTTTGCAAGGAGAGGTGTGGAGACGGGCTAACTGAGACTTATACGGACGTAATGTATTAGTGTTTACGGACGTAATGTTTAAAATTTATCCAAGCCAAAAACTAAGAAAAATTCTCATAATACTATTAAAACTATATTATGTCACATTTAACAGCCCACACTCCTTTCACCACCTCCTCTTGAATTTAGACACCTAAAAATTCAGAAGTTTCCTTCCTACTTTAAGTTTTACAAGAAATTTCAAATTAATATCTCAGTTCCTTCGAGAGTTATCGTGCCCCCCCTCCCGCCAGATGGACGGCAATAAAACGTGCAAAAATACATGAATTTCGTCTATTAATTTTTTCACGAATGTAATACTTCCATGTAAGAATTAGGTGCTAGTCGGACTCGCGTATCGAGATTCCATTCCTAAAAATCCAATCGGAATACGTGTCCCTGCAGTATCCCAGATTCAAAAAATAATGGCACTGACTAAATGAAACACAGATATTAATTTATTTATCCTTAAGAGGCCCAGGTGGCGCTGCAAAAAGTATGTATATTTAAAAAAAAAATCAGAGGTTATTAAGTGAATAATACAAAAAAATCGCGATTATATATTTTTATTGTACCTTAAATTATAAGAAATTTTTTTTTTTTTTTAGGTTAAATGTTAACATTCTTTTTTATCGGGTTAAATAGACCTCTGATCAAAAACTATGGCGCCTCCTTGTCTGCAGGATAACTTCACAAAAAATAATCCGATGTGCAAAAACAAAAATTAATCTTATAAAATAATGTAGAATCTAAAAATTCTCGAAGGGTTCTTTTTTTTTAAATAAAAAATTTAAGGTGTTTCAAACCTCTCGACATTTTGTAGAAAAAGTAATTATCAAGATTTAAAAATACTAAAAATTGACTAAGTAGTATTGCAGACTGTGTCTGAAAACAGGTAGCGGTCCCAGTACGACGCCAGGTCAGATTTAATGCTATAACTTTGTAATAAAATGGGATTGTCTTAATTTTTTTTTCTTAAATAATTTTTAGAAGTATAAAGAATAAAAATCCGTAAAAAAATTTTTGAAAATTCGAGGTATAATTACTTAAAAATTTACAAATAATTACTGCATCGTGTGACTGTGCGTTATCGGATGCAAAATCCATGAATTGTTCTATCATAATTTTCACCGGTTTTTAAGAATTGACTCACTGGCCAGTTGGAAAAAACTCTTTGTACACAACACTAGAGTTATCAAAGAAAACAGTTGACATAAATTTGTTTTTTTAATCTACTTTTTGCACAATATTTACTGGATTGTTGTGCTGTTCCTATCATATGAATAAATCCACGTCTCATTACCAGTGATTGTTTCAGTCTGGAGTCGTCCGTCGTGTTTTTCATGAAAATATATATGATACTACACGAGACAAGCCGAACTCATTCTTCAAAATTTATTGTACATATTGAACTAATGATGTTTCAACAAGGTCTACAAGTTGTCTAATAGTTAAATGACGATTACTGAATATATGATTCTTAATTTTGTTAATATTTTATTCTGTGGTTGCGGTGGATGGTTACCCAGAACGCGGTTCGTCTTTATTTACTTTAACCTCTTTAAACAATTTATACCACTTGAGAACTCATGATCTTGCTAAATATTAGTCACCATTTTAAAGTTTTTAACGTATCAATCTAAGAAATTGATTCATTTTAAAAATTGTCAACAAAAAATTTTCACTATAATAGGTAACAGCAGCGCATTTTCCTTTAAACAATAAAAATTCTCAATACAACATCCAACTTCGATTTCATAAAACTACTGAAGACTTTATTTCTTATAATACTTCTAATTGAGGGAATTATTTTTATTTAACTTATGTTACTTAGTTAACTGAATGTTGTTGCGTCATCTGTTACACTAGTCACAGTCATTAGTTTTGAATTACCGTATAAATTTCACTGTGACTTTAACTGAGCTTTAAAACTGTTAAATGCAAATTAAAGCTTGGTTTTTGTCTTCCTCTTATCAACAGGATCTTGATGCCTATATAAATAATAAAAAAATAAGTTGCTTAAATATTTAAATGTACCAACGGTGATGTGCGCAAATATGTAACACCTGCATACATTACGCTATATCACCAAAATACTTAAATTTACATCTTGTTTATTACTCGATTAGATCGGATTATTCAAAATTGTACTTCCTGAATTAATCATTTTTTTAGGATTATACCATATATATATATATATATATATATATATATATTATATATATATATATATATATATATATATATATTATATATATATATATATATATATATATATATATATAGATATATATATATATATAGATATATATATATATATATATATATATATATATATATATATATATATATATATATATATTTAAACATTCATGATGTGAACAGAACATATGTTCAAAAAAATTACATCCTATCCTATTTACAATACAATAATTACAAAAAATTAATTTAAACTAACCTAATCTAACCTAAATATTCCTGCCAGGAACAAGGAAATTTGCAAAATTTCTCCTTCCTGCATTATTAAATTGCTTAACGTTTAATCGAAAAATATGTCTGAAAAATGGACGCTGTAAGTGCGCTGCAACCTTATTAAGGGGAGTGTTGAGTCCCAAATGCGCAATCAGTCGAAAAAGTCTCCGTATAACACTATTTTTCTGTTATGTTTAACTAATTAATTCGAACTAGGAGAAAAACATGTTTAAATTAATATCTGAAACTTAACGAGAATTAGTATTAAAAACAACTACGGAACATTTCATTTAGAAGTTACATCATTGTTATAAAAATGTAAACAGAATTAATATCAAAAAGTCACTATACACTCAAGAACCGCAATGAAAAAAAAAACAAGTTATAATCAGCTATCAAGCTATCTATTGCTCGCTAAACTGAAAACAAATGAATAATTTTCGGCCATACTTTATAATCTGTCATTTGTTGCTAGTAATTTTGCAGTGGGTTTTCAAAGTAGCGAGAGAAATTATGAAATTCCATTTCAAGTTCGAAAGATCAAAACTGATTGGTGGAAACATGGAAAATCATACAGAAATATAGGAAAAATTGCTAAAAAATCGCATGCTACCGTTCAGTACACTGTAAACCAGTAACAATCAACGGGTTCCTATAAAATTCGACCACGCTCCAGTCGTCCCAAGAAACTGATTCCAGGTGAAGCGACAAATAATTATAGATCCCAAGAAAAGTACATCAAAATTAAAAGAAGAAGTATAGGAAATATTTTCGAAAAATCTTTGTTTACAAACAGTGAGAAATTGTTTAAACATATAAGGGGTGTGCGGCCAGGAAGAAGCCGTTAATTTCGGAAGCTAATCGCAAAAAGCGGTTAGCTTTTGCTAGGGAATATGTTACTAAATCGCCTAAATTTTATGAAACCAAAATCTTTAGTGATGAAACTAAAATTAACCTTTTTGGGTCTGATAGCAGAACTAAAGTCTGGAGAAACAAGACTACCGCATTCGATATTAAAAATATTTGTTCCGCAGTGAAACAAGGGGGTGGCAGTGTTCTGCTTTGGGGAAGCATGTCCGCTGGAGGGGTTGGAAATTTACATTTTATTAGTGGTACCATGGATCAGCATGTTTATCGGAACATTTTGAGAGACAATTTAAGAGAAGGTGTCCAAAAATTAGCCCTCGAAAAAAGGCATACTTTCCCACAGGACAATGATCCGAAACATTCCGCAAACTTGGTGCGAGAATGGCTGATCCAAAATATACGACAGCAGCTTCATACACCTCCGCAATCGCCCGATGTTAACTCCATCGAGCATTTATGGGAGGAACTTAAACGACGCGTTCGCAAACATAATTTTTCAAATAGAGAAGAATTAAAAAATAAAATATTGAACGAATGGGAGAACATGCCAGCAGAAGCTACTACAAAGCTGATTACAAGCATGACAGAAAGGTTACAGGAGATTATCAAGGCCAACGGCGGTCCCATTAAATATTAGTTTAAACGAAGTTGTTATTTTCCGTTAAACTCCGTCAAACTATTATTGATAATTGTTAAGGAGACTTTTTGGACTGACTGTATATATATATATATATATATATATATATATATATATTTATATATATATATATATATATATATATATAAACTAGCCGTGCCGCGGCTCCGCTCGCGTGGACTTCATTCACTACTATCGTCACTACTTATTCCTTATGTTACCTAACATAAAAAAATATCTGCCATTATTTCCCCTTATGTCCCATTATTTCTCCTTATCTCGCATTATCTCTACATAATTTCCATTATCTAAGCTTATCTCTGCTCATCTCCATTATTTCCCCTTATCTCCCATTATCTAACCATATCTCCCATTATCTAGGCTTATCTCGACTTATCTCGCACTATTTCTCCTTATCTCCCATTATTTCTCCTTATCTTCCATTATCTCACCATAACTCCCATTACCTAGACTTATCTCTGCTCATCTCCCATTATTTCTCCTTATCTCCCATCATTTCTCCTTATCTCCCATTATCTCACCTTATCTCCCATTATCTAGGCTTATCTCGACTTATCTCGCAATATTTCTCCTTATCTCCCATTAGTTCTCCTTATCTCCCATTATCTCACCATAACTCCCATTACTTAGACTTATTTCTGCTTATCTCCCATTATTTCTCCTTATCTCCCATTATTTATACCTATCTCCCATTATCTCACCTTATCTCCCATTATCTAGGCTTATATCGAATTATATAGACCGTATCATATGTATAAATTTATAAAACCACGTAAATCGGGTAAGCGGTTCTCAAGTGATAAGCGCACTAACAGACAGACAGACAGAGAAACGTTGCATTTTATATATATTTATATCCTTTGGAATATGATATTGTTCCATATTTAATGGTTTAGGCAGTATATTGCAAGAGAATGCGCTAACGGTAGCTTTTTTTCCGACGTGATTCACTATTATCGTCACTGCTTGTTCTTTATGTTACCTAACGCAATAAAATATATCCTATAACCTGGCCAGAGAATGTTTTTAAAAAAAGTACGTAACGCACTAACTGACAGACAGACAGACAGAGAGACATTGCATTTTATATATATTATAGATAGATAACCTGGCCAGAAAACATATGGATGTTTTAAAAAAAAAAGCACGTAAATCGGATAAGTGGTTCTCCAGTGATAAGCGCACTAACGGACAGACAGACAGACAGACAGAGAGACGCTGCATTTTATATATATTGTAGATATAGATTATTATTATTATATAACCTGGCCAAAGAATATATGTATGAAATTAAAAAAAGACACGTAAATTGGATAAGTGGTTCTCGCGTGATAAACGCACTAATATACAGACAGACAGACAGAGAGACATTGCATTTTATATATATTATAGATTATAGATATTCTCTGCTACATAATATTGTTCCATATTTAATGGGTTAGGCTGTGTATAGCAAGGGAACGCGCTACCGGCAAACTTTTTTCCGACTTCATTTACTATTATCGTCACTGCTCATTCCTTATGCCACCTATCGTAATAAAATATAGCCTATAACCTGGCCAGAGAACATATCTATGTTTTAAAAAAAAAAGTACGTAAATCGGATAAGTGGTTCTCCAGTGATAAGCGCACTAACGGACAGACAGACAGAGAAACGTTGCATTTTATATATATTATATATATATATATATATATATATATATATATATATATATATATATATATATATATATATATATATATATAATGAAAGTAATAATTTATTTACTATATAAAAAACACAAACAACACAACGTCAAACTTACTAATTTAGAATAAAAAAATAACAACAAAAAACTAAGAGATACGTTCAATAGGGCCTCCCTCTACGGCTACGCACTTTTTTTTTAAGAAAATAAGTCCTTTGACATTTAAAGAGCATACCGGGATTATTTCTTAGTTCAGCACAAAGGAACAAAAATCTTTCTCACAGTTCTTCTCATGTTTGGACAGAAGCCGAATAAGCTTTGTTTACGTATTATTTTAAGTAGTCCTAAAAAAAATGATTGGGGATCGGGGTGGCCGCAAGGAAACGGACCACCTCGACCTATCCACCAACCGGGAAATTGATTATTTAACAAGATTACTGAAATGCGGCGAAGAGCCGTCGTGCATAAATCACATATTACGACAAATTTGTACTTAATTAATTTGCAAATTAAAGAAACAACAAATAGCTTTCCCCATTTAATCGTCTGTCAATAACATATGGCTCAAATAGACAGTTTCAGTAATTCCCATCCAGACATTTACCAAAAATTTATATTGAAATTTAGTTTGGATAATTACAAGAGCATAACGAAATCGAAAAATCTTTCGAACTGTCAAACTTATTAAGTAAATAAAATAAATATACTTTGGCCTGTTTTTGTGACAGACGTCTACTTCAGTAGAATACGTCTATTTTACGCTTACTAAATTTAATTTTTTTTTTAACAAAAAATTTAAAATTACACCAAACCGAATATTAAAAAATAAAAAACATTTCAATAATCTTTTCTTTAGTACAAGGAAACATAACTAACAATATATCTAAAAATTTCATTGTTTCAAGGCAATATTTTCCGTAAAAAAATGTTAAGTGTTTATAACCTGATCAAAAAATATAAATTTCAATGTATAAAAAAGTTTGGTCTATTTTTATCCCGCCTTCCTCTATTTTTTTTTAAAGTTCGCATTAAAATGTCGACAATTTTAGTGCGAGGGTTGTACGATAAGTACCTGGCCTCGGGCAGAGATGGCGCTACTACTATTTAAAAAATTATATTTTTCGTAAACATAACCTTTTACAAGAAGAAGAACGTCCAGTCCTCCAAATGAGGTTACCACATCAGAAATGAGTAAAAAAAATCCACGATATAGTGATAAATGTTTAGAGCGTGAAAGTGCGTGAGATTGCTGAGACTGTGGGCATCTCAATGAAACAGGTGCAGAACATTTTAACAACTCATTTAGATATGAGAAAGCTTTCCGCAAAATGGGTGCCGCATTTGTTCACAATTAACAATAACCACGCACGTGTGTAAACTTCAAATAAATTTTTAGCGATGTTAGAGCGCAATCGGAATGATTTTTGGCGTCGATTTATCACTGTTGCGCCAAAGTCATGGCCACAGTGTTTTGGAAAGCACGAGGCATATCCACGTCGATTACCTTAAAAAGGGCAAAATAATTAATGGGGAGTATTATGTCAACTTATTGTAGTGTTTCAACTATACTTTAAAAGAAAAACATCCGCATTTGCTTAAGTAAAAAATTCTCTTTCATCAAGAAAATGCACGCGTGCACACTTGTGTTATCACCATGGCAAAATTCCATGAGTCAGGATACAAATTTCTTCCAGGCAAAAAAAAAATTTGGCTCAACCGATAAGGTGATTACTGAAACAAATGCCTATTTAGAGAAATCATATTTTTTAGATGGGATACAAATAAATATTAAATAATAATAAATTTTACACATAAAAATGTTTTTTCTAGTCAACACAGGCTACTTATCATATAACCCTCATATCACGGTTCGAATCAGTTTAGGATAGTAACCAAATTTCTAATTACAGTGGTTTGGCAAATAATGTAACTGTAGCTGTAGCTCGGTAATGAAAGGACAAAATTTTACTCCTAAGCATATCTTTCGGGACACCCTGTATGCATAAGGCATAATACTTTAGTGTGTGTAGTAAATATCTCGTATTATCCAAGAGTACCACCACCAAATTTACTCCTTAAATACCAGTGAATATATAGACAAAAATACAGTGGTACTCTCTTGATTTTACCAAGCTTCCTATGAACATATCTTTAAAAAATCGATAAAATGGTTTTCATCAGTATTTCCCTTGCAAGCACATCGTTCTAAAAACAAGTCTTAAATTTAACTTTTCTGCTTGAATAACTTTTTTTAAGAATTTATGGTAAGCTATTAATCATAAATAATATATTTCCCTCTACCTATTATTTCCCTTAAAATAAAAATAATAAAATGAATGAAAATTCAGATTCCTCAACACAAAGAATAGTAAACAGGACGTACAACAGGATAGATACGAAGCAACACCTCTAACCTCCTCCTTCACCTCATTATCCCCTGATACGTTTAACACAATTTCGGATTCCTTAAGTCCAAGAATCCCGATACGGTTGTTTAACATGATATTATATACCAAGCAATTCATCTAACGCCATTGTCCGCCCCTTTAATCTGTTATCGTGTTTGTGTTTAAAGTTTATTTATTATCCAACCAAAACCCAAGAAAATGTCTCTAATAATATTGAAAATATACAAAATTTATCAACCTCCACCTCCTTCGCCTTCTTCCCTTAAATTGAAATAGCTCATAAACTCTAGGTTGTATACACAATTTGAAAATGACATCTCATTTCGTTCAAAAGTTATCGCGCTAACAAGTAGATCAACAAACAGACATACTGACAGACTCGCGAAAATGAGGCACTATTTTTTTTGTGATTTAGGGACCTTGAAACGACAAGAAATCTCGATAGATGATTTTTTACGAAGAAAATACGTCCCTTTAGGAAGGGAACTAAAAAGCTTGATTATGATATTGTGTTTTTATTCCTCTTTTAATAAATTCAAAGGCAATAATATTTCCCCACTCTTTAGAATACCAAAAAGATAATCTTACCTATATCTGGAATTGAACTCGTGGGTTCCTCCAACTTGACATCCAAGATCTTGATCTTCGGAGGTGGAGGTGGCGGTGGGGGTCTCATCGAAGTTGTCGGTGATGAGGACGTCGACGATGACACGATGCCACCCGAAGGAATAAGGAAATCCTTGTTCTCAGATTTGAAAATAATTGTTGAAGTTTGCATTGTGATTAGCTGGTTGTGATATTTTCTTTATCAACAAAATCTGTATGTTACTTACAAGTCACCTTAATATGGCTGGTGGCAACTATTCTAAAGCTTAACTATGAGTATAACGTATATAATAGATCAGAATGTGGCAGTTTGGTTTCAATATTTTTGATGCAGGAGTTATATTGCACTGAATTGTGAGTTGTTAAACATAAAATCACAATTATTAGCACCCAATTATCACTCTTTTTTTTTGGTTGGTTTTTAGTGACTTCTAATGTTCATGGTTTCAGTAAAGTTTATGTGCATTTCTTCTAAGCAGTCCAATTTAATCAGTCTAAACCGAGAAACGATTAAATGTTTTTTTACTAGTCATATCAGTCCATATAATTACAAAATTTACTTGTTCAGCAGCGCAGTATAAACAAACATAGATTAGAATAGTTTAAGCGATATTATGTATTTAATGATATTTAGCACTTATCAGTCACGGTTAAGTGAATTCTTTCCCAGAACAAAAAAATCCATTTACGGACTTCCCACTCCGAAACTTGAGTTTACCTTTAAAATCAGTTAATGTCTGCCTAATTTGGTTAGGTCAGTTATCCACTATCACTTAATGGAGCCGCGTGACAATATTTTGAAGTCTATTTTGTTTGGTGTTTGAAGTAAAATCTTCAATCGACATTAGTTCTTGTGTTTTTTTTTTCTAAAATCCTCAAGAAAATATTATATTTTTACAACAATTCTACAGCTTACCGGGTGTCCCCAGTTTGACCTAATAGTAATCCAATTGAGCGAATAAATATCTGTATCAAAAAATAATTATAATCACTGATTCACAAGATTACAAGCTTGGTCGAGCAATTTTTCATGGTTTTCATCGTTCATTAGGCACTGTCAATCAAAATTTTTGAAAAGGAAAGTTTTATCCGACCGGCACAGTGAGAGCAACTCGCGTTGGTGCTCTCATTCGCCCGCAAACCGAAGAATGAAAGTGAAATCGCTACCAGTGGCCCGATGGCTCATCCACCGCGACTTTAAGGGTTGCATACGCGTGCGCTAGAGGGTGCGTTAGCCCCGTGCGTTCCTGGATTACACCTCGAAGGGGTTGACACACGATATTATTGTCTGTGAGGGGGTGCGAGGCGAGAGAAAGTCGATCATTTACGAACGTTCTCTCGTGTGGTGTGAGCAGTTCGCGGGCGCGGGATTGAATGCGCGACCGAGCCCGTGGATGGATCGGTTGGCCTTGTCCTTGAACGGGTGCCTTGAACTCGCGACAGCATCGATTAAGTTGGATGGGTCGAGATGCGTAGGGGTGCGTGCTGCAGCGGCAGGACAAGACGACGGGTGCGGCAACACTCACGACTATGACATTGCCATTGAATCTAAAGTATTTCTGACATAAGGGGAATTGTCTAACTAATAGAAATTAAAAACTGTTACTGACTATGTACGTATATAATAGAGAGACATTCAACATTTTGGAAGAATTCATTAAATTTATCATCACTGAACTATAGTCCTATTTTTTTGGAAAACATTATTTAACATTTTCTAACACGTAGGCTGAAAAGTTTTTGATCTGACACACAGATGTCGCCCTTTTGAAAAAAACCATATGATTTTTTAGGAAGTACCGACCTTCAAACGGTACGTGTCAGAGTTTCATGACATTTCGACGATTGGTTTGCAAGTTACAGTGGTTTTAGTGACGCTACTTTTGATGTTTTCAAAACAATGGAAAAAATAGAATTTCGTGTTGATTAAACACTATTTTTTTATGGGAAAAAATAACGTTCAAGCAAAGCAATGGCTTAATAAGTGTTATGGAGACTCTGCTCCTGGAAAATCACTCATAATTTACTGATATGCTGAATTTAAACGCGGTCATACAGGCACAAATGATGCTGAACGCTCTGGAGACCCAAATGAGATGGTTACACCGGAAAAACATTTAAAAAATCCACAAAATTGTTTTGGATGACCGTAAAGTGAAATCGCGTGAGATAGCTGACACCCTAAAGGTATCAAAACAACGTGTTTGTCATAGTTTGCATGAACATTTACGCATGAAAAAGCTCTGTTCGAAAGGGGTACTGCGTTTGCTTACAGTGGACCAAAAACAACGTGTTGATTGCGTGACTTGAAGTTCGAATTGCTTCCTGATCCACCGTATTCTCCAGATTTGGCCCCTAGCGGCTATTGTCTATTCGCAGACAACAAAAAAATGCTCGCAGGAAAGCGATTTGGCTCCAATGAAGAAGTTGTCGCGGAAACTGAGGCCTATTTTGAAGGCAAAGACAAATCCTTCCTAAGAAAGGTATAGAAATGTTAGAAAAGCGTTGGACTGATTGCATTGCTCTTGACGAAGACTATGTTGAAGAATAAAGTCAAATTTTGCAAAAAAAATGTGTTTTAAGTAGCTAGGCCAAAAACCTTTCAGCTTACGTGTTAGGTCAGAGGAATTTCTTTGTATTCACAATATTTCAAATATTTAGACGCTCTTATTGATCGAAAGAGAGTCAAAATCTTTATGGAACGTCAGAATATAGTTAATTGAGTAAAACAGTATTAATGTCACAGTTATATGTCAAAATATAACAATAAACAAAATTTAAAAAGTCTGACTGAATTTAACTTTCTCAAGTGAAGAGAAAGTAAATTTCCATAATATGAATAAAATTATACAATATATTGACGCCCACCCTTTTCACCGTCTTTCTTTCAGGCGATAGCGCTCAAAAACTGTGAGTTTAATCCTTATTTCAAATATTCTAATATAGTTTCGTTCGAGTATTATGATACCAACAGACCGACAGCCTGAAAGTCGGATGGACAGGCCGATGGAAATAGGAACAAATATGGTTCGCGACCTAAGAACACTACACTGTAAAGAAGATGCAAAAATTGCATGGTGTAGTTCCTTCCCTTTAGCAAGGGTCGTAAAAGCAATAATTTACCTACTGTGCCAGAGGTAAGTAGGTTCCGGCCAATTTAATTTTTTGTATTTCTAAAACTTTTTCTATAACACAGGCCGACAAAATTGGACGAAACACCAGTCCCTGAGGCCAGAGTATACTTTCCCAAAGGTTTTTGGTGCGCTCAATCCGCTCGGGTTTTCGGAATATTCTAACCTAAAAATGCAAAAACACAGTTTTTCGCTATATTCGGGACTTTATTACGCAGCGAATTAATTTTTCTCCAAAAAATTCGTTGCTGCATATGAAAGTACTACTCTTACCCGTCAAAATGCATTTTGAATTTTTTAGCTTCTTGGAGTTTCTAGTAATAACATTGTTTATTTGTTATCAAACATGGTGTCCCATTTTAATGTACCGAGCTTCTTAATTTTTTATATCAACTTTTAGTAAAAAAATTTCTAGCAAAAGTTGAAGGGTTTTTAAGGGGCAATAAAATGATATAATTGTGATGACCTTGCAAGATCATTTTGAAGGTCATTTCAAGGTCAACTTTGCTTTTTCAAATGGGAGCCCATATTTTTTTTATCATGATATCATGTTTCTCTAGCAAAAATATACAACTTTTATTCGAAAAATTTTTCTTGATAATACTAATAGTTCATTGATAGAAGACATTACACTTTTAATCCCCAAACAAGCATAAAGGCAAATGAACCTAACATAACTTCAGGCGTCGAGTGAAAATTGATAAAAGAATCAAAATTTAACACAACAGAAAGGCAAACGTAAGTTTTATAGCAAAGATTCTTCAGAATTCCGACCCATCATATCAGATCCGCCATTTTGAATTTCTTAAGGTTAGGGACAAACCATGACTCGAACCTACAACGAATTTGGATTCAGCGTTCCAAAAATCAACTGTTTTGTTTGGTATGGTTGTAACGAAAACGCCAAACTAATTAATTTTAAGGGACGATTTCTCCGAGAAGAAATAAAATATTTAAAAAATTCATTTTGAAGGGGAAGAGTAGTACTTTCAGATGCTGCAACGAGTTTTGTAAAGAAGAATTAATTCACGGTCTAATATAATCCCGAATATAGGGAAAACCGTGTTTTTGAATTATAGGTTAGGATATCTCGAAAACCTGATGCGATGGAGCATTTTGACGTCGGATTTGAATTAGGTGCACCAAAATCCTTCGACCCTGGTCTCAGGGTTTGTAAAAAATTGGCCTGTTGAATCAACTCATTTTTTAGGTTACTCTATAACCTGCTCTAAATCTACTATTTTTGTTAAAATTGAAAATAATGGAAAAGCAAGACTACTGAAATAGAAGTATATTATGATATATGTGCAACCATACTTCTAACCCTCTATCCCGTTCCTAAGACTTTATATATCTGTTGATATAAGTGATTGGCTAAATTTTTTTAAATACTTATATTGAAACTATATAATATTTAATGATTCCCACCCCTTGCACCCTCTAATATTGCAAATAGCAAAAAAAAAATAATTTTCCGTTCCCTTGTTCAAACTCCTAATAATACCTATAGCACAATTGAGATCACCCTTCTCATTCCCTTCCTCACCTCTTATACGTTGCATAATTATATGTATTAAATAAATTATGATTAAAATTTGCTCATTATCGCAATCAAAAACCAGGAAAAATTCCCATAATATACTGAAACCATATAATATTTGACCACTCCACCTTTTTCACCCCCATTAAAATTTAAAATAGTGAAAAAATAGTTTAATTTTCAGATTCCCCGAATCCATAATTTCAAAAAGACCTATCATATGTAGAAAGCAACCCCATTACATATTTTACTATAACATTCTTAAAATTTGTCCAGTCAATTAAAAACCCTGTAAAGCTCTCAAATTGCTACTGGAATTATACAATATTAAACTACCCTCGCCCCCTTCAGCCCCTTCCTGGGTTAATCTTGAAAGCAATGAAAAATAACCTAATTTTTGGGTTCCTAGAGTGCAAAACCCCAGAAACATATAACTTAACATATGTACCGGAAAAAACTGGAATGGCTTATATGCTACTGCATGGATGAGGTGGGAGTTAAAAGGGTTTCTTTGAATATATCGTGTTATATCTCCTTTTCAGGGTTCTTCTAGTCGAAGAATATAAAAATTACATATATATATATATATATATATATATATATATATATATATATATATATATATATATATATAATTATTATTATTAGTATTTCTACTCTTCATTGAATGTGACTATAAAGTATCATTAACTTTCCAAATTGTAATTTTAAAGAAAAAGCTAACCTGAACTAACCTGAACTAACCTTAACTAACTAGTCTAACAAAGAATTGACGTAAGCTTTCTTTAGACTTCCGAAATATTTACCTCCTAAAGTGAATAATTCAAAATATCGTTTAGGTACTCTACTATACCTCCTCTTCAATAAAGGCAGTGGAATTTCATATTTCCTGCACTTTATAATATTTGTTGCAACTCTAGGGGATTTTCTCACGCCGTCAACACTCCTTGAAAAACTGAATACGTCTTTCGTATACAAAAGGACCCACCCAGGCATTTTTATTTTAATGGCTCCACTAAGTTTCACTTTCAGAGGAGTGCGTCTGAGAGCGGCTCGTCCACTGTCCCGCTTCAACAATGTAAATAATAATTACTTGGATAATTGGGGGTCCATTTATAGCTATCATGTAATTTTATACAATCCTTTCAAACTTTGATGTACATTTTTCTATAAAATGATATTAACAAGATTACATAAATATGTGAGATATAATACACAAAAATTTGTAATGAAATCTAAATAACATATTTATGTAAATTTCATTATTCACTAGAAAATTTTACATTTGAAATGTGTAAATTGTGTTTTATTATTTGTACCAACAAGGGAATGGAAACTTTAAAATAAACCAAAAATGATAGTGAGGTTCTTTATTAACATACAAGTCTACAATTCTACACAAAATTAAAGGATAAATACGAACGTATATAAGACTGACTTTTTTCAATAATAGATGCCGCTCAACCAACTCCTTGAAATTTTCAAACTGTACATTTTAAAATAAAAATCACAAAATTTAGCATCATTAACAAGATAAAAACGTAGACAACTTACTTTAATCTAAAAAATAACTTTGGAAATATTTTGTTGAAGTACATAACTAAATAAAGCACAATTAATAATTTAATTGACATAATAATTGATACGAACTAACAAACTTACCTTCTTAAGGTAAAGTTGTGTGTGTATCCATTTTGAGACCCTATCATCACTTTTTTTATAAGGAGATCCGCCTTATGAATAATAAAGCAGTCTGCGTTACCTTAAGGGTGTCCCAGAATGCTCCAGTTATCTGGTGGTTCTCCAGCCGGAGTGGCTGGGATACCCACTAAACCTCCTTGTAAACTGGGTCTACGACCCCTTACTCCTCTTACAATGTGACGATTATTCTTTATATAGGGGTGAGTTTTAAAAACTTGTGGGTTAGTTTCTGATGTGTAGATCTATGCTACCTTAACCTAAGTCTAAATAAAAACTAAAAGCGAAGTTCCCGGCTATTTCAGGAGTGTTGAATTACGATAGTGTTAGTGGTGTGTCATTTTTACATTCTTAGCTTATTTTTTGGAAAGGAGTAGCTCAACTACACTACGACCTTATCCCTATATACTAAGTACGTAATATACTCCGTCTTGGTAGTCGAATTTTAGTCATGTCTGTTGTTTTACGTTGTGTCGAAAGGAGGACAAACCAATGAGCTTCTGCTATAATACGTAGGGTTTTGTTTTGAACTGTCTAGACATTGGCTCGATGGTTTCCAGACACCTGACACCCAGCCGTACGTAAGCTCAGCCCTGATAATCGTTTTGTAAATTAGCAACTTGTTATGAGTTGATAATTTACCCCGATGCCGATGGTTCGGAAGCGGATACAATTTCCCTAGGAACTGATTTGCCTTAAGCACGGCCGTTGTCACTCCGTCCTTCCATACGCCCCGTTTGTCGTATAGAAGGCTCAGGACCGAATGCTGCTCGTCCATATGATCCTAGTTCCATTGACTGAGAGGCTATCATCAATTAACTCCTAATAGTAGGAGCCAGTCCAAATACTAAAATTTCTTCGTCAACTGCTTTAAACAACAGTGTAGCAAGATGGCACCGCGCAGGCTTGAATACGAAATGCGATGCATTTAGCTAGATTTTCTACTACTTTAAATATTTTATAATGTAAATATTACATATTATGGCGAAGTTATATATATTATGTAGATACATGTAACTTTAATCGTTAAATCTAGATTTTAGAAATTTTTCTCGAAAAAAAAATATTTATGTAAAATTCCGTAGAAAACTAAGGTAAGTTTTCCGATAATCAATATGTAATTTTACATGCATTTATTTTATAGTATAGGCCACGCCAATGATGTACAGTTTTAAAAAGTGATCTAACTTTTAACGTTACATAAATCGCTAAAAAAAAATAAAATCGCCTCTGAACAAAAATAAAATTTTAACAGACAAAAAAATCTATTTTTATCGCTTGTTTTTTTTTCAAAATAAACATCACAACTTCAAACCGCACACCATACAGGAAATTCTCTGGCATCTACGCATATTTTTCTCTGTAATATTAAGGTCGACCTTAAATTTGTACTTAGACAAGGTCGAGGCGTTGCGAACTTGAACATGAGACCAGCTAGGCCAGATTTATAATTTCGTTTACAATATACGTAAACATGCTGTTTGAGGTTTCAATGGCGTACTGATTGATAACAATAAAATATTGATGTACATTCAGGATCGGGCTGGAGAGTTTTCTGTCTAACTTCTGGCATAGACTAAAGAATTATAAGACTATGAAACTCAATGTAAATTTGAGACAACTAAGTAGCGGACAGCTGAGGGCAGCAAATTTATCCCTGGATGAACACTAACAACAAAAGCAGCGGGTACACAATAAAATATTAGTGCAGTAAACAAACAGTCTAGCTATAGCAATATTTTGATTTTATCCTCTCTGAGGTATCACCAGGAGTATTGTCTTGAGTTCTGAACCTCAAAAAACTTGTGCTCTTTTATTTATAAACCACTGAAGTTTTCAAAACGCGTTTTTTGAACTTAAAATGTGAATAACTCCGGTTATATAAGTCGAATCGAGACAAAAATAACCGGTCCAGTGCAAGTTGAACTTGCACAATTAGTGTACGTTGATTGCTTTTAAAATAAAAAATGTTGTTACGGTGGTATAAAATGATCAGTGACTTCACAAAACACACCCCAAATGAGTTTTCAACAAAGTTTGTTTCCAATCTTTACTGAAAATTGATGACCTTGAAGTTTTTGTTTTATTTATATACCAGATAGATTATTAAAAGTAATGCACTCGTGATAATTTTCGTTCAATCTACACCCCCTGGAGAATATTCCAGAGTTTTTTCAAAATTTTTTGAACAGTACTTTTCGAGATAAGGTGGGGGGACAGCGATTTTTCGCAATTTTTTTAAAATAATGCGAAGAAAAGTGTGCGCAAGTATTACATCATATATATTTTTTACTCGTGTTTTCACAAGCTTTCATTTGACACCACACTCGATGACCTACTAAAATTTTTTTTTTCACTTCCGATTTCACCCCCCAAAAACTAACCCCTTAAGTCAAAATTTGACTTTCAAAACTATACGGCTTTGATGAGGCCATCAATTCCTATATTATTACCTAATTTCAACTTTCTATGACAAATAGTTTCAGAGAAAATCGGGTGTGACAGACACCGAAGTGATCTTATAAGTGTTCCGTACGGATCACTAAAAACAAATTTTTCGTAATGAGATTTTCAACAAGTGGTTTTAAGTCGCTCAGTTGCGTACATAATCTACAAAATTGAAAAAATAGGCAAATACCTTTTTTTTCATTTTATTGTACAAGTCGACTAAGTGAACCGATCGGCTTGAAACTGTAAAAAAAAGGGTTATTTGATTAATAAACAAATGTAAAAAAAATGGTTCAAATGATTTCGGAATAACATCGGAAAGCTGGCGTCGACGCTTAAATTTTGAAAAAAAAACCATTTTGGACCAAATGGCATAAAATAGCGGGCAATTCAAATCTTAAATAACAAATTTAATTGTGCTCGGTGGGTTAGTGTTTT
Organism: Pachyrhynchus sulphureomaculatus; assembly: GCA_019049505.1. NCBI lineage: Eukaryota > Metazoa > Arthropoda > Insecta > Coleoptera > Curculionidae > Pachyrhynchus > Pachyrhynchus sulphureomaculatus. The sequence continues at coordinate 48,933,999 of CM032456.1, forward strand.
TGTATTAAAATTTCAGGGTATTTTTGCCATAATAAAAGGCATATTTTCTGAAAGTTTCAAGCCGATCGGTTTACTTAGTCGACCTATAGAATAAAATGAAAAAAAAAACAGTTTGCATATTTTTTCATTATCTCTGCATAATTTCCATTATCTAGGCTTATCTCTGCTCATCTCCCATTATTTCTCCTTATCTCCCATTATTTCCCCTTATCTCCCATTATCTCACCTTATCTCCCATTATCTAGGCTTATCTCGACTTATCTCGCAATATTTCTCCTTATCTCCCATTATTTCTCCTCATCTCCCATTATCTCACCATAACTTCCATTATCTAGACTTATCTCTGCTTATCTCCCATTATTTCTCCTTATCTCCCATTATTTATACTTATCTCCCATTATCTCACCTTATCTCCCATTATCTAGGCTTATATCGAATTATATGGAACATATGTATAAATTTATAAAAACACGTAAATCGGATAAGTGCGATGAGGCAATGGAGGCAAGAAGCGCCCTAACGGACAGACAGACAGAGAGACGTTGCATTTTATATATATTATATTCTTTGCAACATGATATTGTTCCATATTTAATGGTTTAGGCAGTGTATTGCAAGATAACGCGCTAACGGTAACCTTTTTTCCAACTTGATTCATTATCGTCACTGCTTTTTCTTTATGTTACCTAACGCAATAAAATATATTCTATAACCTGGCCAGAGAACATACGTAGGTTTTAAAAAAAAAAGCACGTAACGCACTAATGGACAGACAGACAGAGAGACGTTGCATTTTATATATATAGATTATTATTATTATTATTATATAACCTGACCAAAGAATATATGTATGAATTTAAAAAAAGACACGTAAATCGGATAAGTGGTTCTGACGTGATAAACGCATTAATGGACAGACAGACAGACAGAGAGACATTGCATTTTATATATATATATTATAGATTATAGATTATAGATATTCTCTGCTACATAATATTGTTCTATATTTAATGGTTTAGGCTGTGTATTGCAAGGGAACACGTTAGCGGCAAACTTTTTTCCGACTTCATTCACTATTATCGTCACTGCTCATTCCTTACGCTACCTATCGTAATGAAATATAGCCTATAACCTGGCCAGAGAACATATGTACGTTTTAAAAAAAAAGTACGTAAATCGGATAAGTGGTTCTCCAGTGATAAGCGCACTAACGGACAGACAGACAGTCAGACAGAGAGACGTTGCATTTTATATATATTATAGATGTAGAATTTAACAGAAGATGCGCTAATAAAATAACCATTTGAATTTCAAGTCGATTTAATATACCATAATTCTTTAGTCCACGCTTACAAAATAAAATCAATTCTTTGTATAATCGTTCCGTTAATTATTAATTTTTCATTATTTTTTATTCGGAAAATCTTATTGTAAAGTTTAAAACTGCTTTCTTGTAAAAACTACTTGACTCCTCTTTGTGATTGAATGTTGACGACTAATGAGCCTGAGCATCAGGGCCGGCTTAGACTATATTTTATAATTTTTACATCATAATCATGAGTAACAGTGGCCAAAACTTATAAATTAAATTAAATGCAATTAAATACAATTTCTTCATTACGATTCGTAATACATTTCCAACATATTGACAACACCTAATCGTATACGACTAAACAGTCATGTACGAACGAAAAGAGAGTCCCTGATACGCTAAAGCGGTCCGAACGCCTATGTATAGTATATTGGTCCTGAAAAAAAGCTCGTGAAAAATAGAATGTCCTGAATGCTGAACAAAAAGGCGAGATAGATGGAAGATTCGAGAATGTTTAAAATCGAGAAATAATCGGATTGTGCCAGAATAAAATGAATCGTGAAAACATAAATTAATAATTAACGCGGAATAGAGTGTGATTAATACAGAATATTATTAATAACAGTACGTCGCCGCAAATTATATGTGTTGATTAACCTGAATTAGTTTATATTTAATCTTTTTGTTCTTAGAATTATTCAATAATAACATTAAAAAATCGAATAAAACGGAAATTTGGCGTCTTTGAAAATGGGGCGCCCCAAAAAATTTAGCGCCCCTAAAAAGTGGCGCCCAGGGCGACAGTCCCGCTCGCCCTGCCCTAAAGACGGCCTTGTTGAGCGTGTAGAAAATTCATACTTGCATCACGTAAAAAAACGAAAAAAAAATCAAGCTCTAAACAGTATATCTCGCATAAGTCTGATTCAGTAACACTAATTATGTTAAGATAGATGGGATAATAAGCATGACCCAATTTTTTTTATAAAAGTTGTAATAAATCTGCTGGATATATTCAGATAAGTATGCTCAAATATTCTTGAAATTACTTGATATTTGTGCTAAGTTTCTGACACTAATTCTTTTATACTTATTCCATCTATTTTGCCATTGTCTCATGATTTTTTTACCTGTAATTATATCGGTATCTGATAACACAGGCCAATAAAAAAAATATTTGTAAAAACTTTTTAAACCAATACATCTGTATTATGTATTTTTGGGTGCTGAAACCGTATCTGGTATCAGTTTTTTTTTTGTATCACCCACAGTTCTCTCACAATATGACATTGATTAAATTTCAAAACCAAATCCTCTTCTTGCTTGAAAAACTGAGCAAACTGTTGATCTCTTATTCTGTAATGGTAAATAGATGTTCCAGATTCCAATAAATATTTTTCTTTCAGCCTAGAACCAAGCAATTCTGCTTTCTCCTTAGTCAGACCCAAATCTCTCACTAAATCAGTTAACTCAACTTGTGTAAACAACTGTGAACATTGAAATGCATCATTATCCGGTCGACTTTCATTAAATTCGGGACTGAACTGTAAAACGTCATCAATAGACTGAGGTGGCTCAGGGACAGGAAGTCCCAGTCCATGTCCTACCGGCCGATTAGCTGAAGTAAAGTGAGGATAGAGAATTACTTTCTTATTTTTGAAGTTATATCCAGAAACATCAACGCGGAAAAAATAACAATCATTTGAATGATTTTCTGACTCTTTCCATACCATGGGTACTGCAAATCTAAAAGCTTTCTTTTCTTTCTTATACCATTTCCTAAGATCCTCGACACAAATATGTTATAACATACTTTATGAGGAGCCCAACATTTTTTTTGATTACCGATTTCTACACCAAAATATGCAAAGTATACTTTTTTTACAAAGTCATAAATGTTTCTTTGATGTTTTTTAACTACAAACTCACCACATATACGAGGCTGGTTTGAAAAGTCCGTGCAAAGTCCGAGAGATGGCACCACCGGCGAGTATCGAGGTCATGTTTAGCTAGTAGCATCTCTTGAATGAACGCACACCAAGTTTCAGCCATATTGGTCTATTTCCTTGTGTTTGGCATTCGTGTGAATCTAGGAAGTCGAGTGATTTTCAAAAAATGGACCAAAAAGGATTTCGTGTGGTGATTAAACATTACTTTATGAAAAGCAAAACGCCTCAGGAGACTAAAGAGAAGCTCGATAAACATTATGGTGACTCCGCACCTTTGATTAGAACAGTTTATAAGTGGTTTCAAAATTTTCGGACTGGCCATATGGGCACAAGTGACGCTGAACGTTCTGGACGGCCTGTGGAGGTTACGACTCCAAAAATCATTGATCAAATTCATGATATGGTGATGGATGACAGAAGAGTTAAGGTGCGTGAGATTGCTAGCGCTGTGGGCATCTTGACTGAACGGGTACATAATATTTTGCATAAACATTTGGACATGAGAAAGCTATCCGCAAGATGGGTCCCGCGATTGCTCACGCTTGACCAAAAACGGAATCGTGTGAAGTGTTGCAAGGATGGTTTGCAGCTGTTCCAGAAGAATCCGGAGGACTTTAAGCATCGTTTCGTCACTGTGGATGAAACATGGATACATTACTATACTCCTGAGACCAAACAACAATCTAAACAATGGGTTACCAAGGGGGAATCTGCACCAAAAAAGGCGAAGACCGTTCCTTCGGCCGGAAAGGTTATGGCGACTGTATTTTGGGATTTGCAAGGGATAATCCTCATCGACTATCTGGAAAAGGGTAAAACTATTACAGGTGAATATTATTCATCGTTATTGGACCGTTTGAAAACCGAGCTTCAAGAAAAAGGCCCGCGATTGGCCCACAAGAAAGTCCTTTTCCATCACGACAACGCACCAGCACACACCTCAGCAGTTGTGGTCGCAAAATTAATGGAAATAGGATTCCAACTCGTTTCACATCCCCCCTATTCTTCAGACTTGGCTCCCTCGGACTACGATTTGTTCCCCAATTTGAAAAAATGGCTGGCAGGATAAAGATTTTATTCAAACGAGGAGGTGATTGCAGACACTAATGGATATTTTGCAGACTTGGACAAATCCTATTATTCGGAAGGGATCAACAAACTAGAACATCGTTGGACGAAGTGTATAAGCCTAAAAGGAGACTATGCCGAAAAATAAAAAAGGTTTACCCCAAACACATAAGAAATTTTTATTTTTGCACGGACTTTTCAAACCAGCCTCGTATAACAAAAAGTGTTGGGAGAGTTTTTACAACCACGATTAGCCATACTTTGAGTGTGGATTAAAGCACATGAGTTAAACACTGCAATGCGAGGTTATATTAACTGGAAGAAAACAAACAGCTGTGACATTTATCGGAACTGCCAACCTAATAACATTCTGATTTTATTGCCAACCTAATAACATTGGTATGATAAAAAATAAACTTTTCACATTTTGAATATTTAAATGTGAAAGATTGGTGGGTGATACGACTTTTTTATTATTATTTTCGGACGCCGCAGACCAAAAAACATAGGCATCAGGTAAAATTATTAAAAAGGTTTTTTCATCGTTGGCCTGTGTAATTCGTCTTAAAAGAGCATAAATTATCAAGTGCCAAAATCACCATCCTGGACGACTTTATTGTCCACAACATCAACTGGCTTAAGTATTCAAATACGACCGACGAACAATGTCGTGAAGCTGAATCATTCTCAATACATTATGGCTTTACTCAGCTTATCGATGAACCAATGCGGATCCTTGATCGAGACAGAGGGTTCGCCATTCTTCTTGATCAGAGTTCGAAAGTCTTCTTGTTTTGTTTTAATTATCAATTTGGAAAGTTACATTTCCACCGTAATTCCGCCGTTAGGTTCATGATCTGGCAGAGAGGTGCCTACACCGTCAAAATTTGGTACTACAAATCTGCTGAACGGGAAGAACTCAGGCAATATTTTCGAAGTTTCCCTGATGAGACGTTAGTTTTAGATCCAGTTATCCATCTAACTGCGCTAAGGAAGATTTCAAAGTCATTTTCGCTGGTAGGGAAGCTTACATCCCTTTTTCGAAGAAATGCCCTTCCAATAGCAAGCCTTGGTTCGGCTGAAAATGCAAAGAAGCTGTTGCTTCTAAGCAGTACAACTGTTAATTCGGTACAAAGCTCAAATTCGATCAGAGATGGAATACTATACACCGGTGTGCCCCAGAGTTCACCCTCTCCTACTCTCTTTCTCATTTACATTAACGATCTGCTGGAAAAGAACAGGAATCCAATATACAGCTTTGCACATAACAGTACGCTTATCTCTTCATTCACTTTGAATGCTCAAACATCGGCTACTGATGCAAATATCCGCAGGTCATTCAACTTAACAAAGATCTGGAACAAATTTTATCTTGGGGTGATAATAACCAAGTAGAATTTAAAGCTACAAAACCTCAGGCGACAGTTTTTTCTAAAAAAGTTAACGTTTCTGAACCTAACACTCCATTCCTCTAGCATCGTCACTAAATTTGTGGGCGTTAATTTGAGAGCAAATATGTTTTGGCATGAACATGTTGCAAGCATAGCAAAGAGAGCTTCTCAAAAGCTGGGAATATTATGTCGAACTAGAGAGCTTTATACTCAACAACAACTGTTCAAATTCGACCAACGATGGAATACAACTCCCATATTTGGGACCCTGCTCCCAAACATACACTGCATTTGTTGGATTCTATTCAGTTCGCCTGATTGGAGAGCCGGAACTGGCCGGCAACCTTGATTCATTGTAACATCGAAGAACGGTAGGCGACTTAAGTGGATTCTACAAGTATTTTCATGGTAAGTGCTCGATGGATGTAGCCCGCTTAATTCCTCCCAGAGAAGTGCATGCTAGAAGTACACGTCACGCTAATACTTCACATCCGTATGAGGTTCAGGTTGTTACTCCTCGTACAACCCTTTTCAAGCAGTCTTTTGTATGGAGAACCTTATTCCTTTGGAATCATTTGCTCAGGACTGTGTTTCCGATCGAGTACAATTTACAGCGATTCAAGACAGATCAACGCGAGTCGCTTTTTTCACTGCAGCACGTGTGCCAGGCCCATAAAAAAAAACTGCTTCCATGGTTCTGGCTCTACACCCAATCAGAAACTGCCTTTGTTGAATTTTAATCACCTGATTGGAGACCCAGAATTCACTAGATTTCTTGGAAAATCAAAGAACGATCCACTGTCACTCTTCGTACAATCCTTTTCAAGCAGTCTTTTATATCTAGGATCGAAAATTTATACAACTGTTTAAGATCACCACTTATATTTATTATATTACTGTTGACAATTGTTTCGACACACTGTCTTCTTGGTTAGCAACATGTACATTAACTAACAAAGTATGTTATAGAAAATATAATTTACCTAGTTACAAGTACTAAATTAATTAACAATATAATTCTTTTCATTTATGCAAAATTCTGAAATCTTCGTTGAAAGTATAATTTTCATCTGTTAATTGTTTAGCGTAGAGAGATATGTTATTTTTCATTCTATAACTTTGTTTATGTTCCTTTATTCTTTTAAAAAAAGATCTGCCTGTTTGAGAAATTTCAAAATCAGGCTGATTCATTTAATTTGATATTTTTCAATCTAGGAAATTAATCGATTTATTTGTTTCTATTTCTGTTGTATAAGAAATGTTATTATGAAGTTAGTTAATATAATCAAGAAATAGTTTTAATTGTCGATCTGTACCGTAAAACCGGTAAAGTATGTCATCAATTAAAACTATTTCTAGATTATATTAACTCACTTTATGAAGTACTTTTACAACGGAAATAGAAACAAATAAATCGATTAATTTCCTAGATTTAAAAATGTCAAACAAAATGAATGAACATGATTTTGAAATCTTCCATACTCAGATATAACTATACACGCTAATTCTATCCATCCGTTCACACATAAAATCTCGGCTTATAATAGTTTCATCCATAAACTAATAAATACACTATTAACGGAAGAAAATTTTCTGAAAGAATTAAGTATTATAAGACAAATTAGTATACACAATGGATACAGGAGTGACTTTGTAGATAATATTTTAATGAAAAAATAATTTAAAAAAGCAAAAGACTTGTGTACCCGCATAAACAACTAAACAAAGATAAGTTTCATATACTCACTTATACCGGTAAATTGACTAATAAAAACGACGGAATACAGATCCCATATTTGGGACTCTGCTCCCGAACATCCACTGCATCTGTTGGATTCTATTCACAAGAGAGCTGTTCGCCTAATTGGAGAGCCGAATCCGGCCAACAACCTTGATTCATTGAAACATCGAAGAACGGTAGGCAACTTAAGTCGATTCTACAAGTATTTTCATGGTAAGTATTCGATCGATGTAGCCTGCTTAATTCCTCCCAGAGCGGTGCATGTTAGAAGTACACGTCGCGCTAATACTTCACATTCGTATGAGGTTCAGCTTGTTACTCCTCGTACAACCCTTTTCAAGCAGTCTTTTGTATGGAGAACCGTATTCCTTTGGAATCATTTGCTTAGGACTGTGTTTCCGATCGAGTACAATTTACAGCGATTCAAGACAGATCAACGTGAGTCGCTTTTTTCACCACAGCACTTGTGTCAGGCCCATAAAAAAAAACTGGTTCCATGGTTGGGGCTCTACACCCAATCAGAAACTGCCTTTGTTGAATTTTAATCAGAAGATAGCGGTTCGCCTGATTGGAGGCCCAGAATTCACTAGATTTCTTGGAACATCAAAGAACGATTCACTGTCACTCTTCGTACAATCCTTTTCAAGCAGTCTTTTGCATCTAGGATGTCGGTATCTGCTAAGGAAAATTTTTTACTTGATTAAAACCTTCGCATTATTTCCCAGAACGTCGAAATTTTAAAAAAAAAAAAAAATTGAAACTCTGTTATTCAAAAATAAACATATCTATCAGATTCTCTTAACTGCACAAGGTAAAGAATGATCTCTTTTATAACCATGTCAAAACCTGATGTCGGTATCTGCTAAGGAAAATTTTTTTACTTGACTAAAACCTTCGCATTATAGCCGAGAACATCCAAATTTTAAAATAAATAAAAAATTAAAACACTGTTATTCGAAAACGAACATTGCTCTCAGATTCTCTGTAACTGCACAAGGCAAAGAATGCTCTTTTTTATAACCCTGTCAAAACCTGATGTCGGTATCTGTGGAAAATTTTTAACATGATTAAAACCTTCGCATTATATCCGAGAACTTCAAAATTTTAAAATAAATAATGAATTGAAACACTGACATTCAAAAACGAACATCGCTATCAGATTCAGACTTGTGTACCCGCATAAACAACTAAACAAAGATAAGTTTCAAGATCATGTAAACATTGCCTTCCGTACCAATAACACATTAGCTCGACATATTAAAAATAGTAAAACAAAAAAAGGAAGTAAAACAGGAGTTTACGAATTATGCTGTGGCACTTACAATAAAACCTATATAGGACAAACAGGCAGATCTTTTTATAAAAGAATAAAGGAAAATAAACACAGTTATAGAACTACTCAGTATATATCACCACTACACCAAACACTTTATTTTTGCACTCAACGCGCGTTTCGCTAACCAAGTTAGCTTCATCAGGAGCTAAACAACAAATCTACCCTATTTTTACTTAACCTAACGCTTGAATTACTCAAGCGGAACTAATGACATAGGCGACGCCATCAGTTCCGGTCAAGGAACCAGTAGAGAGGACTATAAGGAATAGGCCCTCTGTCTTTATTTAAACTACTTTTATATTTTATGATTTCCATACTTTCGTATGCGTTTAACAATCTCCTATCAGATATATTTTTTATTAATCTTAGATTATCTAATGTTACAGTATGATAAGCTTCAAGGGCATGTTCGACAATGCTAGACTTTTCTGTTCTATTGTATTTTAAGTGTGCTAAATGTTCTTTAAATCGTGTTTTAATTGACGTTTTCGGTTGCCCAACATACTTTTTGTCACAATCATTACAACTAATTTCATAAATTCCACTTTTCTCACAATTAGGAATCTTATCTTTGGGATTTCCTAAGATATTCCTCAAATTGTCTGATGACTTATAGACTAAGGTGAGGCCTACCTTATTAAATACCTTATTGAGTCCCTTGCTATATTTCGGATTATATGGTATGGAGACATACTTGGTGTTATTTTCTTCGCGTGTAAAAAAGGTGGAATTCTGAATATTAAACCTAAACTTATGTCTATTTATTAGCTTATTTACTAAGTCATCGTCATAACCATTAACTCTAGTCATATTTCTAAGACGATTCCTTTCTTTATTAAAGTTTACTCTATTCAGAGGGAAAGTGATCAAACGATGAACTAAAAAAATGTAATGAGGCTAATTTATGTTGTTTGCAATGAAATGAATCATTAGGAATATATCTATCTGTTACTGTGTCCTTCCTATAGATATCAAATTCTAATCTATTATTATTTTTAATAATTAAAATATCTAGAAAAGGCAATTGTTCTTTGTTCTCAACTTCGTAAGTGAATTTAACGGAATCATACCGGCTATTTAATTTAGAAACAAAATCATCAATATTTGCTTTCTTTGTATCAAAAATCGCGAAAATATCATCCACATACCTATACCATACCCTTGGGAAATATTCGAATTCTTGACTGGCTTCGATTTCAAACTTACACGAATAAATTGGCTATTAAAGGTGACAAGCAATTACCCATAGCTGTTCCTTCTTTCTGAACATAAAATTGATTGTTATATTGGAAATAATTTTGTTCCATACAAAGTTTAGATAATGTTAAGTATTCACGAATAATTTGGTCTTCAAAGTCATTCATTCTAAGTAATTCTTCGAGATATTGTAAAGTTTGTGGAATTGGCACACTTGGGAACAAAGAACTAACATCAAAAGAAATTAAGACTTCACCTTCATTAAGAACTAGATTTTTTATCTTATCAATGAATTCTAACGAATTCTTCACTGCGAAAGTATTTAATGGTAACTTCTCAAGTTCTTTTGATAACCATTTGGATATTAAATATGTGGGTGATCCGACCGATAAAACAATGGGTCGCATTGCTTTTCCAGGTTTGTAAATTTTGGGTAAGCAATACAATTTTGGTATGGTCGGATTACTCATATTTAATTTAAATTTTAGCGAATCGGAGACAAGGTTCTTACATTTTTTTAAAGAATTTTTTAACCTCTGATATCATTCTCGGTAATGGATTTCTTATTACCTTTTCATAAGGGCCAGATTCGATAAGATTATCTACGCGTTCAAAGTAATCTTTCTTATCCAATATAACAACCTTATTTCCTTTATCCGCTTTTAAGTCGAAGACATCTTTCTCTTTCAATCCCTTAACTACTTTTATGTTTTTTCGTGAATTAGAATTTGTGTTGTTAACCATGTTTTTCAATATTTGATTGCGGCATGCTTCCCTAACAAATGATTTGCTATTTTCTGGAAGTGTACTAATGGAACTTTCAATATGAGCAACTATTTCTGATAAATTATCTGTAGGAGGGGGTACTGCAAAGTTAAGACCTTTGTTTAAGATGCGAATTTCATTTCGTGTAAAGAATTGAGATGAATGATTTTCTACAATGTTTACGAGTTCCTGAGGACTATTCTTCTTCGGTAAAAGCTTTTTTAATTTTTTACTTAGAATAGAGAATTTCTTTTTATATTGAGTATCAATAACTAAAAACATTTTCCTCTGAAACTCGCTCCCTACTTCATATTCAATATTGTTTAATCCTGAAGTAAGTTTTTTGAATATGCTGTATGATTCTACTTCTAACATACTACGTTTGGTGTACAAATTCTTGATTTCTAAGTCAAGCCATCTTAAACAAAGGTCTTAACTTTGCAGTAATTGTCTCCTTCGTAAGTTGCTCAATCTTTTCGCTGTCTCAGACTAGTATGAGCCATAAGCTACATAAAGACAACTGCTTTGTTAGGCAGATAGAATTTTACTTGTTTATTTCCAAAAAGGAGGTATAATTTTCTATAATTCCAATTCGTGCAATTTTCTAAGATGTTGAGTATGAATCTTACGTCGATCCGTATAAATAGCCGTCTGTTATTCTCCTTGAAAATTTTTTTGAGATTTCTTGTATAGGTCAGTCAATAAGATTTGAAGCGCAAATGAAACAAGATGAATTAATGAGCCGAAATACATTTATTCTTGAGTTTAATCTCCCTTAAGCTCAATTCATTTTTTCTAGTGATTTTCCAATTCATTTACCCCATTTCTGAAGTAATTTTCGGGAAGACCTTCAAAATGCCAATCTACGAATGCTATCACCTCATCATTTATTGAAAAACGCTTCCCACGTAAAAATCTTTTGAGGTTTGAGAACAGATGGAAATCAAACGAAGGCAGATCCGGCGAATAGGGTGGATGTTCTAACAATTCGTACTTTAATCCGACGTTGCCGTTGTCAGTGCACTTCTGTGAGCAGGTGCATTTTCATGATGAAAGATGATTTTTTTCTTCCGTAAACACTTCTGTTCTTCACGAATTATCTCATCCAGCTAGTCTAAAAGGTTGCAATAATACTCTCCTGTGATTGTTTTGCCAGTTTGAAGGTAATCAATTAACAAAATTCCTTTTGGACGACTTCGACCACTTTGGCTGCATTGGAGCTGAACAACCGAGCTCAGTCCACTGTGCAGTTTGTTGTCACAGTTCAGGATCATACTGGTAAACCCATTCTTTATGAAACGAGCCAAATATTTAAAAAGTTTCTCTCGAGTACGTTTTGTTCCTATGTTAGCAAATGCGGCACCCATCTTGTAAATAACGTTCTCATACCCAAAACATTAGTTAAGATCTCATGTACTGATCCATGTGAGTTGCCTATAGTCTTAGCTAAATCATCCATGTTTAATCGATGGTCTTCCATTACCATATCTTGTTCGTGCACAACAATTTCTTCAGTTGTTTCAGTTTTTCGATGTCCTGAACATGGATCTTCATTGACGCCTGCACGACCACGTTTAAACTCTGAGTCCATCTATGAAGAGTTGGAAATGAAGAAGCTTTAATACTTTGTAACGATTTCAGTTGCCGATAGACCTTCCAAAACAAAGAATTTTATCAGTGCACAATATTAGATTTTTTCCATTTTTAAAAAATACTCAAATAAGTCTCCTTTAACCAGCTGATAAACAACGAATGTCTTGACAGATCGACTTGAAATTTAGGGTGTGTTCATATGACAGATGAAGCTTCAATATTTGGTTCAAGTGATGCTCCACAGGTATCGCATTCAAAACTTATTGACCATCTAATTAGTTATTTTTCCGATTCGATACTCATATCCGATTTGATACTCATATCACGGTGAAAAAGAGAGTGTTTGATAAAATGACTTCTACTCATTTAAAAAAAGAAAATAAAAATCTACAACTACAACAGGCTAGTAAGCTAATTCGATGTAATCTAGTAAAAGTGAAACAATTTAACGCAAGGTTAAGTTTAACGCAGGTGAATTAGTTGATTCCTATTGTTACTTTTACTTATGCATGCATTTTGCACGCCTCCTTCATTAGTTTTAACTTAACTGTTTTTCTTTTCAAAGGAAAAGGAATTCATTATGTATACTTCCTTTTTACTTGCCTTCCTATATAAATTATAATTTATAGAACCCTCCTCTGTTACTCCATTCATCTGAAGCAATATCGTCTAACCCATTGCACTTCATATTCACTATAAATTCCATTCTTATTTCAAGTATCAGGTCAATCAGTAAGTTTTTCGAAAACGGCATCTATGGAACATCACTTGAACCAAATATTGAACACCATTTTGAAGCTTTATCTGTCATATGAACACATCCTAAACATATTGCCTACCGACAATGGCGTAAAAATCCTAACACCATAAATCGTAACACCTTTGTTCGTGCCCGGAACAGATGCAAAGGAATTATCGACGAAACCAAGGAGGCTCACAATCAACGAATTAGAAACAAACTTCTTGCTTCTCCCAACAATTCCAGGTCCTTTTGGGCAGTCGCTAACGCAGTTAGTCAAAATTTCACCAAATCCACCATACCACCACTCACACGGCCAGATAATTCCATTGCAACCACATCTGTTGAGAGAGCGAACTTGTTGGCTGAACTCTTTGCTTTACATTCTACTGTCGATTTTCAAGGAAAAACACCACCTACTATTCCCATATTGCAGTCAAAGATGCCCGATGTTGTCTTCAGACAGCGTATCATAAAGCGTATTTTAATGAAGCTAGACACCAAAAAGGCTTCTGGCACTGACGGAATACCTGCCATAGTTCTCAAAAACTGTGCAAGAGAACTAACACAAGTTTTCTGTAGATTTTTCAACCTATCCTACAGAAAGGGAAGAAGATCTTGCCAAATAACTACCGACCAGTCGCACTGCTTTCAATAATATCGAAAGTCATGGACAAGGTTATCAATCAGCATCTTCTAAAATATCTTGAACGATCCAATATTATTAGCGATCACCAATATGGCTTTCGTAAACATTACTAAACATAGATCAACAGGAGATCTTCTGACTTATGTAACACATGTTTGGAACAACTCAATTGAACACTTTGGAGAATCTCGAGCGGTTGCTCTTGACATATCCAAGGCATTCGACCGTGTTTGGCACGACGGACTGTTGGCTAAGCTACGCTCTTGTGGTATGTCTGAAAAGTTCTGTTTGTGGCTCTCATGTTTCCTCAGAGAGCGTTCTTTACGAGTGGCGGTCGAGGGATTTCTTTCTAACACCTTCACAATCAACGTCGGTGTGCCTCAAGGCTCTATACTGTCTCCTACTCTTCCTCATTTACATTAACGATCTGCTGGAAAAGACCGGAAATCCAATCTACAGCTTTGCAGACGACAGTACGCTTGTCTCTTCATTCACTTTAAACGCTAAGATCTCGGCTGCTCAGGCGAATATCCGCAGACAGCAGGAGGTCGTTCAACTTAACAAAGACCTGGAAGAAGTTATATTTTGGGATAACAGTAACCAAGGGGAATTTAACGCTACAAAAACCTCGGCGGCAGTTTTTTCTAAAAAAGTTAACGTTGCTGAACCCGACATAGTTACGTCGGGGCACTCCATTCCCCTAGCATCGTCGCTCAATTTGTTGGGCATTAGGAGCAAATATGTCCTGGCATGAACATGTTGCAGGCATAGCAAGGAGAGCTTCTCAAAAGTTGGGAATATTATTTCGAACCAGAAAGCTTTACATTCCACAACAACTGTTAATTCTTTACAAAGCTCAAATTCGACCAACTGTGGAATACTGATCCCATGTTTGGGGCTCCGCTCCCAAACATAGAACATCGAAGAACGGTTGGCGACTTGAATCTGTTCTACATTTTCATGGAAAATGTTCAAAGGATGTAGCCCGCTTAATTCCTCCCAAAGTGGTGCACGTTAGAAATACACGTCGCGCTGGTGCTTCACATCCGTATGAGGTTCAGCTTGTTACTCCGCGTACAACGCTTTTCAAGCAGTCTTTTATATAGAGAACATCATCCTTTTGGAATAATTTGCCCAGCGCTGTGTTTCCCACCGAGTACCTTTTACAGCGATTCAAGAACAACGTGAATCGCTTTTTCCGCACACATGTCGCTCCTGTAGCGCTTTAGGGACTTCCCTGCAGCACGTGTGTTAGACCCATAAAAAAAAAAGTCGATCAAGTCATTTAGTGTTTATCAGCTGGTTTTGAGTATTTTTTTAAAAATGGAAAAAATTGAATATCGTGCAGTGATAAGATTCTTTGTTTTGGAAGGTTTATTAGCAACTGAAACCCATGCAAAGTTAATGAAAGTATTAAAGGAGTTTGCTCCTTCATTTCCAATTATTCATAGATGAACTCGTAGAGTTTAAACGTGAGCGTACAAACATCAATCCACGTTCAGGACGTCCAAAAACTGCAACAACTGCAAAAAACGTTGTGCAAGTACAAGATATAGTAATGGAAGACAATCTATTTAAGACCGATGATTTAGCTGAGGCTATAGGCATCTCACATGGATCAAGACCAGCTGGATGAGAAAATTCGAAAGAAAAGGCCCAATTTGCAGAAGAAAAAATCATCTTTCGTCATGACAATACACCTGCTCACAAAGGTACTTTGGCAACGGTAAAGCTGGTCGGATTAAAGTACAAATTGTTGAAATATCTACCCTATTCGCCAGACTTGGCTCCGTCTGACTTCCATCTATTCCCAAACCTCAAAATATTTCTACGTGGGAAGCGTTTTTCAACAAATGATGAGGTGATAGCATCAGTAGATGGGTATTTTGTAGGTCTTCCGAAAAACCACTTTAAAGATGGGGTAAATGAATTGAAAAATCGCTGGCAAAATTATATTGAACTTAAGGGAGGTTAAACTGAAGAACAAATGTATTTAAGTTCCTTAATTCATCTTGTTTCATTTCCGCTTTCAAAATTTATGTATGTATCAAATTTAAAATCGATTTATTCGAAAGTTATCGTGCCAACACTGCGTCAGATGGACAAACAGACATACTCACGGCAAAACGTATTTATATTTGTTGTCATCTAAAGTCTCTGAAATGTGAATAAACCCTAAAAATACAGTGAATAATTTTTTTCTCGCAGATAATTTATTAGGTTTCAGAGTCCCTAGAGATCGCGAAAAACATAATTACGTTTTTTCTTGGGTCTGTCTGTCTCCCAATCTGACGTAATGTTGGTACGATAATTCTAAAACCAATCGATTTCAAACTTGGTACACACATATTACTTGAAATAAAATTGGAATTTATAGTGCTTATGAAGTGCAATGGGTTTAGGCGATATATCTTCAGGTTAACGAAGTAACAGAGGAGGGTTCTATAAATGTGGTATAATTTATATAATATCATAATACCAGAATTTTTTTTGGTTTTTGATTTGTCAAAAAATAAAGGGTAAAAGGGTAAAATTGGTGAAGGTGGTGGTTACATATTTTACGCCTTCTTCAATTTTACTTTAGTCCAGAAATTTAATAATTATATTAATTTTTTATCATTTCCAGTCTTAACGGAATTACGAGGGTGTTTTTTTAAATTATCTACATAGTCATAAAAAATACGCCGTACAAAAAAAATTGCTTGGTTATCAAATTACTGCTGCTGTGTCTAAGCACTTTGACGTTTGGCAGTTTTTACGTTTTTTTTTATGCGACAAATAAGTGCAAGTAGTTTAGAGGATCGCTCACTGATAAAGTTTCTGACTAAAAAGAGAAATGAGCCAAAAACTGTCCAGAAAAGAATGTCCTAGGTGTATAGCAATGATGTATAGCCTAAACTGTTTCGGAAGGGCCGAGATCCAATTTAGGATAACCCATGATCAGGTAGATCGGTTGAGGTAAGAACTGAAAAAACCATTAAGCTTATTGACGATTTGCTGCTGTCAAATGGAGATACCATTGCTTGTTAAATAAACTAGAGTATCCGAAAGTACAATTTCCAAGATGGATGGATCTCCAAAATTTTTACACTAGAGCAAATTGGCGACGAGATTTGAGTGTTTTTGGGGTTCTTCCACAAAGCAGGAATCAATGTTATGGGTCATAAGGGCTCCCTATCTTTAAAGAAGGAAAAATTCTTAGCCGTCTTCTAGAAAGTTGATCAAGTTGATAGTGACCATTCTTCGGGACAGAAGAATTTTGTTTATTTGACAAAGGATCCACGATTAACGGAGAGATTTATCGGTGGATAAGCTAAAACATAAAGTAGACAATTACATATAAACGTCCGAATTCCAGAAAAATGAAAACTACACAGTCCGAGCCATTACTGAAAGGCATGGATTCATCGAGTTATTTAGTACCTTGCAACTTCTTTTTGTTCAAGCATTTGAAGACAGATCTCAGAGATCGTAAGCTACTGCAGCATGGTTTTTTGAAACATAAACAAACAAGGCTCAATACATTTGGTCCAGCGGGATTCCAATTATTTTATTTCCTCGGAAAAAAAAATTGTTTCGAACTGTGCATAATATCCGTTTACGGCACAGATAACCCCTTTAATCGACGAAAAATTTTCCCCTCAAGCCGATTTTTAAAATTAGGAAACAGAAAAAAGTACGTGGAGTCAAATCTGGGGAATAAAGTAGGTTGAGAACTATTTCGAAGCCTAGCTCGTACACTTTGCCATTGCAACAGCTGATGTGTGAGCAGGCACATCGTCCTGGTGAAGAAGCACTTTTTTGCGCGCTAATTTTGGTCGCATCTGCTTTAACTCACTTTGCGAATGGTCCAATAACGTTGCAAGCACCCTTTTTCAAATAGTCAATCATGATGATAGCCTGTAAATACTAAAGTACTAAAAAAACCGGCCGAGTGCAAGTCTGACTTGCGCAATTAGTGTACCGTACAGTGATTGCTTTTAAAATAAAATATAATCCTTATATAGGAACCTGACATGTATATATCTTAAGAACCAATATGTATTTTCACTTCTCTTCTTAATCAATAATGTATAATAGTTATAGCATCTTAGCTACCCAATAGCCAATAGATCAATCTAGCTCATTCTAGAAGCTAGTAATAAAAGTGTAAAACAAATATTTTCTATCTAAATATTTGTTTAATTATAAACAAATAACATAAAATTATTTTCTCTCGGTACAGGAACGACGCGCGACTCGATAGTAGTAATGTACTGAAAAGTATATTAAAAGACCTCCACCATACACATAGTTTTTTTTATACCAGATAAATTATCAAAAGTAATGCTCTCGTAATAATTTCTCAATCTACACTTTACGAAGACTATTCCAGAGTTTTTTCAAAATTTTTTGGTCAGTACTTTTCGAGATAGGGCGAGGGGACAACGATGTTTGATCATTTAAAAAAAAATTAACAAAGAAAAGTATGCGACAGTAATACATCATATATATTTTTGAACTCGTGTTTTCACAAGCTTTCGTTTGACACTCCACTCGATGATCTGGTAATTTTTTTTTCACCCTCCAAAACTAACCCCTTAAGTCAAAATTTAACTTTCAAAACTACACGGCTCTGATTGGGCCATCAATTCTATATTTGTGCCAAATTTCAACTTTATAGTTTCGGAGAAGATCGGGTGTGACAGGCAGACAGGCGGATATCGAAATAATCCCATAAGTGTTCAGTTCGAAACAGTAAAAAGTAGTTGCCATCACTTTTCGCGCCGATAACACTGCTTTAGCTTTTTTCGGTGCACTTTCTCCTTCGCCAACGCACTATTGACTAACTACTTAACTGTTGTTTTGTCTTCGAAGTATAATGGTGGATCCACGTTTCTTCTACAGTCACAAAATAACGTCAAAAGGCCCTCGAATTAGGTTGCAGCTTTTCCAAATACTATTTTGAAATCTTCTTTACCGTGAGTCTTTGGTCTGAGTCAACAAACACGGCACCCATCGCGCGTTCAGCGTTTTTATTTTTAGAACTTCATAAAGGATATTATTTACCCGTTTATATGAGATTTCAACAATCTCAGGAAATTTAATGCAACGATCTCCTATCCCGATACCATGAATTATATCGTCCATGTCTTCAGAAGAAATCTCAATCTGCCGTACTTAACGCGCAGCATCTACAATGCTCGTACAACCACTTTTAAATTCCTTTGTCCAGTAATAAATCATCTTAAGTGCTGGTGCAGAGTCAATATAAACCTCCTTTAGTTCAGTTTCTGTCCGGGCCACAGACCACTTTTTTAATTAAAAATGTTTCACCGCACGAAACTGGGCGCTATCCATTTTTACGAAACGTGTAATACCGATCACTTGCGATAGTTCCCAAAACAAAAGCGCCTTGCATGTGTTTGAAGTTTTAAACACAACCGTTACAAGAATCACAATCTTAGCAGACTTATCAATTCACCCTCGATTGCAGAATTTGTCTAACGTTTTTTTTTAAAGCTTTGCGTGTTTTCCGTCCTAGCAAGATAAACAACTTTAAAAAACATCCTCGTAGTATAATTATAGATTAGAATGGCTTTTCCAGGAAAATACAGTGTAAATCCCTCCAATTCTATTGATGACTTGATCATTTGATTTTCCAGGAAAATAAAGTGTAAATCCCTCCGATTCTATGAATAGAAAATGGCTCTCCCTTCAAAACAGAGGATCTGCAGTGGGGATTTTTTATGGTTTAGGTTTTTAAAATTTCATTGTACGAGAAACCCCCCTCCACCGGTGTGATCTAAATTGAAATATACCGGTTCAAATACAAAGAATTTCATTAAACACAACCAACACGCGACCATTCAGGTTACACAGAAACGGACTAAGGTAACGATTTGGGTAAGACAATAGAGAGATTTTGCAACGCTTATTTTTCACATGCCTTTGTCCTAATCATTATCTCAAGCATGCGCCGTATTAACGCGATGGAGTTGTAAGGTTAGGTTAGTATTCATCTTCTATAATTTTTTTTTTCATTTATTTCATAGTTAAGCACACCAAATCATTTCCTTCAATATTACATAATTTATTAGGTAATACGAATGTGCGATAAATAAAATTTCATTTGAAATTAGCACTACACACACTGTAATGCCATTGTGCCAAAGATTGTAAAATCTCAACATTATCTGAGCATGTTGTCAGTGTTATTTGCAATAAAAGATTATAATTTCAATTTTACTGTATTTTCTTAGTGGTTTGTATACCTAAGTAGGAAAAAAAAAAGGCTCTACCATAATAACAATAAGCATAACGAACTTCGAATCACGTCTCTTATAAGTTCCTAAATAAAGGAAATCGTTATCCTTAATAAAGGTTTCTCTTATTTTCTTTTAATACTGCGCAAACTCCAAATGGTGGGCGCATGCTTCAAGTAACGCTAAAGACAGTGGCCTACCAAAATAAGCGTTGCAAAATCACTCTAATGTTGTAATTTTAGCCAGTGTTTTCGTCTTGTTCTTACTGCATTCACTGAAATTTTAAATGGCTGATTAATTTGGCGAGAAGCGATTTCATGAATAACATGCTTAGTATATATATATATATATATATATATATATATATATATATATATATATACATATATATAATATATATATATATATATATATATATATATATATATATATATATATATATAAAACGAAACGTCCCACGTCTCTCTGTCTGTCCGTTAGGGCATTTATCACTCGAGAACCACTTATCCGATTTAGATATGTTCTCTGGCCAGGTTTTAGTATATATTTTGTTACATTAGGTAACATGAAGAATAAGCAGTGACAATAATAGTGAATCAGGTCGAAAAAAAGTTTGGTGTCAGCGCGCTCTCTTGCGAAAAAACCTAAACAATAATTCTGTAGTCCACGCGAGCGGAGCTACGGGTACAACTAGTATATATATATATATATATATATATATATATATATATATATATATATATATATATATATATATATATACATATATATATATATATATATATATATATATATATATATATATACTATATATATATATATATATATATATATATATATATATATATATATATATATATATATATATATATATATATATTATATCTATATGTATGATTATGTTTTTTTCTTTGACCCTGTATGTACTTTTTTTAATTTATATTTTTCAATTTTTTTGGATTTGGAGGTCAATTATAGAATGAAACTTCCCAAAATTTATTGTGATCCTTTCTTTTTATTATTGACGTTTCGGCACAGTTTGACTTTCTCAAAATTCTTGTTTAGTTTGGCTTGGACCAATTCAATGAATTACAACGTACTCTTTTTTCATTTTTTCGTTACAAGAACCACATGTTAATCAATTGTCAGTGTCATATATTTTTATTTTAAAAATTGGAACGAACACAACCTGTAAACTACATATTATCGTACTATAAATGGAGATATATGTATACATATATAGTCTACTAACAGTACTAAATACATTCCATTATCAAAGTTCTAATTTTAATGTTATTTTAATAGTTATTAATGTGTTTTATACAGATTACCCATTTAATAGCTCATTAGTTTACAGTTGTTGTAGTTGACGCTGTAAGGACCTTTCATGTCGATAAAAACCAGCATAATAAAAGACAATGACCGTAGAATGTCTGACATTGAAAAAGTTATCAAGATACTTTTTTTAAGAATATAAATATTTACATTTTCGATGTTAAAGTCCTCGGTCTTTGTGTTACTGGGTAAAAATGTGGCTCGGAAATGAGATAGGGAAATAAGAGTTTTTGTTTGTCTCTACCCACGCCTAGAGATTTTTTAATAGTTTAATGTAAGCATGTTTGTTTAGAAGATGTAGAGTGTTGTGTGTTTAGTTTATGAGATATTTAGGCTTTTTTTTAAAGACACTGCACCTACGTTACAAGAGAAACCCTAAATGGCTACAGGAGCGATGTATTTACGAAAGGAGCTATTCACGTTTATCTTGAATCGCTACTGATTTTACTTTGTAGGAGAAGCAGTTTTAGACAGTTCATTCAAAAATAACAAAATTGCAATAACTCGAACAGGATAGTTCAAGAAGTACCGAGCTGAATATATATAGCATACGTGCTGCAAGGAAATCTCTAAAGCGCTACATGAGCGACGCGTATGTGAAAAAAGCGATTCACTTTGGTCTTGACAGTTCTTATTCAACGCATTTGTTATGTATATAAAAATATGTGTTATGTGTATAAAAATATGTGTTTGAAGTCATCCCAGCGAAACCTGTACGATTTACATATGTGTCCAAAGTCACCCCACCCTACGAGGTGACTTCGGACACTTTTAAAATAAAAAAATAAAAATTTCCAATGGCGTAAAATAAAATATGTGCTAGTATTTGGATTCTACGATAATTGAACTACACTTGCTAAAAAATATCTGGGTCTGGGTATTATTTTAGTTTGGGAGAGAGAAATATGAAGAAAACTCTAAAAACTGTCCGATGTCACCCCGTTTGACGGTACTGTCGTATCATGCTCTTGTATATTCTTGTTTTGATCTCAACGGAGAGGAATTTTTCCGATACTGATATTTTGATGCCCAGGTAATCGACCTCCATGACCTGTTCTATTGGTTTATCTTCTACCACCAACTTGCCCCTTTTGCTATTACTATTGTTTTGGTTTTTTCAGTTGAAATCGACATATATTGTTTTGCTGCTATATAGAATTCGTACAGCAGCCTTTGCAGATCGTCTCAGCCATTATTATCGTGTCATCTGCGTAACATATAATTCTAAGTTCACTGTTACTCATTCTACATCCCTTGTTTCTCTTGACATTCTTTATAATTTCATCCATGACAATATTAAACAGAAGAGGACTTAAAGAGTCTCGATGCCTGATTCCAGTTTCATGGTTGATTGGTTCTGTCATTCCTTCTGCAAATCTTGAGACTACTTTATTATATATATATATATATATATATATATATATATATATATATATATATATATATATATATATATATATTCGATACTTTTGATTAGGTCTAATGGGATGTTCCTGTTATATCATAGATGAATAACGTTTTCTATTTATACATTGTCGAAAGCTATCAGGCACAAGTACACTGGAATGTTCTATGGATTTTTTTTTACCTATCTCACAATGAATACGATATCGGTGCATGAGCGCCTACTTTATTATATATATATATATATATATATATATATATATATATATATATATATATATATATATATATATATATTCGATACTTTTGATTAGGTCTAATGGGATGTTCCTGTTATATCATAGATGAATAACGTTTTCTATTTATACATTGTCGAAAGCTATCAGGCACAAGTACACTGGAATGTTCTATGGATTTTTTTTTACCTATCTCACAATGAATACGATATCGGTGCATGAGCGCCCACTTCTGATTCCTTGTCGTTCTTCTTCCAGTTGTTTTCTAGCCTGCGTCTATAGTTATTTGGATTTTTTTTTTCTCCCTTTTTGTGCATCAGTGTAACTATCGCTGTTCTCCATTCGTCTGGGATTCTATTCGATCCTATAATCCTCTGTATACGTGTTTGGAGTTGCTTAACTAAAGAGTATCCCCCATATTTTAGTAGCTCATTCGCTATTTGGTCTTGGCCGGGATATTTACGGTCTTTTAATTTTTCCACTGCTTCTATGACGTCTTCTTTCGTTATATATGTTTCTTCGTTTATTGTTATATCTGGTGTTTGTGGTAGTGTGATACTCTGTTCTCCTTTATATAATTGTGTAAGATATGCTACCCACGTGCCTTTCTTTACGGCATGCCAAACATGGTTGAATACCTTGGATATATCAAGTGCAACCGCTGGAGATTCTTCAAAATGTTCCATTGCACTATTCCAAACATGTGTTACATAAGTTAGAAGATCTCCTATTGAAAGCCATATTGATGATCGCTAATATTAATAAATCCGTCTAAATATTTTAAAAGATTTTGATTGTTAACCTTTTCCCTAACTTTCGATATTACTAAAAGCAGTGCGACTGGTCGGTAGTTTTTTGGCAAGGTCCTCTTGCCTTTTTTGGGTATCGGCTGAACTGTAGCGCATTCTCAACAGGAAGGAAATATTCCCTTTCTGTAGGATAGGTTAAAAAGTCTACAGAAAACTGGCATGGTTCCCTTGAGCATTTTTTGACTGCTATTGCAGGTATTCCATCACTTCCAGAAGTTTTTTTTGGTGTCTAGCTTCATTGAAATACGTTTTATGATACACTGTCGGAAGACAATATCGGGCATCCTTGACTGCACTGTGGGAATAGTGGGTGGTGTTTAGCCAACAGGTTGACTTTCTCAACAGATGTTGTTGCAATAGAATACCTTTTCATACTTTTCACTATTTTTTGACATGTACCAATGAAAATTTTTTGGTTGTTTTGTTCTAGGTTGAAATCGTTTCGCCCGTTTCAGGCCTCGCATAAAAGGTGTTTTGTCGTCTTGGATTCTGAAGCGGCCATTTTGAATTAAAAAGATAAAAAAAATATTTTGATACACTTAAATATTTGTTAAATAAAGTACTTCAAATAAATTATCGACTGCTTTTATTATACTCTTGAAAAAAATTCCCGAAATTTGCTTTTTTACTGAGACCTGGAGTGGCCTTACCACTTAACACGTACTTCTTCGAGCTCATTTATCTCGAAGAATAAAGAGCCCTGCAGATGCCTCGTGCAATCGTAGGCCAAACATCTGAAAATTACTCCAAATTGAACGGTCTAATACTATAAACCACGATTTCTCAAATTATTAATCAGTTTGAACCAACTTCGCTAATATTTAATAATGTTGGCCTTCATATTAAATCACAGTCGCAGTTTTCTGAATCCAATTTAAACCAAAACGTAACAAACATCAATTTGAATTTATTTTGCTGCTGAATAAGGTGAACTCACTTAATACTAGGTTTTATTGTTAAATTTGCACTTGACCTTAACTTTACGTTTTAATTTCCTGATTAAATCAGTAAACTCTTG
This sequence comes from Pachyrhynchus sulphureomaculatus, assembly GCA_019049505.1. Classification (NCBI taxonomy): domain Eukaryota; kingdom Metazoa; phylum Arthropoda; class Insecta; order Coleoptera; family Curculionidae; genus Pachyrhynchus; species Pachyrhynchus sulphureomaculatus. The sequence continues at coordinate 48,958,783 of CM032456.1, forward strand.
GAGCGGCACTAATTTCGACTAGAAAGGTAAAACATGTCAATTTTGAGCTAATCTATAATATATAAAAAATGCAACGTCTCTCTGTCTGTCTATCGGTCTGTCTGTCCGTTAGTGCGCTTATCACTCGAGATCCACTTATCCGATTTACGTGCTTTTTTTTTAAACATACATCTATTCTCTGGCCAGGTTATAGGATATATTTTATTATGTTAGGTAACATAGGGAATAAGCAGTGACGATAATAGTGAATCAAGTCGGAAAAAAGTTTGCCGCTAGCGCTCTCCCTTGCGATACGCTGCCTAAACCGTTAAATATGGAACAATATCATGTAACAAAGAATACAATATATATAAAATGCAACGTTTCTCTGTCTGTTTATCTGTCCGTTAGTGCGCTTATCATTCCAGAACCACTTATCCGATTTACGTGTGTTTTTTTTAAATTTATACGTATGTTCTCTGGCCAGGTTATATAATAATAATAATCAATATAACACATATAAAATGCAACGTCTCTCTGTCTGTCCATTAGTACGCTTATCACTCGAGAACCACGTTTTTTTTTTTAATTCATTCCTATGTTTTCTGGACAGGTTATCTATAATCCTCTATAATATATATAAAATGTAACGTCTCTCTGTCTGTCTGTCCGTTAGTGCGCTTATCACTCGAGAATCACTTATCCGATTTACGTGTTTTTTTTTAAACATACATATGATCCATGGCCAGGTTATAGGATATATTTTATTACGTTAGGTAACATAAGGAATAAGCAGTGACGATAATAGTGAATCAAGTCAGAAAAAAGTTTGCCGCTAGCGCGTTTTCTTGCAATGCCCTGCCTAAACTATTAAATACCGAACAATATCATGTAGCAAAGGATATAACATATATAAAATGCAACATCTCTCTGTCTGTCTGTCTGTTCGTTAGTGCGCTTATCAGTGGAAAACCACTTATCCAATTTACGTGTTTTTTTTTTATTCATACGTATGTTCTCTTTCCAGGTTATATAATAATAATAATAACCTGTAATCTATAATAGATGTAAAATGCAACGTCTCTCTGTCTGTCTGTCTGTCCGTTATTGCGCTTATCACTCGAGAACCACTTATCCAATTTACGTGTTTTATTTAGATTTATACATATGTTCTCTGGCCAGGTTATAGGATATATTTTATTACTCGTATGTTAGGTAATATAAGAAATAAGCAGTGACGATAATAGTCAATCAAGTCGCAAAAAAGTTTGCCGCAAGCGCACTCTCTTGCGATACGTTGCCTAAACCGTTAAATATGGAACAATATCATGTAACAAAAAATACAAAATATATTAAATGCAACGTTTCTCTATCTGTCTGTCTGTCCGTTAGTATGCTTAGCACTCAAGAATTACTTATCCGATTTACGTCTTTTTTTTATAAAATACATAGTTATAGGGTTAGGTAACGTAAAGCCGTGTGTCCACTACCAAGTTTTTTTCTTGCGGAAGTTGCTTCCAGAAGTGACTTCCAGAAGTTTTTGTCGTGTAAACACGTATTAGAAGTCGACTTCCAGAAGTCACGGCTAGCAGAAGTTACTTGCAGCAATTATGTGGAAACACGTGTTTGTTGCTTGCTGGAAGTAACTTGAACGACTTGCTGTAAACTGCAAGTGTTTTGAAGACTTGCAGAAGAAGAAGTCGGGTATACGTCGGATAAACGGTTTGTGGTATTCTCTTCTGTTTTCAGTTTTGTTTTGTGTTTTTTTTGAGTTCTTTTCCAAATTTATAAAAATGGACAAAAATAAATTCGTTTGGAGTAGTGAAAAAACACATTTGGTAATTGAAAAACAAGAAAGACTATAAGAATAAAATTAAAAAACAAAACGCTTTAAAGGCAATAGCCAATGATATAGACGCGCCCGAAGAAGAGGTCAAAAGGAAATTGCACAACCTCCGAACGCAGTTTGGTCAAGAAGTAAACAAAGAAAGGAAAAAAAAAAAAGTGGCCAAAGTGCTGAAGATGTATATGTTAGCAAGTGGGAGTTTTATAATGACATGAAATATATGACGTCATCTTATGTACCCAAAGAAACTGAGGATAATTTGGTAAGAATAACAAAATACACCTTATATATAACCGTTTTAATTTTTATCTCATTATATATTCCATTATATTATATATTTACTTGTACATACTTATTATATATGCCTATATTGCCACTCCACTTCTCCTTCTGGTGAAATCAAATATTCAGCAAATTCGTTACGAACATTTTTCGGTTCTTGTGCTTGACTGCGTGAATTACGTGGTTCAAGTGGTAACATGTTCCTTTCTGGTATCCCTTCTGTACGGCACTCTCCTTGATTATCGGATACAGGAGAATCAGATGTCATAGACGACGCATATTGAGAATTGCGTCTTAACAGACAGTTATGCAGAGCGCAAATGGCCTTAACAATTTTTCTTGTTTTTTTCTGGACTTAAAAGAATGGGCTTACGTAAAATTCGAAAACGAGCTGCAATTTGTCCAAAAAAATTTTCAACCACATTTCTGGCCCTAGAAAGCCGATAATTGAAAACACGATTTTGCACTGGCTGGCTGTTGAAAGGGAATGGCTTCATAATATACTTCTTAAGAGCAAATGCATCTGCAACAATAACGTATGGAGTTGGAATAGTTCTACCAGGAAGTGACCGTGGAGATAGCAAATGCAATGTATTTTGTTCAGGGCATTTCGATAATTCACAATTGTTATATACTCCCCCGTCCGAAATTCTACCATTACACCCCACATCAAAGTAAATTATCTCATAATTAGGTCCAATCAACGCCAACAGTACAATGCTATGTGTGCCTTTATAATTGAAGTAAACACTGCCTTCTTTCTTTGGTGCCTGTATCACCACATGTTTCCCGTCCATAGCAGCTAGGCAATTGGGAAAATTCCATTTGTTGTGAAATCCGTTGCAATATTGAAGCCGTTGATGGAACCTAAAAAAAAGCGGTTTAATTCTTAATAAATGCTTTTGTTCTTAATTTCTTTTTAGGAGCTTTCAATTACATTGGACAACAATGCAAATATCACCGATCAGTCCGAAAAAGTCCAATCAGTACCACGGAAACGACCAAAAAAAAACCAATTCAGAAAAAGACGAACATGACATCGTACTGGAAAATGCTCTGCAAATAATGCAAAAACCGTCTGATGAATACCAAATATTTGGTGATTTTGTCCCCTCAGAACTTCGAGGTTTGAGAGAAGCTGGGAGCAAGCATAAACTTAAAAGATTAATTCAGCAGGCTATTCTAAAAGTGACGGACGAAGACGATGAAGCCAACTCGGACACGCAACTACTTAGTTCAGATACAACTGGGCTTGAAAGCTCCACTCAATCATCAATAATACTGCCTTGCAATACATCTACGCAATTATTTATGTGTTCGGACAACGCACAAGGTATTTTTGGAAAATGTTTTTTATATAAATTATTTTAATATTTACCTTCAAATATTTTAATTTCAGACAGAGCCTCGCAATATTCCAACACAATCCTTGCGATCGTACATACAGGGATTCGAAACAGATACATAAGCGAATGAAAGGAATCGCCTACAAAATAAACATACTCATAATTTGCATTTCATTTGAAATACTTATGAAAATGAAATGAATTAAAAATATTGTTCTTGTTTTTTTTTATGAATAAAATGATTTAAAAAATATTTTTCTTGTTTTTTTCTTACCTGTTGCCAAAAATCGAAGAGTAACTAAAAGCCGGTCTGTGGGAGGTATAGCCAATCTCATTTTAGTATCCTGCTTTTGAATACTTGTTTGAATTAAAGATAAAATGTATTCAAAATCATCATTAGACATTCTCAGGAAATTTTTCAGCTGCACGGAATCTTCGGTCCGCAATTCTTCAAGTAATGTATTTTGGAAACCTAAATCTACGCGCCGCAGCACCCAATTTCTCACCCAAACACTTCTTTTTGTTTCTTTTTTTTTAATTTGTTGTTTCTTTTTAATTAAATATGCTGCGATGGCAGCTGCCAATCTTATTTTGCCACAAGACATTTTTATACTGTCATTCGTAAAAAAAACAAACTCTACTGCAAGCTGTACTCACATTGTGTGGAAACACGTCTGCAATTTCTTGTAGCAAGTTCGTCGTAATAACTTTTACAAACTACTTCTGGAAGCAGACTTCCGGTTTGAGTGGAAACACTTCAGCAAATACTTGCAGAAGTTCTTCCGCAAGTGACTTGCTAGTGGACACACGGCTTAAGGAATAAGCAGTAACGATAATAGTGAATCAAGACCTCGTGAGCGGAGCAGCGGACACGGCTAGTTACAAAATAAATTAAGGAGAGCCACTTTATGAATAACATACTTAGTTTATATGTATGATATCATCGGCTATATATATATATATATATATATATATATATATATATATATATATATATATATATATATATATATATATATATATGTATATACATATATATATATATATATATATATATATATATATATATATATATATATATATATATATATATATGTTACAATAAAGGTTTTCACGGATGGTGGAATGTAATACATTAAAATTCCGGGTTTCAATCCGTTTGTCTAACAATAAATTTACTGCTGCAGCTACTCGATACTATGGTCTTGCTTCTGCTGGTACTCGATACTGCGATCTTGCTGCTGCTGTCGCTTGAATATATATATATATATATATATATATATATATATATATATATATATACATATATATATATATATATATATATATATATATATATATATATATATATATATATATATAAATATATATATATATATATATATATATATATATATATATATATATATATATATATATATATATATATATATATATATATATATATATATATATATATATATATATATATATATATATATATATATATATATATATATATATATATATATATATATATATATATATATATATATATATATATATATATATATATATATATATATATATATATATATATGTATATATATATATATATATATATATATATATATATATATATATATATATAATACATTAAACTTCCAGATTTCAATCCGTTTGTCTAACAATGAATTTGCACGACGTTTCGCCAAAATCTCATTTACAGGTTTTTTTTGTTCAACTTTTAAGCATACTGTTTAAAGCAAAATCTGTAAGACGTTAAAAGGGTGCAGTGGGGCTGAAAGGGGTTGCTTCTTCTATATAGTATTATAGGTCTTTGTCAGGGTTTTTGAAGTCGAGGAATTTAAAAATTAATTTATTTTTCCATTACTTTTAATTTTAATGGGCGAAGCGTGTGAAAGAGAGTATGATCAAATATGTTATACTTTTAATAATATTAGGGGCTTTTTCCAGGTTTTCGACTGTAATAATGAACAAATTTAAAGCATAATTATTTTTTTACTATAAATAATTATGCAAGGTATGTGTGGTGGAAAAGGGAGTTCGAAGTGATTCGTATTTATTATGTTGTAGATCTTTTTCAGGGTTCAGAGGTCGAAAATTTAAACATTTTTTTTTATTTTTAGTGTTAACAGGTGAAAAATGTGGGGATTATTAAATATTGTATAGTTTCAGTATTAATATGAGAATTTTTCCTGGTTGTTGGTTGGAATATTTTGGAAAATTTTAGCTAATTAACATATATATAGTAAAAGATACATGAGGTGAAAGGAATAATTCTATTTCAGGTTGGTGCTATTTACAATTTTGACAGAAATAGTATGCAAAAGGGATTAAGAAGATTACAGAGTACTTGAAAAAATGTTATACTGTTATGTCAACACTATAGTGTAATGGTATGAAATAATAAACAAATAGAAAATTAATCTTATCGAATTTTGGATACCTTCATTTCAAGTTGACATAAAATTTTGTTTTAAAAAAATGTATTTTGACACATCAACATAACCTAACCTGAAATATAAAAATAATTTGGAATAGTAATACTTGCAATTCCTGTAGTTAATAATTTTGGAGCTTGAAATGAAATAACTGGCCAAGATGAGTATATTTTTAGAGAAGTAAATGCTCGGGTAAAATTCATAATATTTGTGTTCTTTTAGTAGTGTAAGTGTTTTAAGTTTTTTGGTCATTTTGTGAAGTTTGGAGAATATATCCTTTCAGGTGAGGTAGGAGTTATTTATAACGTTTTAACCATTCTTGTGCTGTACAAAAGTTTAAAAATTGGTACAGATTTTTTTTCTTCTTCTTTCTTATATAGTGTGCCATATAAGTAGGCACACTTATCCCCATTAGATCTCTTTCGATGTGGACGTTCAGCACCTTTTCGGAGGTCTGTCCCTAGTTCTTCTACCGCAAGGTTTATTGAGTTTGGCCCTTTTTACCAGTCTGTTGTCGTTCATCCAATCTACATGTTTATTCCATTTTTTTCATCTAGTTCTGGTCCATTTACATATTTCTTGGATCTTACTTAGTTCTTGTAGATCTTTGTTGCGAATTTTATCGTGGATAGTTTTTCCATGTATGTCCCTAATCACCTTCATTTCTGTTGTCTGTTCTGTTGTCATTTGTGCTGTTTTTACATGTATCAGCTCTTGTTTCTACAGCATATGTGAGGATCGGTCTCACTGTTGTCTTGTATATTCTTATTTTGCTTTCCACCGTGAGGTATATATTTTTCCAGGCTATATCCGTCAAACAACCTGCTGTTAATGATGTCTTCATAGACTATTGTTTTACTTCCCTCCGTAGCTTGTTATCATTTAAGGTATTTAAAATTATTAACCTATTCAATAGTTCTTCCTTGGATCTCCAGCTGGCATAAATCTTTTGAAGCTACCATACATTTTGTCTTGTTTGTGTTAATAATCATGTTTAGTTTTCTCGCTTCCAAATTGAACACATGAAAGATCTGTTGAAGTTGTTCTCAAAGCTGGAGATGAAGACTGCATCATCGGCGTAGCAGATTGTGTGGAAGTGTGTGTTACCCATTTTGTATCCTCTAGTTTTTGGAAGACTCTCCACCATTCTGTCCATGACGAGGTTGAAGATAAAAGGACTAAGTGAATCGCTTTGTCTTATTCCGGCGTGTATTTTGATATCTCACTTTTATATTTGTTTTAAATTCTGTGTTAATGTTTTGTATGATTTTTATTATCTTCTGGTCTGCTCTTCTTATAATATTTTTATAAAATCTATTAATTTTACTCTATCGAAGGCTTGAGTCATGTCGACGAAACACATATATACAGATTTGTAAAATTCTTTAGTTTTTTCCATTATCAGCTTCCCTATAAATATGGCATCGATGGTCGATCGGTTTTTTGCAGAATCCCTGTTGTTCCTCTCTTATTTGAATATCCTTGCTGATTTCTTCCCGTATGATTTTTGTTAATACTTTTAAAGTAATATTTACGAATGTTATTCTGCGGTAGTTTTCGTGTGGCGTCCTTTTCCCTTTTTTGAATATTAACTATCCTGTCTTTAGTCGAAATTACACACGCTCAACTTCTAGCTTGTTGTCTGCGTGTTCTTGATAGTGACTTTTATAAGGTCATTAGGTAAATTAGGAAAACACGTTTAGTAATTTATTAGTAAATAACATCATAAATTAATGGATAATCCCACGAACCAAAACTGAACCAGTTACAAATGAACGTAAGTTGTACATCGAGGTAAAGTCAGACATGATGTACACATTGAACGGCACCAACGTAACCATCATCCATTTTAAGGGTAGGTTGTTTTGGATGGAAAAAAATTAAACATTTTTTTTTCTTAATTGTATTGTTTATATGGTATATACGAATTAACATGAAATACAAAGAACAACCAAATACGTGGGACGACTCAAAAATTTCCGGACTAACGCTATAAAATTTGAAGTTACTCTCAGGCTTCGTGACTCCTGTCGCCTTTAAAATACTCCCCCTGCACCCAAATGCACTGGTCCGATCGTGTTTTCCACTGGCCGTACATTTTTTGGAAGGTAGGCTCTCACTGTACCTCCACCGCGCTTCACGTTGTATCCTCTCCACGGTCTCGAATCAGCGACGCCTTAACTTCTTCATATGTGGTTCGAAATCACAGGTGTCAAATCGGGCTAATAAGAGGGGCGTACAAAACAAACCTGTGTATTGTCGTAATACTTACTTCTCGACCGTTTTCGAACCAATAGAAACTCCTTTTCAGAGGCTCAGAATTGTCCGACGATCATCTTCGTGAATGACGTGTTTTACATTGATGATGATTTCAGGCACGATTGTAATCGAAAATCTTCCGGAACGCTCGTCGTATACGACCAAAGTTCGGCTTGCCTTAAATCAGGAAAACAACTCGAAAATTTTGCATACAACTCACGATTTCTCCCTAAATGCCTTCCGAATCACCCGTGCAAAGTCCAAGAGATGGCACCACCGGCGCGTATCGAGGTCATGTTTAGTTAGTAGCATCTCTTGAATGAACGCACACCAAGTTTCAGCCATATTGGTCTATTTCTTTGTGTTTGGCATTCGTGTGAATCAAGGAAGTCGAGTGATTTTCAAGAAATGGACGAAAAAGAATTTCGTGTGGTGATTAAACATTACTTTATGAAAGGCAAAACGCCTCAGGAGACTAAAGAGAAGCTTGACAAACATTATGGTGACTCTGCACCTTCGATTAGAACAGTTTATAAGTGATTTCAAAATTTTCGGACTGGCCATATGGGCACAAGTGACGCTGAACGTTCTGGACGGCCTGTGGAGGTTACGACTCCAGAAATCATTGATCAAATCCATGATATGATGATGGATGACAGAAGAGTTAAGGTGCGTGAGATTGCTAGTGCTGTGGGCATCTCGACTGAACGGGTACATAATATTTTGCATAAACATTTGGACATGAGAAAGCTATCCGCAAGATGGGTGCCGCGATTGCTCACGCTTGACCAAAATCGGAATCGTGTGAAGTGTTGCAAGGATGGTTTGCAGCTGTTCCAGAAGAAATCCGGAGGACTTTAAGCGTCGTTTCGTCACTGTGGATGAAAACATGGATACATTACTATACTCCTGAGACCAAACAACAATCTAAACAATGGGGTTACCAAGGGGGAATCTGCACCAAAAAAGGCGAAGACCGTTCCTTCGGCCGGAAAGGTTATGGCGACTGTCTTTTGGGATTCGCAAGGGATAATCCTCATCGACTATCTGGAAAAGGGTAAAACTATTACAGGTGAATATTATTCATCGTTATTGGACCGTTTGAAAACCGAGCTACAAGAAAAACGCCCGCGATTGGCCCACAAGAAAGTCCTTTTCCATCACGACAACGCACCAGCACACACCTCAGCAGTTGTGGTCGCAAAATTATTGGAAATAGGATTCCAACTCGTTTCACATCCCCCTTGTTCTCCAGACTTGGCTCCCTCGGACTACTATTTGTTCCCCAATTTGAAGAAATGGCTGGCGAGACAAAGATTTTATTCAAACGAGGAGGTGATTGCAGACACTAATGGATATTTTGCAGACTTGGACAAATCCTATTATTCGGAAAGGATCAACAAACTAGAACATCGTTGGACGAAGTGTATAAGCCTAAAAGGAGACTATGTCGAAAAAAATAAAAAAGGTTTACCCCAAACACATAAGTAGTTTTTTTATTTTTGAACGGACTTTTCAAATCAGCCTCGTATAGGTCTCCGTAGAAGTTTTCCCAAGTTAAAAAAAAGTTACACACACACGCTCCTCTTTTTCATACCCACTGTAAAAATCGCAGAGAGACACCTACCATCACCTATCGGAATGAATCAACACTATTTTACGTTCATGCTATACAGCATTTAACCGGGAACTTTTATTTCGCACCATGTATACTATCTAAACCTAGTAAAATATCTTGCTTGCATTTAGATAGTTCCGTCTTATAGTGCCTGGTGTCTTGGATTTGATATCCGGCATATCAAAATTCTTAGTTATCTAAATATATTTGGCTAATGTAGAACATGACCGTAAAATAATCGGCTATAGACTAAGGTACCATCTGCTGATCATGCAGTCCGTATCCTACTATAAGCTGTAGTACCCAGACGTTAAATGAAGTTAACAGAAGATCTTGCTGGTGTATTTGCCTAACTATAAACCTCTATGAACCTCTAAAAATCATCTTCTTCTCAGTTTTTCCTTCATGGCTAAAGCTTCGTGATCTCATGAAAAAATTTCGTGTAATAGATCTCCATTTTTCCTATCCTGTGTGTTTCTGAAAGGTTTCCTGTAGTGCAGCATGTCCTTTGCTTCACTTGATCGATCCAATGTGAAGGAGATGGACCCTGTGCCTTCTACTTTACCCGGTACTATTAGCTTTTCAAAGCTTTCCTCGTTTTTACGGGATATGTGACCAAAATATGAAATAGTTCGTCTCCGGCACTCTTTTGATATTGAGTAATGTTGGAAATATCTTCAAACACATCACCAAATACGAAATACAGGATTCTTTAAATAAAATGGCAAGAGGAAAAGCAGCAGGTGAAGACGGCGTACTTGTGGAAGTGTTGCAACAGGGAGGAGAGCCCATATTACGAATACTAGATATATTGTATAATAAGTGTCTCGATATGTACGCTGTACCTCGAGACTGGGATAATGCTGTGGTGGTCTTACTCTTCAAAAAAGGAGATAAGTCTAAATTAACCAACTATAGACCAATCAGCCTACTATCCGTAATGTGTAAGTTATTTATGAAAATAATAACTGCGAGACTCATAAAGAAATTAGACGCTTACCAACCTGGAGAACAAGCAGGATTTAGAAAAGGGGTACACTGGACCACCTTCAAGTATTAAGAACCTTTAATAGAAAAGTCAAACTAGTATAATTTTAAGATTTGGGTGGCCTTTGTGGATTACGAGAAAGCATTCGACTTCCTTGAAATCTGGAACATTAAATAGTCTAGAATCCACAGCAGATACTCGCAGATTATTCAAAATATATATAAAAATGCAACATTTCAGATAGTATTGAAAGAAAACACCAATAAGATAGAAATGAAAAGAGGGGTATGTCAAGGGGACACCATCTCGCCGACATTGTTTACGTTGGCGATAGAAGATCTTTTCAAACAACTTTCATGGACAAGTAAGGATATAAATATAGGAGGAGAGCAACTCAATCATTTGCGATTCGCGGATAATTTTTTTTTTTTTTTTTTTTTGAATCGCTGTAAATTATTGTGCTTATATCCAACAATTTCTTATACAACAACAAAGAAAAATTGGAAAAATGCTGAACGAATTTAACAACAAGTCCAGAGAGATTGGTCTGAAGATAAACATCGCCAAAACCAGGTTCGTGACAAATGAACGACTGTGATAAAGAAGCAGAACTAAACATTAAAAACGCGAAAATCACAAGAACGGATTCAAACGTACATCTTGAACAAAAAATAGTGATATCCAAGGAAAACTTCAAAGCACGTCTATCAAGGAGAATATCATTGGCTTGGTCGGCATTTGGCAGATTGCGAAACATCTTCCTTGCAATATCCCAAATAACTAAAAGCGAATACATTTGATAAATGCGTGTTGCGCCAGTATTGACATACGAAATGGAAACATGGGCTTTGAATCAAGACATTATAAATCGCCTACAAGTAGCTTAACGAGCGATGGAAAGAAGGATGTTGGAATATCGTAGGCTGACTAATGAGGAAATTTCGAGGAAGGTCCAAGATAATTGATGTAGCTGAGAGGGTAGAGCACGTTGAAGTGGAGATGGGCGGATCATATCGCAACTGGAATGAAAAGAAGTAGAGGACGCCCGCAAACTCGATAGTCTGACGACATTAAAAGACTAGTGGAATACAACTAGATAAACAAGGCCCAAAACCCAAGAAGATGGATGTACTTAGGAGAGGCTTATGTCCGACGAAGGAATGCATAGCAGATGATGAAGATGATATGTTAGACACTCTTGAGGATTGATAGCCCTACTTGCGTTATATCAGAAAGTTCGAAGCGTTCGCCTCCAACACCACATTTCGAATGCGTTCACTGTTTTTTTGTTCTGCTACACTTATAGTCCACGATTCAGTCCTGTATAGAAAATTGGATGTATAAGTGACTTGACCGATCTCTTTTTGGTATTGGTAATTATTCACCTGTCCTTCCATATCTTCTGCAAGTTTGTCATTGCGTTACGTGCTATTGAGATGTGTTGTTTTATTTCTTTTGAGCTTCCTCTGTGTGAACTTATAAGTCAGCCCAGGTATGCGAATTCCTCCATACGTTCAATATTGGGTAGCCAATTTTCTGTTGGAAGTGAGTTATTTCTCTCGACCACCATAAGTTTTGTTTTAGCCAGATTAATTTCAAGTCCTAAGCTCGACTTTCGTTAGGATACCCTCTCAAGAATTCCTTCAAATTCCAATTCACTAAGAATCATACCATAACACATACACACACTTACATATTTGATACCATCTACCGATCACACTGTTGTATCCAGACGTTAAATGGGATTGACAAAAGGTCTTTTAGGTGTATTTGCGTGACTAACAGCCTCAAAAATCATACCATAACATATATTTGACTCGATGACACCTTAAAGTGTCAAAAATTTTTAAGTATAATCATTTAATCATAAGGTGCCCAGAGTGTGGAGAAGAGAGGTGAAAAGTGACTTCGTATTTGTCTTGTTATAGTCTTTTTCGGAATTCTCTCAATCAACGAATCTAAACATTAAAATTTTTCGATTATTTGCTTCAATAGTATTAGGATCATTGTTCCTAGTTTTTGTTTGGGATATTTGATATTTAATATAAAATATTTTTTCCATGTACGGGGTGAAAGGGATGGTGTAAAGGACTAAAGTGTGATCGCATAAGATACTTCTATTTCATTATTCTTGTTTTTCTATTATTTTTAATTTTAACAGAAATGATAATGAAGGGATATATAGAAGAGTATCCTAAAAAAATGTTGTATCGAATATAGACGATTTTTACAGACGGCTAGTTGGCCTAAGCAGGGCAGGTAAAAAAACTTTCCTTGCTAATTGTGTATTGTATTGTAACAATGACCCTTCAAAATTTTTCTGTTTCTCAGATGTTAGAGCAGAAAGCATATTTTGTTTTATGTGATTTAAAAGAGAAGATTGTAGTTTTTATTCATTAAATACTTTACCTGATTATTTGAAGAAAATAAATTTCTATTTTCCTTTATAAATATTTCACCACAAAGTGAATTGGTGGAAGTTAATGTAATGTAAGTAAGTGTAAGTTAATCTCTAGTGTGAGATAGTCAGTGTAATATTTTTACATGTTTGCAAATTAAGTACTGAGTAAATCATCTTACTAAATTTGTTCTACCCTAGGATACGAAAAGTAAAAATGCTGGATGAAAGATGTTAGAAGTCCTAGGGAACATCGTTGATAGCCTTAGCTAGCCCACACCTTATCCATCAAGAAACCTAAATAAGATTACGTCAAACAGTATCCTCGTTTCACTGATCTATAGTGATCGCAGGACATTTTTTTTACAATCATAGACTAACGAACTGAGACTATTTGCCCAAATGATCGTTATTCAACAAAAAATAAAATCATCAGATCTCTATGCTACAACTGTACAAAACAAAGAATAGTCGGTTCAAGATTGACTAGATTATTAGTTGAAAAATGCTTAAAGTCCTAAGAAATATCGCGGTTACACCCAACAAGTCACTTTGCTGGCAGTTATAAGCCTAAGGTGAATGAAAATAAATAGCATATTCCACTGAATGATCTTAAGCCAATTTGTTTTTTTATTTATTACTCCAGATGGAAATATTCTGAAATTGAGTATTCCTAACCATTATATATCAATGATACATTAAGCCAGCGAGCGGTCGTTTCTACAATATAATAATAATAGAATTTTTTTTTTATGGGTCACGTGCTGCAGGGAAGAAGTCCCTAAAGCGCTACAGGAGAGTGACACGTGTGCGGAAAAAAAAAAAGCAATTCGCGTTGTTCTTGAATCGCTGTAAATTGTACTCGGTGGGAAAACAGTCCTGGGCAAATTATTCCAAAGGGATGATGTTCTCCATATAAAAGACTGCTTGAAAAGCGTTGTACGAGGAGTAACAAGCTGAACCTCATACGGATGTGAAGTATTAGCGCGACGTGTACTTCTAACATGCACCGCTCTGGGAGGAATTAAGCAGGCCACATCCTTCGAACACTTTCCATGAAAATACTTGTAGAATAGGCTCAAGTCGCCAACCGTTCTTCGATGTTCCAGCGAATCAAGGCCGCCGGTGAGTTCCGGGTCTCCAATCAGACGAACAGCTGAATAGAATTCAACAAATGCAGTATATGTTTGGGAGCAGTACTCCATAGTTGGTCGAATTTGAGCTTTGTCAAGAATTAACAGTTGTTGTGGAGTGTAAAGCTTTCTGGTTCGAAATAATATTCCCAACTTTTGAGAAGCTCTCCTTGCTATGCCTGCAACATGTTCATGCCAGGACATATTTGCTCCCAAATTAACTCCCGACAAATTAAGTGACGATGTTAGAGGAATGGAGTGCTCCGACATAACTATGTCGGGTTCAGCAACGTTAACTTTTTTAGAAAAAGCTGCCGCCTGGGTTAAATTCCACTTGGTTACTGTCACCCCAAGATAAAATTTCTTCCAGGTCTTTGTTAAGTTGAATGACTTCCTGCTGTCTAAGGATATTCGTCTGAGTAGCCGATGTCCGAACGTTCAAAGTGAATGAAGAGATAAGCGTACTGTCATCTGCAAAGCTGTAGATTGGATTCTCGGTCTTTTCCAGCAGATCGTTAATGTAAATGAGAAAAAAAAGTAGAAGACAGTATGGAGCCTTGAGGTACACCGGCGTTGATAGTGAAGATGTTAGAAAGAAATCCGTCGACTGCCATTCGTAAAAAACGCTCTCTGAGGAAACATGAGAGCCACAAACAGAACTTTTCAGACATACCATAAGAGCGTAGCTTAGCCAACAGCCCATCGTGCCAAACATGGTCGAATTCCTTGGATATGTCAAGAGCAACCGCTCGAGATTCTCCAGAGTGCTCAATTGTGTTGCTCCAAACGTGTGTTATATAAGTCAGAAGATCTCCGTTGATCTATTTTTACGAAAGTCATATTGATGATCGCTAATGATGTTAAATCCTTCAAGATATTTTAGAAGATGTTGATTGATAGCCTTTTCCGTGACTTTCGAGATTATTGAAAGCAGTGCGATTGGTCGGTAGTTATTTGGCAAGGCCTTCTTGCCTTTTTTAGGTATCGGCTGAACTGTGGCACATTTCCAGCAGGAAGGAAATATTCCCTTTCTGTAGGGTAGGTTGAAAAGTCTACAGAAAACTGGTGTTAGTTCCCTCGCTTTTAGACCTTTTGATTAGTCTAGATTAGTAACATATAAAATATATGAAAATGTTGCCTGTATAAAAAGAATCTGAAATAGCACAATAAAAAAAACTGATGCTATTTTATATTAATAAAGTACGGGTCGATTGACTTAAACTGACTCGAACTACAAAAATACCCTGTATAAACATATATTTAATGCTCGTTTTTAGCAAAATTGTAAAAGAAACGATATGCAGTAATATTTCACATCATACGTTTATAGAATTGTTTATCAACACTGAATAAAATTCTGGGGCTAATTTTGCGATAAAAATAATCTCAAAATAATTTTACAAAAGTAAATGACCTTTGTGGCCTTTAACTAATAACAGAATGTCAAGAGGTGATTAATAAATGAATAATTAAATATTTTTTCACATACGATAAAATTATAAATTTTCAAGATAACTCCAATTGCAACTCATTTACAAAAGTATCTAAAAAATGTCTTCACCGTTGTCATAAAATGGCACAGACAGCCAATTTCACAAAATTATTTTACACACTTCTAGTGGTCAGACGATTTAAAACTTACCCTATTTGATGCGAAATCGCATGTAGTTGAACAAAAAAGCAATAATAAAAAAAATTATCATAAAAGGAGTCCCCTTACACCACAGCCACCATCCTCCTCATTTATCAAGGACCTAATAAATGCAGGTTTATAAGCAAATCTAACCTTATTTGCAGATGATTTAACTCAATTTACCGAATGTTCCAAAATCACAGAATCTCTGGAAAGGTCCACGCTACCCTGCAACACAAAAATAGGTCATTCAAGATTATCTAGCCTTAATTAATAACAAGTATTTTGATTTTCCAAAGTCGCTTGTAAGGAATAGGCAATGGTGACTGCGCCAGACTTCTAGATATTTAACTAAAACCTAAAGTGCATGGGCAAATAAAATATCAAATAACATATATGTAATTAGGCGCTGGTCGATGTTTGCTTACATTTCAATTCTTATGACGACATATCATGCTCTGATGGATTTCCACATATCGTATGGCCTGACCACCTAGAGTCAGGCTCTAGTGGCAAACCGAATATTTAAGCTACAGCGCAAAGTTTTAAAATAATAACCAAACTTAAATATAAAAATGTAAAACACAAATTTATCAATGTCAATTATCAAACTCTAACTTTAATATATATTGACGAAAGTTTAATGTATGCTAATGACAATTAATCAAATTTCACTGTTTCTTCTAAACCTAACCATTACGCATTCTTTAACAATTTGTTAAGAACAAATTGTTCCAATTAACTTCCAGCAAACTTGAATACATTAGATCAGGGGTCGGCAACCTTTTAAGTAGGGGGTGCCAGTTTTCATCCATACAACATTTTGCGTGCCGACATAGGTACTTACTACAACTAAAATTAACAAAAGTTAACTTAAAATATTGCTTTTAGAAGGTTTAATTACAAAAAAATTTTAACATTTAACAAATAATTTTATTATACTAGTCCTAGGACCTAGTGTGAACCCTGTGCTTGAAGTTCTTTAGAGAGTTTTCTTATATCCGGTTCATGTCTGCTTATTTTCAGTGTCACACATGCTTCCGAGTTGTCTGTTGTCAGCCTGCTTCGGTACGGGTTTAAAATCACTCTCATATGGGAAAAAAAGTTGTTCACAGATATAGGATGATCCGAAAGCTGTAAGCATGGCAAACGCTACTTTCTTAAGACAAATAAATTTCTCTGGTAAACTCATCCAACAACTGAGTATCTCGTTTGAATGGTTCTGGCAGTCACCTTCTAATACCCTTCTTAATTCTAGAAATTTCGTGTTCCATAACTCGGAGCTTTTAAATTCAATGTATTGAAGATCAAAATCATTAATGTCCATCCATGAGAAAAGAGATATGTCAAAGCAACTGCTGGAAAAATCCATTAAATCTGGTTTGATTAAAAAAGCGAACATAGGACCATGTTTATCAAAATCCTGACCCCTCTCGATAAACTCCTCTTTTAAATTAGTCATATATTTAAGAATTTCGTCTATTAGTGCACCATCCTCAACACTGGATATATAAGTTTTTAAATTTGGAAAATATTTATATGTGTTTGTAGTAATATCGCTGATAAATAAATCTATTTTTAATTTGAATGATTTTCAGGATTCGTATAATTCCAGAACTGTTTTGCCTCAACCTTGTAACTTTAAGTTGAGTTCACTGAGATGGTTTATAATAACAGTAAGAAACATTAACATACAGATCCAGTTCTTATCTTCTAGTTCAGGATAAGCATCCACTTGATTTTTTTCCAACAAGAACGATTTAATTTCGCCCAGACATTGCACAAATCTAGAGAACACTTTACCACGGCTGAGCCAGCGCACATTATTGTGCAATGGTATATCTGAATATGCACTTTCTTATTCCTGTAGAAACGCCTTAAATTGTCTATGGATCGGTGAAGAACGACCGACAATGTAGTTAACTATTTTAACCACCCTATGCATTACGGATTTTAAACTTCCAGCGGAGATTTTAGCGCACAAACTCTCTTGGTGAATTATGCAATGAAAATTCAAAACTGATCGACCCATGCGTTCAATAAAAAGGGAAACAAATCCTTTATCTCTCCCAATCATAGCAGGAGCGCCATCTGTCGTTACGCAAAAAATTTTATGTAAATCAATGTTCCGCTTTTCAAAATGTTTAACAAATTCTGAAAATATATCCTCTCCTCTTGTAGTTCCCTGCAATGGGAGCAGACAAATCACACTGCCATCATCGAAGTATCGCGCAACGATTGCCAGACGGGCAATGTCATTAATATCGACACTTTCATCCAATGCTACACTAAATACAAAACTCCGTTTGATAGCGTCCCTATGCTGTTTTTAGACATTTTGTGTCATTTCGGTAATTCGTCTCTCGATGGTCCGCGCTGATGCCGGTATATCCCTAATCCTGGCCAATATTGTATCCTTATTGGGCAAGTCGTCGAATAAAATCTCGCCAGTACTCAAAAACGTTTGCTTCATAAATTCTCCGTCAGTGAACGGCCTACCCTTTTGTGCCGACGATTGTGCAATTTTGAAACTGCATTCAGTTACCTGATTTTTTTCCTTGGAAAACTTTGCTAAAGAATGTTGACTGTTTCTTATATTGTTTACTTGTTCTTTGTACTGCCTCCCTTTTATCAGCGTTATCTGTAAGTGACGATTCATGTTTTATCTGGAAATGTCGTTGAACACTAAATGTCCGGAAAACTGCGCTTTCCCGACATAGGACACAAATGGCCCGATCGTTTTGCTGTACAAAACCGTAATCTGTTGTCCATGAAGTTTGAAATGATCGAACGTCTACCTACTGTTTCTTCGCGCGCAACGTAATTTTAATTTTCAAACTTTTCGACGACTATTGACTGGAACGGATGTTACTTCTATACTAAATGATCCAAACGTGTAGCCGCTTGATATATATAGAAAAATAATGTTTCCAGAAAATTCCAATAATTACGTTTATTAAATTTCTTAGAACAAAAATTATTATCTACAACGCGCCCATTGCAATCAAAGGGCCGCCTAGAAGTTAAATCTAACAAAAACTAAAGTTCGGCAATATAAAAAGAGTTACGGCGCGCGTCGGAACGATTGAAGTCAAGTCAAACAAAAACCACCTTATAGCTCTTTTGATCTGAATTGAGGACTCTATTTGTGTTTTTGCCTAGGCTTGATCTGAATTGAAATAAACCAAACCAATGCATTCAGTAAAATTATAAATTACAAAATATATATATATTTTGTAGTGTTTGGTAATAATACCTAGTGACCTATATAATATATCGTTTTTGTTTGTATCGTTAAAGTAATACTGTCTGCGATTATTTACTTAATTTCGAAACATGTCACAGATTACAGAATTAATGTGTAAACTTTGAATAGGTACGCGTGCCATTCAAAAGCTTGGCGTGCCAGAGATGGCACGCGTGCCGTAGGTTGCCGACCCCTGCATTAGATCTATAAGAAGATTCCTATTTACATAAGGTATCGACTTAAAAATAGTTTTATTAACAAAATTAGGGACTTTCTGGAACGACAGGCATATGTGAATGATTTCTTCAACTCAACAGTTGACTAATTTGCTTTATTTCTGAGTGGATTTTCAAATATAATATAATTTTAATATATTTTTAGTTTTTTTTCCATATTGTAATTGTTACGAATGTAGACACCGTAATGAAAAGGCATAAAATAATTAATAATGCACCAAATATTTTGCTGCAATATGTTTTTTTTTACTCTTTCTCTTCCTTCTTATATGTTATGTCACATAAGAAGGGATACTACCTGTTTTATTTCCATTAGGTCTCTTCCGATGTGGACGTCCAACATTATTTCCACCTTTTTGGAGGTCTGACCCTAGTTTTTCTACCGCAAGGTTTATTTAACCCTTAGTTAGTCTGTTGTCGTCTCTCCGATCTACGTGTTTATTTCATTGTTTTCTTCTAGTTCTAGTCCATTTGGATATTTCTTGGATCTTACTTAGCTCTTGTAAATCTTTACTGCAGATTTTGCCGTAGATAGTTTTTCCATGTATGTCTCTAAGCACCTATTTCTGTTGTCCTCATCCTTGGTGCTGTTTTCCATGTATCAGCCCTTGTTTCTACAGCATATGTGAGGCTTAGTCTCACTGTTGTCTTGTGTAATCTTGTTTAGCTTTCCATTATAACGTATTTATTTTTCCAGACAATATCCGTCAAGCAACCAGCTGTTAGTGATGCCTTCACAGATTGTTGTTTTACTTCCCTGTTCAAGTCTCTGTAGCTTGTTATTATTGTTCTCAAGTATTTAAAATTATTAACCTGTTCAATAATACTTCCTTAGATCTCCAGCTTGCATCTTTGTTGTGTTAATAATCACGTTTAGTTTTCTTGCTTCCAAATGAAAGACGTGAAAGATCTTCTGAAGGCTGTCCTCAGAATCGGAGACGAGGACGGCATTATCGGCGTAACAGATTAAGTGGAAGACTGTATTTTGTGCTCTAGTTTTTTGAAGATTCTCTACTATTCTGTCCAGGTTGGGGTTAAAGGTACTAAGTGAATGGCCTTGTCTTATTCCGGCGGGTATTTTAATGTCCCACTTTTATATTTATTTTACATTCTGTGTTAATGTCATGTAGGATTTTTATTAGTTTCTGGTTTGTCTGCTTTTCTTATAATATTCTTATAATATATGTTAATTCTACTCTATCGAAGGCCTGTTACTCAATATTTTGAAATGTTATAAAGTAGCCAAATTGTAAAACAATTCGGATACACCATTTCTACCATACTGTGCCGTATTACAGCAACACAATGTTCTGGATTGACGATATGCCCATAAATATTTTTTAAAAAAATGACCCAGACTTTTTGTAATTGTTCTCTGTCGATAAATAATATTATCATATAGCATATCTCTCGGTTTCAGACATCATATTCTGGTCGTAATTCTTGAAATTCGCAGACTAGAATACCGTTGGCGTTCCTGCAGGCTCGAAAGGTCCTGCAGGCAATGCGTCGACGCCTAGCATCTCTTTTGGCCATTCACCCGGGCACTCGGCCAAGGGCATGCAGGGATCTCTATTTTATTGTTTGAACCTTAAAGTTTTGGGAATTGTTCAGTGGCGCAGAGTGCTTTCTTCTAGAATGTGAGTATTTATTTTCATAAAAAATTGTCTCCTGATCATTTTAGAACAAGAGAGATCCGATTTAATGCACTTCATTTTTACTGAGAACATAGCTAACTCAATCGTCTGCTAAAAGTTGAAATAGTAATAATTCGAAATTAACTACACCTATGAAACAATTAATTTAATTACTATCTTGTTTTTTATTTTTGGCCTTTACAAATAGAAAACACAGAAAAGAAAACGCTTATCTTAAATTACGGGTTTCACATATTTTTAAACATGAGTAATGTTACTAAATACTGAAGCACTGCTCAAAATTATAGATTCTAACATTTTCTTCTTAGTGTGCCTTATCTTCTGAGGATGTTGGTGGTTACATTTACCCATCTGATTTTATCTGTTGCCGCTCTAAATAGTTCCGTAGATGTTATAACCTTTTAACAAGGCCCGCACGTTGAGGCGCAATTTTGTAACGTGTTGATAGAATGCCCTCTCGTTGAGGCGCAATTTTACAACGTGTTAAAACCTCGGAGCCTTTTTCTTATAGCCTCACGTTGGACTGCTATTTTAAAAGGTCTTACCCTACTTTACTTTTAATAAATATTGTATTTATTAAATAGAAGTCGTTGTATGCCCCTTATGTATATCATAATTTCTGAGAATGGATTGAATGGATATTAATACTGAAAGAATTAAATAATTAGACATAAACTAGCTGAGTTTTTTGGTAGAGAAACATGGATAAGAGATAATTTTTATACGTCTTTCGAAAATAGTCTCTATAGTTGTTTAAAATTTTGGTTGTACAGATTTTGGACACCATTCATTTAAAAAAAAAAAAGAATCTAACTTCAGCTCAAAAAAAATGAAAAAAAATACTGAACGGTTATGCAGTTGTTGAAAATTTTTTTTTTAATATGGTACAACCGTTGCGTCCTGAAAGATAAAACGGGTGATTCAGTGAAACGCTAAATTTAAATAAAGAAAAGGGTTTACTAATGACAAAATTAAAAGTTCTAACTTCCTTACACTTTAAAATTACTATTACTAAATAAAATCCCTTAATCTAGTAGATGGTACGATTATACAGAGTCTTTAAATCAGGTTTCTAATTAAAGGCTTAGCTAAACACGATATTGGTGGTTGGTGGAATTAACTTTACGAGTTACACGTGCTGAATAGACGGGTGGTGGCGGTGGCGGTGGCGGTGGCGGGGTAGCAGTAGGAGTAGGAATAAGAGTCGGAGCTACTTCTTTTTTGTTGCTCAAACAACGAATTTTATTCGAATAAAGTAATTCTGTGCTGACAGTAATAGATTCTTTTATTTTTAAAAAAGTGCCTTGACAGATTTCATGTTTTTAGCACTTCCAGCATATAATATACGTTATACCAAGAATATTAAGACAAAAGATTACGGGGTGGCTCGAATTTTGAACTTGTTTGATTCTTCATCATATAAATACGAATGCCAAGGACAAACGTTACTCATTTGTTTCCGGAATTTTGAAAAGAAAAGTGTGAGTGAAACGATGTCAGTGTTTGCCAGTGCCGGAAACAGTAAGTACCTGCCTATTTGTTATTCATACTTTTATTTTATATTGTAATAATATTATATTTGTTATGTTTGCGTGTAGTAGGTACGTAATAAAAATTAAATACTGAACAGGGCCATTATTCGATACTTCTATAAAAGAACAGAAAGCTGAGAAAGATTGAACGTTTTTAGTACTTTTTATTATAAAATTATTTATTTACCCGACTGTGGTGATTCACTAAAGGAGAGATATATGATTGACCTGCATGTTTATACATATTTCAGTGCCCTCGTAGTTGCTAATGCTAAATGACTAAAAATATTTTCATAAATTGTACGTGTCTTTATGTACCACTCGTAACGTACATCAAAGTAATAAATAAATCATTAAAATCGCGGAGTTTTGATGTCAAAATATTCTTTAAAAGTATTTTCTCTCGAATTTACAGAAATGTATCAAAATATAATTAATCAAAAAATATTTTATATGGGTCTTAGCAGTTTATTGCTTTTAATAATTAAAATCAGTTTTGCCGCTGGCACTTTGGTTTTTTTCATTGCAATAATTAATTAATCCTATTTTATTCTGTTAAAATAGCCATATCCTGTTAAAGTCGCCTTATGATTACTAAAACAAACATTTTTTTTCTTTACAGGTAGGTAACTGATACGAAACATGGCTGAATCTAAGAAGAAATGTCGACAGTACAGTGTTGATTATTTGAAATTTGATTTTCTTCCATCAAAGGCAGACAAACGATTGCCCATATGCCTTTTATGCAACAAAGTTTTGAGCAATGATAAAACCATCGAAGCTCGAAGATCATCTAAGAAGGTGTCATCCTGATAAAATAGGTAAAGATTTAAAATATTTTCAAACATTGAAGGAAAAATATGAAAAGAGACCCACCGTGCACAGTATGTTCGCTTCAACGTCTCAAAGTAACGATGATGGCTTGCGGGCATCTTACAATATCTCATTGCTTATAGCGAAATCTGGGGGAAAACCGCACACCATCGGAGAACAGTTAATTTTACCCGCTGTTGAAGAGGTTTTAAAAACTGTTTTGCACAAACCTCCATTTGACGTACTCAAAAGAATTCCTTTGAGTAACAACACTGTACAAAAACGTATTGATGAAATGAGCTCTGATATTAAAAGCTTCTTGTGTAATTATCTGCAAACAACTTATTTTTCTATTCAACTGGACGAGTCAACTTTACCTGGTAATGAATCATTATTACTGGCATATGTTCGATTTGTTATGGACGAAGAAATCCATGAAGAGCTGCTATTCGCGAAAACTTTGGAGACGGACACTAAAGGCGAATCAATATTTAATGTCCTGAGTGATTTTTTTAAGGAAAAATTGATTCCATTTACAAACATTATTTCGGTGGCAGCAGATGGAGCTCCCGCCATCTTCGGGCCATATCGTGGGTTTATAAGCCATCTTAAAAGAATGATACCAGGAGTAACTGCAATTCACTGTGTCATCCACCGACAACATCTGGTAGCGAAAAAATTTGAGTGATAGATTGCACCAATCGCTTCAATTTGTGATTAAAGCAGTTAACAAAATATGAAGCAATGCGTTGAATACCCGTTTATTTGCACAATTGTGCGACAAAAATGATGAAGACTTCCAACGATTGCTCTTACATACTGAAGTACGCTGGTTGTCGAAAGGTGCATGTTTAACAACATTTTACTCACTTTTTGAATCAGTTTTAGAGTTTCTGGAAAGTAAAGATCCAGATTTGAAAGAAAACCTAATCAAATTGAAAGCAGACATCGCGTATTTGACAGATTTGTTCAAAAAATTTAATGACATTAACTTGCAGTTACAAAGGGACAGCCTAAATTTAATAAAAACAAAGGGTTGTAATTTCGGCTTTTCTTGGAAAATTGAAATTTATGAAGCAAAATATTAGTCGGCGCGAATTCTCCCAGTTTCCAAACTTATCACAGGCAGAATGTCTTGATGAGGATATTCAGACATACGTTCAATATTTAAATCCCCTACATGATGACTTCAAAAATAGATTTGAAGATATTCTCACGATGGAAATACCACCATGGATCATAAATCCATTTGATGAAACGGAGGTGGCGAATGTGGTATTACAAGAGGAGCTACTCAAGCTTAGTACCAATGAGGAGCAGAAGGTGAAATTTAAAAAAGGCTATCAAACATTTTGGCTGTAGGCAGAAATACCTGAAAAATATCCTGGGCTGTGGAAAATTGCGAGAAAACTTTTGATAGCGTTTCCCTCGTCATTCCTTGTCGAAAAAAGTTTTAGTGTCGTTATAAACCTAATAACAAAAAAAAGGAGCAGATTGAACATCACAGAATGGGGAGATTTGCGGTTATTCCTTACAAAACTGAAGCTAAATATTGATAATTTGCTGTCAATCCTTCAAGTACATCCCTCCCATTAAAATTATGACTATTTTTTTTTAATTGTTGATTTGCATTGTTGAAGTTACGGTACGTTATTAATGTTTAAATTTTAATTCTATTAAGTCTGTAATCATATTATCTTAATAAATAGAACACAAGAAAATATATTATTTTTCTTTTTATTTTTACCACTCCGAATTTGGGGTTGGAACTCAGCCACGGCCCCAATTTTCATCGTTAGATCTAATCTTCACATTTTTTGACGAGTTTTGGGAATATGGTAGAAATGTAGCAGCAGGGGGTCCACCGAAACCAGTAAAATTTTGAAAGTGGTCTACGAGAAAAAAAAGTTTGGGAACCTCTGATTTAGACCATACGTCCGACTTAACCGATTCGTTGTTCGCGGTGTTGCAACCAATGGAGGCAAACCTAAACAATAACGTTGTTGATTTGTATATACATATTTGACGATAAAAGGATGAATAGTATATGCAAGTTCTGATGGAAATTGAAAACTCCGCCATGAACACTTGGACATGCGGGAGGTGGAAACCACATGAAGAAACCGATAAATTTACACAGTTTCTCGATTTCATGTTTCTTAAAACCAGGTTCCTGATAATCCAGAAAGGCGGTACGTGTATCTAACTCGCTGGCGTTTTCGTTCAGCGACTACTTTGGCAATAGATACCGGATATTGTAAAACTAATGATCCACGTACCGCACTCTCGATACACAATATGCTCGCGAATTAACGGCCGTTGCAACAGGAAATCTATCAATTCTTCGCGATTTTGCACGAATGTAATAAATTGACACAAATGCATGTTGTCTGCTCAATAAACATCGATAAACACTAAATCGAATTCATCATATTTATTATCGTTACACAATAATTTGTAGTTATAAACTATCTGTTCATAGAACTGACATAGAAAAATTGCACGTTTCAAGCCTAAAATTGCTAGAAAAAAGTTAAGGAGAAATGTAAACAAAGATCCGTTTGTTTACATTCGTGTCATCTATTATTCGGCGATAATGACAAAGTTATCATATTTTAAAGTGGAATATTCTCGAAAATATAAATCGACAATTTTAAATTTTGAATAAATTGGAGGGGTTGAGTTCGAAAGGGGATCGGAGGCGGTCAAGATCCAAAGACAGAGCCCCTGGTGAGATCTGAAGCAAAGCCTAGATATTTTTTGCCACCTTTACTTTACCTCATTTAACGGTTGGCTGTGGGGCGAAACCGCCGCTAAAGGGGGGTCTAGGAGTAGAGCTTCCAGTACAGACATGTAATTTGTCATAAAAAAAATTTTAATCAAAAATATTTAATTTTGCTGCGTTTCAAAACAGGTATTTTTATAAAATTTCAACCCTTAATAAATCTTTTATGAGGAGTAACCGACGGCTAATACCTACGAGAATATATTCGAGTGAACCCCCTCTATAACCCTTAAAAACCGCCAAGTGATCAAGTAAATAATTACTGAAGATGGTAGTACTTCCATCGTCTTCTCGTGATTTCTCAAATCAAATGCTTTTTGGAAATCTATGAAGCATAGCTAAACATTGGAATTGATATTCCTACATCTTTCAATCACAACGCAGATGGAGAACTGAATTATTTTTATATTAGTTACCATAAAAGCATTAATTATCCATATATAATCTAATTAAAACAATTTAAGCTATATATACAGGATGTTATGAAAATCGCTTATTTTATTGGAAGTAAAAAACATTTTACAACTTTTTTTTCTCAATTCGGACATTTTTAAAATTTGGGAAAATCACTCTTTTTTATAACGCCTGTTCCAATAGTATTGCCGTATATTGATCTTGTTTTCCGGTTACATAATCTTTAATTAAAAATATTTTCCGTAGTCAAGTGGGTTTTCAAGCAAATAAACAAACAGAACTTAAGACCAATTTAACAAAGCATAGTTTTTAAGGGAATAGGCGTGATGACAGTAACAATGAATCACCGAAATTATAACTTTAAATACTGAAATAGATTCAAAGTTTCTAAAAAATGTTCTTATTTTTATATTAAAAGTGAGATTAATATTATTTTTGTTAAAATAAAAATGCAAAATACAGCAATCCGTCGTGTTATATGGAACACTAATCAGAGCGAATGACGTCACGCCTAAGTAAACATTATTTAGGTTGAACTTCCCTTGTATTAACGATAATATCTGCACTGTTTATCAATTAATTTGGGCTTTTAAACTATCGAGTTGCCTAGTTTTACATTACAAAATCTAGAACCAAGAAACATTAGCGATAGAAGACGGATTTATTAAGGCAAATAGCTCTAATTTACCTAGAATTGATTTGTGATGCTTGGAGAGTTTCTCGCGTCAAACAAAGACTTTTGCTCAGCAGAATTTAGAAATATCAAAACTTCTATGTAAGTATACAAGTAATCTGTGTTAAAACTACAATTTAGAAGTCAAAAACCCATAAAAACTGCACTTTATTTCTCCGTCATGGTTTTATTAGTTTTAGGTTAGGTTATGATTGTTATGAACATGTTGATATCTCATATGAGTAAGTACATACTAATTGATTTTATTTATTTTAGGTCCTCACGCCCATCGTATGGTGATGAAGCTGAAAGCTATGTACAACTTTAACGTGATGAAAAAATGTGCATAATGAAATGTAAAGTTTGCCCAGAACATAAAGTCCATGCAAAGTTATATGCAGTTACGTTAATAGTCAATGAAGAAGAAGAAGCAGTTATTTCCGTGCAATACCATGACTGTGTTGCCTCTCAAAGGGGCTGCAAGCACGCCATAGCATTCCTCATGTGGGTCCATTGCAGGAGTGAAGACCCGTCCTGTACTTCAGTGAAATTTTACTGGATGAAATCCAAACTGTCTAGGGTTGGCACTAGCCTGAAATACATAACAGCAAAGCAATTATGAAATTGTAAGCCTAGTTTGCCATCAAATACATCTTGAAATGGAAATGGGAAGAAAAAAGAAAACTTACCAACAATATCAACCGAGTTATATTTGTGATGATACAAAAAGTGTATCTATGCACCCACTTATGCTGAAACATAAAGAGAAATCCTGTGAGACATTTTTGGAGAAGCTCGTTCTGACTGATGCACATATTTTTAAAACTGAAAAAAGACCAGAGCACATCACCAAAGTAGTCTTTGGTATGAATTGAAGTATGGCAGAATCACAGCATCCCGAGCATTTGAATTTAGTCGTTGTAAAACAAATGATGGAACACTTATATCATTAATTATGGGAGGAAAAATTCCAGATACACCAGCTATGAAACGTGGTAGAATATTAGAAGATAGATAGGTCACATGTAAAAGTACAAATTGTAGTTTTTTATTTCCTGGTAATAGAATCTTAATAAGCCCAAAGCAGTAGATGCAAGGACAGCTACTTTGTTTTCAATCACAACTAATTGAATAAACATGTAAGTAGTTTAATGTTTTAATTATTGTGTAAAGTAACAAAATAAACATAAAAATATTCACTTTAGTTTTGTTTGAAAAAAGAAATAAGTACCTGAACTTCCAGTCTCTCCAGGTTCTAACTGTTTTGTAACTGTACTTCTTTCTTCTAAATCTTTTTGACTTTCTTCAACTAGCATCCTTCCTTGTTTCTTGAGAATATATGGTCGTTCTATAGTGTTGTGTGTTCGTTTTCTTCGATCTCACCGAAGAGCAGACGCCATGATACCTGCGAACGTTTTGGCGTGAAATTCAAAATTAGTTTAAAATGTGTGAAAAGTGAAAATAGTAGTTCCGTAAGAACACCATGGAATGGTTTTTTCAAAATTAGTCATCATGCCTATTGCTGGTAGTATATCTGATTAAAAAGATTAAAATTTGAAAAAAAGATTAAAATTTGAACAGTATTGTTTGCACATTTCGGCTTAATTTTCTTAATCAATATTGCCTTCACCAATACGAGTACATCAAAAAAATGCTCGCGACCAACGACCGGCAACGTGGAGTCTAGTGTGAAATGTAAATGAATTTATAATTGCAAATACAAGAAAAGTACATAAAAAGGTTAATAGAACGTTTTATTAATTTAAGAAACCTTCAATTTTACGCAGAGCAACACTAGGACAGGCCGGTATTATCAAATCCATGTGAATTGGATTTGACATCTGTTTAATACAATCATTGGCGTACATGGTAAAGAACTATAAGAGTTTATGATGGATTTCCTCAGTAGTTATTGAGATATTTATCATTATTTTGCCACAGTTTGTATTGATACAAATATTGACTGATTTCAATGGATTAAGTGGATCTTATAACACCCTATATATATATATATATATATATATATATATATATATATATATATATATATATATATATATATATATATATATATATATATATATATATATATATATATATATATATATATATATATATATATATATATATATATATATATATATATATATATATATATATATATATATATATATATATATATATATATATATATATATATATATATATATATATATATATATATATATATATGTATGTATAATTAGAAAAAAATATTTGTAGGGCATTACACATAATAATAAGCTATTCAGTTAAATTTTTGAGGTGTTCAATGGTATTTTTATGTGTTTCTTGATAGGGAAAACTAATTATAAGTCTCATTAACATGACGTTTCTTCCCGTTAATACAAAAGAAGTTCCCACTTTTTACATTTACTATAAGTGTTTACCCTTATATCCTTTCCATATAACTAAAATAGCATATCTATTTACTATTTTGTAACGTGTGGCTGCGGGCATTGGCACAACTTGTCCGGTCAAGGACATTTTAGCAGTACAATACTCCCGACTATGAGACCTATTAGAACTAGCTTTGCTCCTAGATTTCTAGTTATTTTTATACCCCTTTTTACATTCTGGTTTGTATACGAAAATGCATTTTCACCAGCGGTTAAAACATATTTTCACTACTAATTTTGGCATGTAGATATTAGATTAACAACAACATCGTTATAGTCAAAATACTGCAAAATTTTGTTGCTTTCACGTTTCCTTAGATCCATTTTTTTGCGAATTTATATTTTATCCTTTATTTCTTTGATTAGGAAAATTGTTGGTTTCAACTTTGAAAATTTGCTTAGCGATTACAAAAGTACTTAATTTTTACTTTACATGTCGACAATCAACTATATTTTAAAGTATCTAAAAGGACTTGAGAATATTTATGACCAACAACATTATTTCATAACAACAATCGACAGATTTCCTAACCGACGTCAGATGTCTGTAGAAGAACGCAAATGAGTATTTGCGCTGGATATATATCACTCCACCTTGCTTGGCATGACGAATAGTTAACTATGCTTCGTTCTTATAGTTGGTTTTATTATGGCTCTTGATATTCCTGAAATATTGTTTTTACTATTCCGTACGGAACACTTTGGTGTCTGTCACACCCGATTTTCTCCGAAACTATTTGACATACTTAATCCTTATGCCTTTATATCCCTTTTTTAGGAGTGTAAGGCCCGTGGAGTTGAGTTATTCTATATTTGTCTCATATTTCCTTCTATATCTTTCTATCCTCTTTTGCTTCTTCTGTAATAGTTTCTTCTGTTTGTGTGAGTTCTGTATCTTGTTCTGGTATTATGTCTCTATGTTGATTTTTGTATGCTATGTCGTTCCCATCTGATAGTTTCTTATAGTATTCCCTCCTGTTTGTGTGAGTTCTGTATCTTTGTTCCGGTTATTATGTCTCTATGTTGATATTTGTATGCTATGTCGTTCCCATCTGATAGTTTCTTATAGTATTCTTTCCATAATTTTGTCTCCTTCTTTTATGACATTTCCTTCTAATTTTTTGCATTCATTTCCTTTCCTTTATGTTTCTACTTAGTAGTAGTTAGTACATTTGTTGTTCTTCTGTCAGCTCATCCTCTTTTCCGTTTATACCCGTAATATTCCGTGTTTTCAATCTAATAACTCGATAATTCTTTCCCATTTCTTTCTTCCTATCTATTTCTTTGATTATCTTCTTATTTGTATTCCTTTCATTAGTCCTATCTTCCGTATCCTTTATCTTTGCCAGGGTCGTCGTCACTCTACCTATCTCTCTCCTTTTTCTCAGTTTTTTGACTTGATGGTCGTAGTGTTCTTTGTTTGTTCTTTCAGTTTTTCTTCCTCAATGTCTCATTTATATTCTCTTCCTTCGATTATAATTTTTTGATATCCTATTTTTCCCTCTTTTTTCATTCTTTCTCTCGTTCTCTGCTATATGCTTCAATTTCTTTTGAATTTCCCGTTCAGCCGTAAACTCTCTCTCTTAGATTTCTCAATTTGTTCTTCTTTATCTCCCGTGTTTCCAAGTTCTATCTTGTATATAGTCTCTCCTATTTTTATCACATCTTTAATCTGTACTATTGTGACACTACTCCTCTCCATAAAATGTTCTATACCCATTTTCAGATCTGGTCGGCTATTCGCTTCAAATCTCATTCCCGATATTACAATATTATTCCTTAAGTTGTCTTTTTCCAGCCTACTCATCTTCAAATCCATACTCTCATGTTTTCTCTAATTATCTTATTTTCCTCTTTCAATACTTCATTCTCCTTTCTTAGTTTCTTCCTCTTCTTGGTATCTCTTCTGATCGTGTTTTATTTCCTTTATATCTAACATTAGCTCTCTGATCATTTCTATCAAATTGTCTATCTTATCTACTCTTTCGTTTTTCTTTTTCGGTAGGGTTCTTATCAGCTTCTTACTCTTCTTGAATATTCCCATTGGCTCTTCTTTTTCTTCGACTCTTCCTCTTTTCGAACTATTTGGCATATAAAGTTGGAATTTGGCACAAACATAGGAATTGATGGCCCAATCAGAGCCGTGTAGTGTTGAAAGTTAAATTTGGACTTAATGGGTTAGTTTTGGGGGGTGAAATCGTAAAAAATTGAAAAAAAAATTACCAGGTTATCGAGTGGAGTGTCAAATGAAAGCTTGTGAAAACACGAATTTAAAAATATATATGATATAATACTTGAAGATACATTATTTTAAAAAAAATGGCGTTAAATCCTTGTCCACCCATCTTATCTCAAATACTGATTCAAAAACTTAAACGCGACTCTATTTAAATACTGGTTTTTTGGAGATTTTGTTCCCAAAGTGAAACTTTTTTTAAAATAACATGGATATCCTAGAAAATATATTCTGTTACTAGATAACACCTCCACTCGCCCAAGTGCCGAGTAATTTGAAAGTGGGGAAATAAAAGCAATGTTTTTGCCTCCTGCTGTAACTTCTCTCATTCAGCCTATGGATCATCAGGCTGTACTGGAAAATTTAAAACGCAATTACAGGCGTTTGTTATTGGAGCATATTTTAGAAGAAGTAGATGAAAGTGGCAATCTTACTGTTTGTCTAAAAAAGATAAATTTGAAAAATGTTATATATTGGACAGCTTCAGCCTGGAATCAAGTAAAGAGTAGTACTCTGGAAAAATCTTGGTCAAAATTGATTCCACAAGAGGAGAGACATTACTCAGAGGCAGAAACAGAAGATAAAGTTTATATCGAATTATTACAACAATATCAGGATGTGAGAGTGTTACGGAAACCGATGTTTGTGAATGGTTAAACAGTGATAGTGTGGACGATGAAATGACTGACCAAGAATTAATTAAAAGTGTATGCAAAAATGCTAATAAAATAGACAGTGATGACGATGATGATAACGAAGTAGAAGTCCCTGACAATATTGCAGTAAAAATGTCACATTCAGAAGGACTAGAGGCCCTAGAAAAAGCGTTAACTTATGTAGAGCAACAAGAAAATGCAACCGCCGCGGACGTTTTCTTTATCAAACGTTGGAGAGACATTGCAGCCAAAAACAGAACTAACGCAAAACGAGTGCAGTTAAAAATTACCTCATTTTTAAGACATTAAAGAATGAAACTGTTTTATTTTCGATTTTCCGTACATATACATAAAATAAGTAAACTGATTGTTCTATTCTTTGTTTTAATAAATACCTATGTACGTAATAGCATATCGTATAAATGCTTTTAAGTCAATCTGCAATATTGTATTCATTCTAAACTTCTATTTTATAAAAAAAATTCGGATTAACCGAAATTTCGATTATCTGAAATCACTTTAGTCCATATTATTTCGGATAATCGAGATTCTACTATATTTATATATTTTAGCTAATAACTCGGATTCAAAAAAATTAAAAAAAATTATGATAGTATTTCCTATTTTTTCCTTTTGAAAGTACGGTATATTCCTTTAGAGGCTACTCTGGTTTATGAGAGTTCTTTTCTATATCTTCCAGGTCCTGAAAGAGATGTACGATTTGGCATCGAAAGTTTAATATAAGAATAAATCTACAGTTACTAAGAACTTTAAGACCTTTTTGTTTACTCTGTAATCCTAAGGGATATCCCTAAGTTAAACCCTTTTGGGTTGTTACCAGTAAGTAAGCCCTTTTACTGACCTTCCTCTTCTATATATATATATATATATATATATATATATATATTATATATATATATATATATATATATATATATATATATATGAACATTTCCGTAAACTGTTGGTATGTTAACAGTTCAAAAAAGAGAAATTTTTTTTTTTTTTAAGTGACACTCATTAGAATCGATTTAAATCATTCCTTGAACCTGCATAGCTCAATATGCAAATTTTTGAGGAAAAAATGGATAAACTCGCTAAGGTGGCTATAAAAAGCGTCAAAATCAATATATAATGTACCATATAATCTACCAGTTTATCCATGCGATTTATTAAAATTAATCATCGTGAATCCTGATAACGTTTTTCCTCTTTTAAGCAGTGGCCATTTTTGCCCATTTTATATCTTCTGGTTAAATTAACGTCCAGATACACTTTTGTTATGTTCTGGTGTATGGTGGCGGCAAACTTTTTTCTGACTTGGTTTACTATTTTTTTATACCTTTATACGATAGAATAGTAGAATACTAAAACCTGACCAGAGAAAAAATGTATGAACTAAACAAAAACACGTAAATCGGATAAGTGGTTCCCGAGTGATAAGCTAACTAACGGACGGGTAGACAG
Source organism: Pachyrhynchus sulphureomaculatus (assembly GCA_019049505.1). NCBI lineage: Eukaryota > Metazoa > Arthropoda > Insecta > Coleoptera > Curculionidae > Pachyrhynchus > Pachyrhynchus sulphureomaculatus. The sequence goes on from CM032456.1 coordinate 48,992,864, forward strand.
AGAAACGTTGCGTTTTATATAATATATTATAGATCCTTTTCTGGGATTTTGAAGTCTAGAAATCCAAAAATTAGGATTTTTTTTATTGCTTTCAAGTTTAACCCAGAAAGGGGCTGAAGGTGCGGGGCTAGTTTAATCTTGTATAATTTCAAAAGCATTTTGGGATATTTACATTTTCGGTCGATGTACTGGACAAATTTTATTATTTATAGGAAAACATGTAAGGAATTAAAGGATGGGATAGAGGGTTAATAGGATCGCTTTTTATATGTAGTGTTTTAGGTCTTTTTCAGAAAACTTTTTTTTGCAAAAAAAATACTCCTACGAACTCTTTATTCAATATATTATGCTTCAATTTTGTGTATTACTACGTCCTCTGTCGAGAAAATCGAACTTTTTGAAAATAGGAAAAAATAATTGTCAAGAACCGTCATTTACGTCGTATCGGCCGTTTTATAGCATTTCTTTCATTGGGTTATGGTGATAAGAGTGACAGCAGTAACGAGTAGTTAAAATATGAATTTTAATAAAAAATTGTAATTGACTTGGTAAGCAAGAAGCATCAAATATTTCAAAAAAAAACATTCGGATTGATGCTTATTATAGTGCGCGAGTGGTTTCAGGATGGTCATCAAACATTTAAAAACAATGGAAAAGCCTTTTAATGGAAAAACTTGAACGTTTCCATGTATAATTTTTAATCCACATTTGTAAAAAATCGCACATAGCAACAGTGAAAAATACGCTTAAAAAAGTTACGTTAATGTCAGAAACCTCAACAATAACGACTTAATCACAAAGCAGTTATTTCTACTTTAAGCAGCCGTAATATCCTGCATAATTTAATAAAGTTACCCCTTTTCAGACCTAAACGTAACGCGGACACTCTTCCTGCAGGTTGCAGATTGTCGCAGGAAAGTCGGGGGTGGCAGAATCGACGCTCTGTAACCGCCGCCGTCTCGTGACCCGACCTGCTGCAGGTGGTTGACCCACCGCAACGAGCGCTGTGAAAAAGTCATGCAGAACCCGCAAACAGACCGGGCATTGTCTATAGAGAATATAGAAATACCGGACTTTTTTAAGAATTTCTATTGATAAAAGGGAGTAATGGAATTCTACGGACAGAGGCGGAGGGAAATATCTGAAACATATAAAATGTATCTTCATATAAGATATTTGATACCTGTGACGTAGCCCAGGGGGCTAGGGGGTATAAGCTTCGCTGGCCCTAAGGATGTAAAAACAGGTTTCTTTATTATTATTTTTTTTGGTTTACGTAAAATATTCACCCCCGGTCATCGATTTTTAGTTTACTGTGTTGGGTCTAAGCTTTAACAGTTCCAGTAAAAAAAGATCTTTTTTATTCAAAGGCTTCGACTTTCAGTTGTCGTTTGACGCCTCCTATATGTATTGATTGAAGCCCTTACTCTATAAGCAGCACCACCTTTAGTACTACACAATTATCACCACTACACCAAACACTATTTGTACACTTAACGCGTGTTTCGCTAACCATGTTAGCATCATCATACTCGAATGGAACTGACTAATTACACACGGAGCATTAGTTCAGTCGAATAACCCGTCCAAAGAACTATGAGAAATAGGTCCCCTGTCATTATTTAGACTATTTTTTCATTTTATTATTTTAATACTCTCATATACCGTACCTTAAATGAGCTAAATGGTGTTTAAATCTTATTTAAACCGACCTGCTCGTCATAATCATTACCACGTATCTCATAAATTCTACTTCTATCAGGTTTATAGATTTTATCCTTAGGATGTCCTGAGATATTTTTTAAGTTGTCTGATGACTTGTAGATTAATGTGAGGCCTAAATTATTAAATATCTTATTAAGTTCTCTGGTATATTTTGGATCATATATTGACGAGGAACAATGTTGCATCGGCATAATATAAAATCTTAGTAAGCCACCAAAATTAGAAGTTCATGAAAAAAAAATTACATTATTTTTGGAAAGGTAATTTTAATAAGTGTAGTAAGTATGTTGGGAATGTCGAATCTTTGGCACAATGACACTACTCTGTATATATAACTACTACACCAAACACTTTATTTTTGCACTTGTCGCGCGTTTCGCTAACCATGTTAGCTTGATCAGGAGCGATGATTGACTAAAGCTAAACTACAAATCTATCCTATTTATACTTAGCATATTCCTTGAATTATTCAGGCGAAACTAATGCCATAGGCGAGACCATCAGTTTCAGTCAAGTAACCAGTAGAGGGAATTATAAGGAATAGGCGTCTTTATTTAAACTTCTTTTAGATTTTATAATTTCCATACTTTCGTAAGCGTTCGACAATTTCCTATCAAATACATTTTTACTTAATCTTATATAGATTATATAATGTTGCAGTATGATCAGCTTCAAGGGCATGTTCGGCAATGCTAGAGTTTTCTGTTCTACTTTATTTTAAATGTGCTAAATCTTCTTTAAATCGTGTTTTAATAGACCTTTTAGTTTGCCCAACATACTTTTTGTCGCAATGATTACAACTAATTTCATAAATTCCACTTTTCTCACAATTAGGAATCTTATCTTTGGGATTTCCTAAGATATTCCTCAGATTGTCTGATGACTTATAGACTAATCTGAAGCCTATCTTATTAAATACTCCTCTGTTAGCATTGAAAAATAATGTATTTTTTTGATCCTTGGATTTAAAGAACCCTGAAAAAGACCTACAACTTAATAAATACAAAAACACCCTTGTAACTCCCTTCTCCAGCAATTATAAGTTGCATAATTATTTATATGTAGCAACTAAACAATTATGCTTACCATATCCCCTAATATTATTAAAACTATATCATATTTGACCAAAATCCCCTAATATTATTAAAACCATATCCTATTTAACTACTTCACCTCTTTCTCACCCTTCCCTCATTAGAACTGAAAGTAATGTAAAAATAAATTAATTTTGTATTTCCTCGGCTCCAAAAACCCTGACAAAGACCTATAATACCCTATGTAAGAAGCCAACTATTTCAACTCCTTACGTATTTGGAAATATGCTTAAACTTCATCCAAAAAGCCTGTAAATAGTTCCGAATGCTGCTTAAATTATACAATATTAAACACACCCCTTCCTGGGTTAGAATTGAAAGCAATGAGACCACAACAACCTAATTTTAGGATTTCTCGACTTCAAAAACCCTGAAAAGGACATATAACGAGATATATACAAATGAAACCTCTAATCTCTTCCCCCACTCTTTTCAACCTTTTGACCTGAAGCAATATAGTTTAAAAACTCTAGTCTTCATCCTCTTGTTAGATAATATCTATGTCCCAAGTTTGAAATCGATATCTCATTTCGTCCGAGAGTTATCGTGCCAACAGTCCGACAAACCAACCGACAGACAGACCGACGTAGCTTAATGACGGAATGTGATGTTTTCACGAGTACGAGTACCTTCCTTTAGCAAGGAGAGTAAAAATTGTGTCAAGTAAAAAAACTGAAAAACTATTATTAAAAACCGGCCAAGTGCAATAAGTGAGTGCTTTTCATTTTTTTTTTTTCCGATCTTTACTGAAAACTGATGACCTTGAAATCTTTGTTTTTTATATACTAGATAAATTATTGAAGGTAAGTACTCGTGATAATTTTCGTTCAATCTACACCCTGTGGGGGGAGACAGTTATTTTTCGCAATTTTATAAAAATAATACAAAGAAAAGTGTGTGCAAGTGTTACATTATATATATTTTTGATCTCGCGTTTTTACAAGCAAGGTAAGGCCATCAATTCCTATAATAGTGCCAAATTTCAACTTTGTATGTCAAATAGTTTCAGAGAAGATCGGGTGTGACACGGACAGACGGACAGACTCCGAAGTGACCTTATAGGTGTTCCGTACGGAACAAAAAAAATAAGCAAAGCCTTAGAAAGATATTAGTAATAGTAGATTTTACTTACGTTCTGGCTTTGGAGCAGATTTCTTATTCAAACTCTGAAGTTTTACTAACAGAAAATTCTTACTTCCTGTTATTGATATTTGAATGGCTTCTAGCTTCTAGCTTCACGAAATACGATTGACATTGGGTTTTGATTTGTAATATTATACCCTTTATTTGCAAGATCTTCCATAGCTTTTGCTAGGGTTTTAAGTTTTGAAGCTGTTTTTAACAAAATAATAATCTTGACATAATAAGATTGACTGATGAAACTAAATATTCATATGTACCAATATAAAGTTTGTAGAGATTTTTGATAGGCTTGGCAGGGTGGGTATCCACTACCCTAAAATTTGACCTTGATTTGAAACATAAAACAAATAGACTACAGATAATCATAATTTGGAAAAATGTAGACTTACGACATGGGCCGACGGTACCAAACTTTCCTCTATGGTTCATCACAGAATTTTTCACTGAGTTAATACCTTTGAAAATAATTTTGACTTTAAAAAATAACTTGTCATCATTTGTCAAACTAAAATTTTAAGGGAGATTTATGCAATAATTCATTCCCTAGCTTATATTTACTAATTTTTAAAATTTTGATGGTATGTAATATAATATATTGACTGAACAATCCTGAACATGAAAAAGAAACAATATCCAACTGTTCTCAGAAAACCCACAACTCCTGAAAAGGGTATGATGGAAACACTTAACATCAGCCCATGGTCTTCGGTAGGAAAAATACTTCCAACATCTTCAAAAGAAAGAACCGACGTCTTTGAATCCTTCAGACCGAAGGGACAATGCCTGGATTATAAAATTTCAGAAACTTGGGCTCAATTTCAACGAGGTGATGTAAAAGTTAATTATAGAGAGACCAGTGCTACCTATGGCACGATGCCTGAAGGAGTATGTAAATTAAAGAAGGTATAATTCGGTCATTTTGACAAAAAAAATGGAAAAATTTTTATTACATCTGATAGAGAATCGCGAGACCTTTATTAAAAAGAAAATCCTTTTTGTTAACAATTTTTTCAAAACAATTGTTGTTATTTGATTAATAAACAACTGTAAAAAAAAACGGTTAAAACGACTCCAAAAAAAATTTGTTTTAATGGCATCGGAAACCTGGTGTCGAGACCTATATTTTGAAAAAAAAATATCCATTTTGGACCAAATGACATAAAATGGCGGGCAATTCAAATTTTAAATAACAAATTCAATTTTGCCCACTGGGTTCAATATTTTTATACCAAAATTTCAGGGTATTTTTGCTATAACAAAAGGCATATTTTCTGAAAGTTTCGAGCCGATCGGTTCACTTAGTTGACCTGTACAATAAAATGAAAAAAAAATCAGTTTCGTGCCTTTTTTTTAATTTTGTAGGTAATGTAAGCACTTAAAACTAAGGAGGATTTGTTGCAAATTTTATTACGAAGAGTTTAGTTTTTTTGTCTCTATTCGACTTATATAACCCTAATTATTCACATTTTAAGGTCAAAAAACGCGTTTTGAAAACTTAAATTGTTTATAAACAAAAGAGCCTAAGTTTTTCGAGGTACAAAACTCAGGACAATACTTGTGATACCTCAGAGAGGATGAAATCATAATATTACTGTATCTAAACTATGCCTGTCTCATCATTTTATTTTACTACACTATATGGAGACTATTCCAGAATTTTTTCAAAATTTTTTGATCAATACTTTTCTTGATATGGTCGATGGACAGGGATTTTTGGTCATTCTTTTAAAAATAATACAAGCAAAAGTAAATGTGTGTATCATACATATTTTTGAACTCGTGTTTTCACAAGCTTTCATTTGATACCCCACTCGATGACTAGGCAGTTTTTTTTTCATTTCCGATTTCACCCCCCAAAACTAACCCCTTAAGACAAAATTTGACTTCGACAAATAAACGAATAAACTAATATAGTGGTAGAGTCGATATATGAATAGTTTTTATCTTTCTAAAGTGTAACCTGAAGATTTAATTTAATTTATTTATTTTTTTTTTTTTTATTTTATAAATTTTTATATATTTTATATATATTTTTCTATTTAATTATGCGAAGAACAAATCTAGATTAAGTACACGACCAAAAACATAAAAAAAAGAAATTATAAAATTATTTAAACCTTGTTTATTTACATTGTTACATACATAACAAAAAGACGATTTTTATTAAATGCACGAGACACATCTTAATATTTTAGTACGATTTGCGGTAAAACTCCACTAAGAAAATCTTGATAGTTAATATGACGGCGCTGGCGTGCCTTGCTCTCTACCTTTACCAAAATATAATTTGAACTAACTTAAACAAGCCAAAACTAACCAGGAGTAACATAAGGCTGGCGGCACGGGCCACCGCTTTGCGTCAGGCTCGATGTAACTAAAATATATCCTGAACAAGCCAGGACTACCATAAACATAACAGGACTGAATTAGTTTATGTGTTACCGATTATTTTAAGAAAATCTAAAAAGTAACATGACAACATTGCATGAGTGAGAATTATTGTTAAAATTAGTCCAAATTAGTCACAACAATTAAGGCAATATCAATGAATAAGGTAAACAAGAATACAACATATTTAAAAATTTTAAATGTAAAAATAGGAATGTCAAAACAAGATCCTCCACCAGTCCTATCTGAGGTACTTCGGCCACATATCTAGAAGAGCTGATGGCCTGGACACGCTGATTGTTGAAGCAAAGTAAATGGGAAACACCTCGAGCGAGATCTCCCAATAGATATGTAGATCAAATGAAGGCCTCGATAGGCCACGGTTTGCACGAAGTTATTACAGCTGCTAAGAACAGGGACACCTGGGAAGGCACAATACATGCCATTGCTTCATAATGTCACTACTCTGATGAAGCAGCATATATATATATATATATATATATATATATATATATATATATATATATATATATATATATATATATATATATATATATGTATATAAACAAAATAGATGCTTATACTGCACTCTATCGGTGACTTATTTAAATTGTTTCCAAACAAATTGCAGAAGCACACCTTCTCGAGCTTCTCGCTCGAAGGCATAGTTGACATTGGTGAAGAAACTAAAGGCGAATCGAAAGATCCGCACACTTCAGATGTTCTCAAAAATGTTCTTTGTATTTGCTGGACTATCCCAAGACACGTTTCGCCGTATCACGGCTCATCAGTTCGGCTAGGATCAGCAAATACAAGAACACCATTTTCAGTCCTTATCCAGGTACTAACGGAAATCTATGACAAAATAGACCTAGCCTAACTGATGGGCCGTGATACGGCGAAACGCGTCTTGGGATGGTCCAGTAAATACAAAGAACACTTTTGAGAACTTCTGAAATGTGCGGATCTTACGATTCGCCTTTAGTTGCTTCACCAATGCCATCTATGCCTTCGAGCGGGAAGCTCGAGATGGTGCGCTTCTTCAATTAAGTGTCAGCCATGCTGGCCGCTTTGTTTGGAAATATTTTAAATAAGTCACCGACAGAGTGCAGTATAAGCATCTATTTTGTCATAGTTTTCTATTAGTACCTGGATAAGGACTGAAAATGGTGTTCTTGTATTTGCTGAATCTAGCCCTACTGATGAGCTATGATACGGCGAAACGCGTCTTTGGATGGTCCAGCAAATACAAAGAGCACTTTGGGAGCTTCTGAAATGTGCGGATCTTCCGATTCGCATTAGGTGCTTCATAAATGCCATATATATATTATATATATATATATATATATATATATATATATATATATATATATATATATATATATATATATATATATATATATATATATATATATATATATATATATATATATATACTATATATATATATATATAATATTATATATATTTATTTTTTTAACAAATAGTTGAACACTTAATGCGTTATTTGAGAAAATTGATAAAATCATTAGACTACGTAAATTGCTGTCACTGGCAACAGCTAAAAGAAATCTTACTATACTTATTCGTAAATGATAGAGTTTTTGACGCAAGTTTAAGGGAAATAGTACACCGTCAACTGTCAAAAACAGTGCCAGCTTGTTTAGAGTTCCAAAAATTAATGTTTTTTTCGTGAAATAATATAAACTGGAAGTATATCAAGTAATTTATTGATATTGCCAGTTGAAATTTAGTAGCAATTAGTTTGTATGAAACAAAAATAGTAATATTTTTATGTTGTGTGTATTTTCAAAATTTAATTTTTCAGCTGTATCTGATGTATTTAATTTTCTAATCATTTCTAAATATGAAATTTTGAATTGCTGAGGAAACACTTTTTGTTTGTTACTTGATTTAAAATATATAAAAATTGAAAAAATCAGTTAATTGCGGCAATGTGTGTGTCGGCAAGTTCGATCAGCCAATTTACGGTCAATCAGACAGTGGCGTCGATGATTCTGAATTAGAAATTTGAGGCTTCTTTCAGTTAGCGTCACGTCTTATTATGGATGGACACAATTTGTCCATACTTTTCTACAATTGCTTTTGCTATAAAGACACACCAGTATTAATGTATTAAGTGATATTAAGCGATTATACCCTGTATATTAATAATAATTTTTCCTTAAACCATTTTCTTCTATGTTTTCTTTATTTTATAATCTTAGTAATGCTATAAAAACAGAATTTTTAATTGATTACATGTGCTTTACCTTACATATATATATATATATATATATATATATATATATATATATATATATATATATATATATATATATATATATATATATATATATATATATATATATATATGTATATATATATATATATATATATATATATATATATATATATATATATATATATATATCAAGGATTTTCTACAGCTGACGCTGTCTTCCTTCTCTCAGCCTTTGATTCCATCCGTTTCTATCTTCCCAGTCTCCATCTGTTAGACCCCTCCGTTATTTTCTTTATCCACCTATTATCTTCGCTCCGTCTTATGTGTCCATACCATTTTAATCGTTTTTCCTCAATGGTGTTTATTGCGTTCTCTTTGATGTTCATTCTGCTTCTTATTTCTTCATTTGTTTTTCTCTCCATACGTGTCACTCTACAACATCTTCTCCAATACCTCCTCTACAGCGTTAATTTTAGATTTATTTCTTTTGTTGATCGTCCATATTTCTGACCCGTATGTCATTATGCTTTGTATTATCGATTTGTATATGCGTGTTTTGTTTCTCTTTGTAATGTGCTTGTCCCACAGGATCGAATTTAATTGTCTTATGCATGTCCGCGTTTGTCCTAATCTAGCTTTAATCTCTTCTTCTGATATTGCGTTTTTTGAAATGATGGTTCCTAAATATTTAAATTTATCGGTTCCTTCGATTATTGTTTCGTTATCGACTTCTAGATTCTCCACGTTTCCCTCCTTTGTTGTTAGATATTCCGTTTTATCAAAGTTTATTGCTAATCCTGCTTTAGTGTATTCTTCTTTCAGTTTTCTTACCATATAACTGAGGTCTTCCTGATCTTGCGCTATGATTACTTGGTCGTCTACGAAACTTAGAGTATATAAGTAATCTTTTCGTAGTGGGACTCCCATTCCACTACATTTTTGCTTCCATTTTTTTAATGTTTGTTCGAGGTCTATTTTGAATAGTGTGGGGGATGTAGAGCATCCTTGTAATAGGCCTTTTGATGTTTGGAGTCTCTTCCCTATTTTATGTCCTATTTTTATGTTCACTGTGTTGTTTTCGTAGAGAGCTTTTACTGCGTATATTAGTTCTTTATCAATGCCTCTTTCTTTCATTGCGTTCCATAATCTTTGTCTTGGTATTGAGTCATAGGCCTTTCTTATGTCTATGAAGGCTAGATGAACTTCTCTATTCTTTGCCAGTTTTTTTTTTTTCCATTGTTTGTTTTATAGTGTATATGTGGTCTATACATGATTTTCCGGCCGTAAAGCCTGCTTGGCCTTCTCCAATTTTTCCTTTTATATTTTCCCCTATGATATTTTTAATAATTTTTCCATACAAACGTCCTATACTCGATATTATGCTTAGGCCTCTCTCTAATAAATTACATCGAATGCTGAGAAACATGTTCCACAGAGCGATAAATGGAGAAAAAATACCAGAGGAATGGTCAAAACCCTATATAGTATCTATATTTAAAAAGGGAGACCGCAGAAAATGCACAAACTCTATATATATATATATATATATATATATATATATATATATATATATATATATATATATATATATATATATATAGTTTAGTTCCAAATTGACACTGTTCCAAATAGAACATGATACTAAACTGTATTTTTGTCAACTTTAGACAAGATATTCTACTGGAGGTCCACCTCAATGGAAATTTATCGATGAAGTGTGGAGAGAAGAAAGAGAAAAACATCAAAAACAATTAAGGGAAGAAAATCGAAAATTTATTCGTGAATCTCAAAGGAAGAGAGCAGAAAACTTTAAAAAGCGACATGATATTGTTCAACAAATGGTGGGGCCTGAATGGTTTATGGAATTAAATCCTATACAGATTAAAGCTGTTGACTCTCTAAGAAAAAGTGTTAATACAGATTTAAGGTGAAAATTTTATTTGTTGTTCTATGTACAATTCAATTAAATTTGTATTATTAAGCAGATTACTACAATATTATTGTCGTAGGTTTCGTCGTTAACTTAAAATGTAAGTAAAATAAAACAGACACACACTATTTCATGCACACGAACTTGTGCATCTACAAAATCCTTCATAACCTATTTTATGGTATATAGTAGCCTTAGTCAAACAACCAAAAATCCTAAGTGGGGAATGTGGAATCTTTGGCACAATGCCACTACTCGGTATATATTACCCACACACCTACACCAAACACTATATTTTTGCAGCCGACGCTCGTTTCGCTAACCATGTTAGCTTCATCAGGAGCGATGATTGAGCAATCGACTTGAAATTTTCAGAAAGTCTAGTGCAAACATATAGTGTTTAGTGTAGTGGCGATATATACTGAGTAGTAATCAAAAATCCTGAGAAACAAAATACGAAACAAAGGGCGTTTTTTAGGGAAAAAATATTAAAGGTGGAGCTACTTATAGAGAGAGACATCAATCGAAAAACAGGGAGACGTCAGCCAACAATCGGGAAGCGAGACCCCTTGATAAATTAAAGTACCCTTACTTACTTACTGACTCCGTGGCTTACAACCGTCGGTAGGTAGCCGACTGAACGACGAAGTATCACCAGGAGTATTGTGCGGAGTTTTGGACCTCGAAAAACTGCTCTTTTGTTAATAAACAATTTAAGTTTTTTGAGCTTAAAATGTGAATAACTCCGGTTATATAAGTCGGATTGAGACAAAAAAGACACCAAACTCTTAATGAAATTTCCAACAAATCATCCTTGGTTGTAAGTCACTCAAGTGCGTACGTAATCTACAATATTTAAAAAATAGGCAAAAACTGTTTTTTTTTTCATTTCATTGTACAAGTCGACCAAGTGAACCTATCTGCGTGAAACTTTCAGAAATTTTTTATTATAGTAAAAATACCCTGAAATTTTGGTACAAAAATAATGAACCCAGCGGGCACAATTGAATTTGTTATTTAAAATTTGAATTGGGCACCATTTTGTGCCATTTAGTCAAAAATGGAACTTTTCTTTTTTCAAAATTTAGGTCTCGACGCCAGCTTTCCGATACCATTATTATTTTTTTTTTGGTCATTTTAACTGTTTTTTTTACATTTCTTTATTATTCAAATAACAAAAAATACGTTTTTTTCTGTCATCTTCATGTTAACAAAATGATTTTTTTTAAATGAAGATCTCGCAATTCTCTACCAAATATGAAAAAAAATTTCAATTTTTTTTTTAAATGACCGAAAAAACGCATTTGTTGTTATTTGATTAATAAACAAAAAAAACAGCATTTTAACCTGTTTAATTTTACCGACCCCTAAAAAAATTTTTTTTAATTTTTTTCGATTAATTCCGCTACTTACGAGGCTGGTTTGAAAAGTCCGTGCAAAAATAAAAACTACTTATGTATTTGGGGTAAACCTTTTTTATTTTTCGACATAGTCTCCTTTTAGGCTTATACACTTCGTCCAACGATGTTCTAGTTTGTTGATCCCTTCCGAATAATAGGATTTGTCCAACTCTGCAAAATATCCATTAGTGTCTGCAATCACCTCCTCGTTTGAATAAAATCTTTGTCCCACCAGCCATTTCTTCAAATTGGGGAATAAATAGTAGTCCGCTGGAGCCAAGTCTGGAGAATAGGGAGGATGTGAAACGAGTTGGAATCCTATTTCCATTAATTTTGCGACCACAACTGCTTAGGTGTCTGCTGGTGCGTTGTCGTGATGGAAAAGGACTTTCTTGTGGGCCAATCGCGGGCTTTTTTCTTGCAGCTCGGTTTTCAAACGGTCCAATAACGATGAATAATATTCACCTGTAATAGTTTTACACTTTTCCAGATAGTCGATGAGGATTATCCCTTGCGAATCCCAAAAGACAGTCGCCATAACCTTTCCGGCCGAAGGAACGGTCTTCGCCTTTTTTGGTGCAGATTCCCCCTTGGTAACCCATTGTTTAGATTGTTGTTTGGTCTCAGGAGTATAGTAATGTATCCATGTTTCATCCACAGTGATGAAACGACGCTTAAAGTCCTCCGGATTCTTCTGGAACAGCTGCAAACCATCCTTGCAACACTTCACACGATTCCGTTTTTGGTCAAGCGTGAGCAATCGCGGCACCCATCTTGCGGATAGCTTTCTCATGTCCAAATGTTTATGCAAAATATTATGTACCCGTTCAGTCGAGATGCCCACAGCACTAACAATCTCACGCACCTTAACTCTTCTGTCATCCATCACCATATCATGGATTTGATCAATGATTTCTGGAGTCGTAACCTCCACAGGCCGTCCAGAACGTTCAGCGTCACTTGTGCCCATATGGCCAGTCCGAAAATTTTGAAACCACTTATAAACTGTTCTAATCGAAGGTGCAGAGTCACCATAATGTTTATCAAGCTTGTCTTTAGTCTCCTGAGGCGTTCTGCCTTTCATAAAGTAATGTTTAATCACCACACGAAATTCTTTTTTGTCCATTTCTTGAAAATCACTCGACTTCTTGATTCACACGAATGCTAAACACAAGGAAATAGACCAATATGGCTGAAACTTGGTGTGCGTTCATTCAAGAGATGCTACTAAATAAACATGACCTCGATACGCGCCGGTGGTGCCATCTTTCGGACTTTGCACGGACTTTTCAAACCAGCCTCGTAAAACTACCAAGGATTTACTGGAAATTTTATTACGAAGAATTTGGTATATAACCGGAGTTAATCAAATTTTAAGCTCAAAAAACGTGTTTTGAAAATTTAAATTGTTTATAAAAAAAAGAGCAAGTTTTTCGAGGTCCAAAACTCAGGACAATACTCCTGCTGATACCCCAGAGATGATAAAATCATAATATTGCTGTATCTAGTTTGTGCAATTTCAAATGCTTTTTTTACTGCGCTATGTTACCACGGATTTGATACGCACCAGTAATAGCATCTATGAGGCGACCATAAATTTTTCGTAGGATCTTCTTCTCGAATACTTAAGGCGCTCTTCATTTGCCACTGTCAGAGTCCATGCTTCACAACAATACATTACGACAGACTTGACAGTTTTGTAGATAGACATTTTAGTTGTCCTTATAATATTTTTCGATGTTTATAACCCCTGTAGTACAAATAAGCATCGATTGCCGGCTTGAATTCTAGTGTTTATTTCTCCTGTTCCGTCTGTGCTAGCCTGATCTGGGAACCCTCCTCCTTTACCCGGGCTTGGGACCGGCAATAAGCCCCTAAAGCTACTCAATCCATCCAGCGACCTGCAGGCGGAGTGTAAATTAATATCTTTAAATAAACCATTTTTAATTTACGAGGCTGGTTTGAAAAGTCCGTGCAAAGTCCGAGAGATGGCACCACCGGCGCGTATCGAGGTCATATTTAGTTAGTAGCAAGCAAGTTTCAGCCATATTGGTCTATTTCTTTGTGTTTGGCATTCGTGTGAATCAAGGAAGTCGAGTGATTTTCAAGAAATGGACGAAAAAGAATTTCGTGTGGTGATTAAACATTACTTTATGAATGGCAAAACGCCTCAGGAGACTAAAGAGAAGCTTGATAAACATTATGGTGACTCTGCACCCAGAAATCATTGATCATCCATGATATGGTGATGGATGACAGAAGAGTTAAGGTGCGTGAGATTGCTAGTGCTGTGGGCATCTCGACTGAACGGGTACATAATATTTTGCATAAACATTTGGACATGAGAAAGCTATCCGCAAGATGGGTGCCGCGATTGCTCACGCTTGACCAAAAACGGAATCGTGTGAAACGTTGCAAGGATGGTTTGCAGCTGTTCCAGAAGAATCCCGAGGACTTTAAGCGTCGTTTCGTCACTGTGGATGAAACATGGATACATTACTATACTCCTGAGACCAAACAACAATCTAAACAATGGATTACCAAGGGGGAATCTGCACCAAAAAAGGCGAAGACCGTTCCTTCGGCCGGAAAGGTTATGGCGACTGTCTTTTGGGATTCGCAAGGGATAATCCTCATCGACTATCTGCAAAAGGGTAAAACTATTACAGGTGAATATTATTCATCGTTATTGGACCGTTTGAAAACCGAGCTGCAAGAAAAACGCCCGCGATTGGCCCACAAGAAAGTCCTTTTCCATCACGACAACGCACCAGCACACACATCAGCAGTTGTGTTAATGGAAATAGGATTCCAACTCGTTTCACATCCCCCCTATTCTCCAGACTTGGCTCCCTCGGACTACTATTTGTTCCCCAATTTGAAGAAATGGCTGGCGGGACAAAGATTTTATTCAAACGAGGAGGTGATTGCAGACACTAATGGATATTTTGCAGACTTGGACAAATCCTATTATTCGGAAGGGATCAACAAACTAGAACATCGTTGGACGAAGTGTATAAGCCTAAAAGGAGACTATGTCGAAAAATAAAAAAGGTTTACCCCAAACACATAAGTAGTTTTTATTTTTGCACGGACTTTTCAAACCAGCCGCGTACGACCATTTCTGACCAAAAAGTGGTTAAAATCTGACCATAACATGGAAACAATATCCTTATATCAACAAGGTACATAAAAATTCGAAGTCAGCAGATTATTTGCTCAGGGCTGTATTTCCAACCGAGTATAATTTACAGCGATTCAAGAACAATATGAATCACTTTTTTCGCACACATGCAGCTCCTGGAGCGCTTTAGGGACTTCCCTGCAGCACGTGTGCTAGATTCATAAAAAAAAGGTTAAAGAACATAAGAAAAGTGTACCTGTACGTTAATTTGACTAAAAGATGAAAAATGGGCTAAAAATAGACAAAACAGCCATTATATAAAAGAGGAAAACGTTACCAGGATTCAGGATGAATAATTTCAATAAATCGCATGGTTCAACTTATAATACGGTATATTATATATTGATTTTTCACGCTTTTTACGAGCGTACGAGTTTTTCCATTTTTTTTTTTCCGCCAAAATTTGCATTTTTTTTTATGGGTCTAGCACACGTGCTGCAGGGAAGTATCTAAAGCGCTTCAGGACCGGCACGTGTGCGGAAAAAGCGATTCACGTTGTTCTTAAATCGCT
Organism: Pachyrhynchus sulphureomaculatus; assembly: GCA_019049505.1. Taxonomy (NCBI): domain Eukaryota; kingdom Metazoa; phylum Arthropoda; class Insecta; order Coleoptera; family Curculionidae; genus Pachyrhynchus; species Pachyrhynchus sulphureomaculatus. The sequence goes on from CM032456.1 coordinate 49,008,484, forward strand.
GTAAATCGCTCCATATGAAAGACTGCTTGAAAAGCATTGTACGCGGAGTAACAAGCTAAACCCCATACGGAGGTGAAGTATTAGCGCGTGTATTTCTAACATGCACCGCTCTGGGAGGAATTAAGCGGGCTACATCATTCGAACACTTTCCATGAAAATACTTGTAGAACAGACTCAAGTCGCCAACCCTTCTTCGATATTCCAGCGAATCAAGGCGCGGTCTCCAATCAGACGAACAGCTCTTCTCTGAACAGAATCCAACAACTGCAGTGTAAGTTTGGGAGCGGAGCCCCAAACATGGGAGCAGTATTCCATAGTTGGTCGAGCTTTGTAAAGAATTAACAATTGTTGTGGAGTGTAAAGCTTTCTGGTTCGAAATAGTATTTCCAACTCTTGAGAAGCTCTCCTTGCTATGCTTGCAACATGTTCATGCCAGGACATATTTGATCCCAAATTAACGCCCAACAAATTGAGCGACGATGTTACGGGAATGGAGTGCCCCTACGTAACTATGTCAGGTTCAGCAACGTTAACTTTTTTAGAAAAAACTGCCGCCTGAGTTTTTGTAGCGTTAAATTCCACTTGGTTACTGTCACCCCAAGATAGAATTTCTTCCAGGTCTTTGTTAAATTGAACGACCTCCTGCTGTCTGCGGATATTCGCCTCAGCAGTCGATGTCCGAGCGTTCAAAATGAATCAAGAGACAAGTGTACTGTCATGTGCAAAGCTGTAGATTGAATTCCCGGTCTTTTCCTGCAGATTGTTAATCTAAATGAGAAAGAGAGTAGGAGATAGTATGGAGCCTTGGGGCACACCTGCGTTAGAAAGAAATTCGTCGACCGCCCACTCGTAAAGAACGCTCTCTGAGGAAACATGAGAACCACATACAGAACTTTTCAGACATACCACAAGAGCGTAGCTTAGCCAACAGTCCATCGTGCCAAACACGGTCGAATGCCTTGGATATGTCAAGAGCAACCGCTCGAGATTCTCCAACGTGTTCAATTGCGTTGTTCCAAACATGTGTTACATAAGTCAGAAGATTTCCTGTTGATCTATGTTTACGAAAGCCATATTGGTGATCGCTAATAATATTGAATCGTTCAAGATATTTTAGAAGATGCTGATTGATAACCTTTTCCATGACTTTCGATATTATTGAAAGCAGTGCGACTGGTCGATAATTATTTGGCAAGGTCTTCTTGCCTTTTTTAGGTATCGGCTGAACTGTGGCATATTTCCAGCAGGACGGAAATATTCCCTTTCTGTAGGATAGGTTGAAAAGTGTTCAGAAAACTGGTGTTAGTTCCCTTGCACAGTTTTTCAGAACTATGGCAGGTATTCCGTCAGCGCCAGAAGCCTTTTTGGTGTCTAGCTTCATTAAAATACGCTTTATAATACGCTGTCTGAAGACAACATAGGGAATCTTTGACTGTAATATGCGAATAGTAGGTGGTGTTTTTCCTTGGAAATCGACAGTACAATGTGAAGCAAAGAGTTCAGTCAACAAGTTCGTTCTCTCAACAGGTGTGGTTGTAATGGAATTATCTGGCCGTGTGAGTGGTGGTATGTTGGATTTGGTGAAATTTTGATTAACTGCCTTAGCGACTGCCCAAAAGGACCTGGAACTGTTGGGACAAGCGAGAAGTTTGTTTCTAATTCGTTGATTGTGTACCTCCTTGGTTTCGTCGATAATTCCTTTGCATCTGCTCCAGGCACGAACAAAGGTGTTACGATTTATGGTGCTAGGATTTTCACGCCATTGTGGGTAGGCAATATGTTTAGAAGCAACAGCTTCTTTGCATTTTCGATCAAACCAACGCATTTCTTCGAAAAAGGGATGTAAGCTTCCATACCAGCCAAAATAACATCGGAGTCCTCTCTGGCGCAGTCAGATGGGTTGTCGGATCGAAAACAAACGTCCATCCTAGGGAAAATTCGAAAATATTCCATGAGATCTTCCCATTTGGTAGATTTGTAGTGCCAAATCTTGCGCGGCCTAGGCGCCTCTCTGTCACTGATTGGCGTACGAGTTTTTCCATTTTTTCCGCAAAAATTTGCATTTATTTTTATGGGTCTAGCACACGTGCTGCAGGTAAGTATCTAAACGCTTCAGGACCGGTACGTATGCGGAAAAAGCAATTCACGTTGTTCTTAAATTGCTGTAAATCGCTCCATATAAAAGACTGCTTGAAAAGCATTGTACGCGGAGTAACAAGCAAAACCTCATACGGAGATGAAGTATTAGCGCGACGTGTATTTCTAACATGCACCGCTCTGGGAAGAATTAAGCGGGCTACATCCTTCGAACACTTTCCATGAAAATACTTGTAGAACAGACTCAAGTTGCCAACCGTTCTTCGATGTTCCAGCGAATCACGGCCGCCGCGCCGGTCAGTTCCTGGTCTCCAATCAGACGAACAGCTCTTCTCTGAACAGAATCCAATAAATGCAGTGTGTATTTGGGAGCGGAACCCCTAACATTCCATAGTTGGTCAAATTTGAGCTTCGTAAGGAATTAACAGTTGTTGTGGAGTGTAAAGCTTTCTGGTTCGAAATAATATTTCCAACTTTTGAGAAGCTCTCCTTATCATGCCTGCAACATGTTCATGCCAGGACATATTTGCTCCCAAACTAACGCCCAACAAATTGAGTGCCGATTCTATGGGAATGGAGAGCCCCGAAATAATTATGTCGGGTTCAGAAACGTTAACTTTTTTAGGAAAAACTACCGCCTGGGTTTTTGTAACGTTAAATTTCACTTGGTTACTGTCACCCCAAGATAGAATTTCTTCCAGGTCTTTGTTAAGTTGAACAATCTCCTGCTGTCTGCGGATATTCGCCTGAGTAGCCGATGTCCGAGCGTTCAAAGTGAATGAAGAAATAAGCGTACTATCATCTGCAAAACTGTAGATTGGATTCCCGATCTTTTCCAGCAGATCGTTAATGTAAATGAGAAAGAGAGTAGGAGACAATATGGGGCCTTGGGGCACACCGGCGTTAGAAAGAAATTCGTCGACCGCCCACTCGTAAAGAACGCTCTCTGAGGAAACATGAGAGCCACAAACAGAACTTTTCAGACATACCATCGTCCCAAACACAGTCGAATGTCTTGGATTTGTCAAGAGCAACCGCTCGAGATTCTCCAAAGTGTTCAATTGCGCTGTTCCAAACAAGTGTTTGTAATGTTAGAGTCAAAAATTTGAATAAGTTTTAAATGAAAGATTTTTCTTTAGCTGAAAGGATGTTATTACAGATCTAACCAGAATTTAATGTATCAATGATTCGATAACTCTGCAAGGGTTACTACACGTACAAGTATAAATGATTTTAATTTGAAACAAATCCTTATTATTATTATTTTTTTAAGAAATCGCACTACAGACAACTGTAGAGGTGTCTTACTAACCTTAGGCATAGTACTTATACCCAAACATATTGCCAAGGCTCTGCAACACTCTTGCGGATCTCCAATTGAGTTCCTCCTGGTACTATATCAGATAATCAATCCAAAAAGAACAAGTTACTCACTAGACGACCGACTGCTTCTATCCGCAGTAGTACATCTAAGTCTCCCTCAAGTTCTAAGAGAACTTCATGTAAGAATTCCTTCGCCGCCTAAAGTGGAAGAGGACGAGAAGAAAAACAATAAAAATGAGAAAAAAATTAAGAAGAAGAAAAAATATGCATCTCCATACTTGGAATCATTGACATATACACCTCCACCACCCAAGTACACTGGAATTTACAAGAACAAGCATAGACAGTACCCCGAAAGTCCCTATTTTTCATATCTACACAGTTTTGAGAACGACAAAAGGTAAGATAATTTAACATCTTCGTTCTTTAATATACTTTTTCCACATGATAAGTTGCGGGGGGTTTTGTTACCTGTAAACCCGTCTCAATAATAAAAATATTTCCCAGTTGCTCAAGTTGAGCCCTAACGCCAGTTTTTGACCTCAAGAATGCGGTAATAATATGTCAGACGCTCCCTGTGAGCATGAGGAGTAAGTTAAAATAAAAACCCTAAAATATGGAGCAAAAGTATTTGACCAAATATTATCTTTCAGAAAAATACCGTGTTCTCGTCGAAATGACTAATGCCACAAATCAGCTATATCTTAGCCCAAAAAAAATAATCAGTCAAGTGCAAGTTGGACTTGCACAATGAGTGTTTCGTACGCTGATTGCTTTTGAAATAAAAATTTTTGTTACGAAAGTATAAAATGATCAGTGACTTCAAAGAACATATTCCAAATGAGTTTTCAAAAAAGTTTTTTCCGATCTTTAGTGAAAACTGATAACCTTGAAATTTTTTGTTTTTTTTATATACCAGATAAATTATTAAAGGTAATGTAATGTAATTTTTTAATCAGTGCTTTTCGAGATAACCCTAGCGATTTTTCACACTTTTTTAAAAATAATACGAAGAGAATTGTGCGCAAGTATTACATTATATATATTTTTAAACTCGTCTTTTTACAAGCTTTCATTTGATACCCTACTCGATGATCTGGTAAAAAAAAAATCACTTCCGATTTCACCCCCCAAAACTAACCCCTAAGTCAAAATTTAACTTTCAAAACTATACAGCTCTATTGAGGCCATCAATTCCTGTATTAGTGCCAAATTTCAACTTTCTATGTCAAATAGTTTCGGAGAAAATCAGGTGTAAGAGACAGATAGACAGACGGACACCAAAGTGATCTTATAGGTGTTCGGTACGGAACGCTAAAAAACTAAAAATTGCCTTCTTGCGACCCCCACAATAATCTTTAATTGAACATTACTACCATTAATTATAATTTTTAGTTCATTACGTGACAATGCCATTTTTTTTTAAATTCAGGGCTCCACAATCAACTCCAAGTAATAATATGAGGTAATTGAGACATAAAGCACACACTACAAGTAATAATATGAGTTAATTAAGGCATAAAACATATTTACCTGATTTTGCATCGTGGGATTTTATTCCGTCAAAGGCAAGGTTATTTTTTCAACATTCGTGTACTAAATACTATGTCCTCTTCCCGTCGTCTTTAAACAACTATTTTTTTCGTTGCCCCAAGAGGAAGTTGAGTTGTAATCCCAGAAACGTAATTGCCCTAACCATTACTGAGAAAATCACACGGTGGAAAAGGACCAGTCACTCCACTTTACTCTGCTTTTTCAAGAGAGTGAACTATTCTTCAGACCACAACCCCTTAAATAGTTTAGCTACCAGATTTGACTACAAAACTACATAACGATCCAAGTTACTTCCGAATCAAACAAATATTTGTAGTACTTTCAAAAATAATATTAAAAATTATTTATGCGAGGTTGTACTGGAAGAATCCCTATTTATTCTTCTTCTTCTTCTTCCTTCACCTAGTGATCTTGCCACTCCACTTATACGTCGCTCACGCTACATGGCCGGCCCAGCTCCATTTCAGAGATGTTATCTGTTTGGTGATATCATCCACCTTTGTTTGTTGTCTAATCCATTTATTAGTTGTCTTGTCCTTCAAAGTAACACTCTACATCTTCATTTCCATTGCTCGTTGGTGGACTTGAAGTTTCTCTATTGTTCTTTTAGTTAAAACCCATGTCTCGGCTCCATACGTTGTAGCTGGTAAGATACATTGATTATAAATTTGGGTTTTTGATCTTTGAGGAATTTTCATATTCAGTACATATTTCAATTTTCCATATGCTGCCCATCCCATACGTATCCTTTTTTCTATTTCAAGCTGCTGGTTTTCCTTTCCTATCGTTATTATTTGGCCCAGATAGATGTATGTGTTTACTTTTTCTATTGTTGAATGTTCAATCACTATATTTTCATCATTGGTGTCTTCGTTACTCATGTACTTTGTCTTGGAGAAATTTATGTCAAGTCCCACTTTTCTTGCTTGGTGGTGAAGATCTGTGATCATCTGGATCATTTCATTCTTATTGTTTGCTATAATTTCAATGTCATCTGCGAATCTCAGGTTGTTTAGCCGACCGCCAGCTATCAGAAGGCCATTTTCGTCCCAATTCAGTTCTTTGAATACATCTTCTAAGATCATTGTAAATAACTTAGACGATATTACATCGCCCTACCTTACTCCTCTGTTCACTGGGTCCTTGTTTGTCAGTTCTTGGTTTACCATAACTTTGAGTGTTGCTCGTTCATATATTCTGGCTATCAGTTCGCTTTATCTGTGGTCTATACTAAGAGCTCTTATAAGCGCCCATTTTTCCACTGTGTCTAAAGCCTTGCGAAAATCTACAAATGTGAGCCACATTGGTATATTATATTCGGTGGCCTTCTCGATTAGTATTCTCAATGTGTGCAAGTGCTCAATCGTACTGAAGCCTGATCTGAATCCAGCCTATTCTATCGGTTGGTATAATTTCATTTTGTGTGCCAGTCTGTTTGTTATGATTCGTGAGAACAGCTTGTAAACCTGGGAAAGTAAACTAATTGGCCGGTAGTTTTCTAGGTTTTCGGGGTCACCTTTTTTGTGTATTAAGATGACTATGGCGTTTTCCCAGTCTTCTGGTATATTTCCACATTTGTGGCATTCATTAAAAAGATCTTTTAATTCATTCATTAGGGCTTCACCTCCGCATTTTAGCATTTCAGGTATAATATCATTCTCTCCAGGCGCTCTTCCACTTTTCATCTGTTGTAAGGCTTTCCTAACTTCATCCATTTCTATGTCAGGAATTTCTTCTGAGTTGACATTAATTACTCTTTTGTCTGTTGATGAGTTTTCCTTTTCAACTACGACATTTTGGACTTTTGAACTGTAGAGGTCTTGATAGAAAGTTGTAATTCTGTTCTGGATATTTTTCTTGTCATTGATTATGTTTCCTTCTTGGACCTTCAATTTAATTATCTCACTTTTACAGGCGTTTGCTCTTCTAAAAACTTTTAATCCTTTGTTTTTCTCTATAAGATCTTTAACCATGTTTTCTTTGTATTTGTTTATGTCTTGTTTAGCCACTTTTCGTACTGTCTTATTCAATTCTGCATATTCGACAGTTAATCTCTTTCCTTCGTGTATCAGTTATCTTCGTTGTTCCAACATTCTTTTTGTTTCTTCACTGAGCTTGTTATTCTTTCGTCTAGTAGGTTGGGGAGCTATTTTTTCTGCGGCGGTCTTGAGTGTTTCAATTATTTTTATGTTTCTTTCGTCTAAACTTGCTCCTGTAGTTAATGTATTGTTATTAAGGTTGGCTGTAATCTGTTTTTGGTATTGTTCTACGTTCTCTTTTAGTGTTTGTCTGTCTGTTTTATTTGTTTTCTTGCTATGTAAACGTTTTCGTTCGAGTCTTTTGTTAAAAAACACCTTTGCTCTGACCAGCCTATGATCACTAGCCTTTGTAAATCTGTTTAGGACCTTGACGTCTGTTACTATGTTCTTATGTGTTGTTAGTGCATAATCAATTTCATTTCTTGTTTCACCATCAGGATTAATCCATATCCATTTCCTCTTCTCCTTTTTCTGAAAGTTCATGTTATAGAGTTTCTCTCTTTCCAGGAATGTCATCAGTATATGTCCTCTGTTGGTCCTCTCTCCAAGGTCAAAATTTCCTATATAACTCTCTGTATCTTCTGCTTTCTTTCCTATCTTGGCATTAAAGTCTCCTATTACCAATGTATACTTTGTTCTGTGTTCGTAAAGCGCCTGAGAGATTTCCTCATAGAATTCTTCTACTTCTTGATCTTCATAACTTGTCGTAGGAGCATAGACCTGTATTACTTTTAGTGTTAAGGTGTTGTTCAATCTTATTGTTATGTATATAACTCTATTAGATATCGCTTGGAATTTCTCAGTATATGGTATTAGCCTTCTGTGTATCAATAATCCAGTTCCTCCATTACTGTTGTCTTCGTGGCCTTTGTTGAAGAGCAAGTGTCCCGTAGGTAACTTCAGGCGGTATTCTCCTCTTCTTCTTGTTTCTGAAATTCCTAGTATGTCCCATTTAATATTTTTAAGCTCATGGTCCAGTTCTTCCAATCTTTCCTCACCTCCAATTGTTCTCGCATTATAGGTCGCTATGTATAGTCGGCAGCCTGGTTCAACCCAGAGATTCTTAGTACCCCCTGTTCGAGCCCTGTTCTGACCGCTGCCTTGGTCAGGATTACTCAAACTACTGGGGACAGGGGGCCTTCTATAAAGTTTTCGTTCCATAGATTTATGAGAGGTTTTGGCCATAAAACACCACGTGGGCCAGACGTCTTGGTGAGTGGAAAAAAAAATAGGATTTGGGAAGGGAACTGATAATTTATGGAGATAAGGTTGGGATATGATTCTCCTCCAAGAAAGGCGTGAAAAAGAATCAAGGCTCGCGTGGGCAGGGTTGTTTTCCTGAAGTAGGTCTGTCTCCCACTGAGATCATGAAGAGAGTACCTACCCGCTACCCTACCGTATTTATACATAATCAAAGTCCCACCCATTCGCGCTGACTAATATTGTACCATCAGTTGGTATCTTCTAAATGTGTTGAATTCTTGTTATATATACGCTGGTGAGCAAAAAAAATCGACTCAAACAATTTAGCTTCATTTAACACGGATCCTAGAATTTAAATAAATAAATAAATGGCCTGGAAACACCCCTCTTGGGGTAGGGCCACCCTTTGGGTTCTCTAGATCTAGTTTATGGGTTGATCAGTCCCGTTTTTCTTGTTGTTATATTTCTCTGCTTAGATGTTTCCAAAGTTTTCTGTTAGACGTCTTCTCCTTCCAGTTTGTAATCACTGCTGCCTCCATGTCTTCCTTGGCTTGCTGCAGCCATCCTGTTCTTGGTCTACCTATACTTCTACGTCCCGGTTCCCATTGAAGTATTTCATATATTGGTGCTCCTGGGCCTGCTCTTCATGTGTTCCCTAGCCAATTAAATCTCTTCTGGTTTATTTTTTTGACTATGTCCTTCTCTACTTCTTCCAAGATTTCTTGATTACTCCTCCTTCTGTGGACTCCTTCACATATTCTTATTGGCCCTAGGATCGCTCTCAATATCTTTCATTCAATTCTTCTCATGTATTCCTCTTGTTTCTTTGTCATGCTTATCAAAAGTTCATGGTTAACATGAAGCTTCCAAATTATTCAATGTAAATTAAACCCTTGGTAAACAATGTTTCACCTTCAGACCTCCCTGAATTTAGTGTTATATATATATATATATATATATATATATATATATATATATATATATATATATATATATATATAGTATATTTTAACGGATTTTAGTATCATTTAAAAGCTCATTCTATTCTCTTTCTAATGATATCAAATTCCATAGCATACCTCATGCTTTTTACTGATTAAAATGACTTAAAGGGGAAACAAGGAGAACAAGGATTGAAAACAGGGACAAGAGAAAGTAAAAATTAAACACATTTTAAGTTTAACAATTAAATTTATTGATAAAAATTTTGCATTGCCCTCCCTAGCCCTTATTACTGCTACCAGGCAGTTTTTCATGGAGCTGATGAGCTTTTTTACCACTGTCTATGGGATTCTTCCCCACTCTTCTGCCATCGCAACCTTTAAATCCCTCAGCGACGCAGGGACTGGATTTCTGGCTTGAACCCTTCTTTTAAGCTCATCCCACGTGTGCTCGATTGGATTGAGGTCAGGACTCCGCGCAGGCCAATATAATATGGGTATTCCCACTTCCCCCAGTACGGCAGTACAGCTGAAGTAGCATGCGACCCCGCATTGTCGTGCATTAGCACAAAGCTATCGCCAATAAACCCAACGTAAAGAACGACGTGTTCCTGCAGGATCTCCTCGATGTACCGGCAGTTCATCCACTGCTACGAGTCTCATCAATCACGGAAACCAAATCGATTTTCGTATCTCGTGTGATGCCTCCCCACACCATGACAGACCCTTCTCTGTAGGCAACCGTTTCAGTAATGCAGCACTGCGCATAGCGCTCGCACTGCGCATAGCGCTCCTCAGGCCTCCTATAGAATCGTCTTCTTTCATCATTGCCAAGTAGACACATTCGGGACCCGTTGAAGAATAAAACGGAGCGCCATTTCTCTAAGGTCCAGTCGACATATTCTCGGGCAAATCTGAGTCGCGCTTGTCGATGGGCAGGTAACAATTTGGGTCCTTTAGCTGGTCTCTTTGGAGCTAGGTTAGCTTCTTTAAGTCTTCTTCTGACGATCCATTGGCTGACAGCCCGACCACGAACTTGTCGAAGCTCCTGCTGAACCTCAACGCCGCGCCGGTCAAGTGACGATTTCTTAGAGTTGTGTTGACAATGAAGCGGTCGTCTCGCTCTAAGGTACACCTTCTTCTTCCTGATCATGGTTTCTGTGTAAACGCGTCAGTCTCTTAGTGATGTCTGTAGACAGCTGATTGGCTCAGCTGCCGTTACGCAGCGACTACACGTTGGCTATGCCCTTCTTGCAATAGGGTAATGACTTGTGCCGTTTCTTCCAGATTGATATACATTTTCTAATGACGTAATTAGTGAGCAGGTATAGCAGAAATGTTGACGGTTCAAGTTCCGATAAAGGAATGGTAGGAAAATGCAGTTGTAGTTTTTATAGGGATGAATAGCACGCAACGAGTACGTTGCTGAACGAACAAAAACGGTTCTATTGAATAAAACCGTTTTAATCAGTAAAACTTTTTGAATATCCAAATGTCTTTGGTATTATTGGAACGAGTAGAAAATCAGCGTTCTAATGATACCAAAAATAATACCACTGTTAGAAAATGAAATTGAAGTATCGGTGTTAAATAAAGCAAAATTTTGAATAGATTTTTTTACACACCAGTATGTATGTATATATATATATATATATATATATATATATATATATATATATATATATATATATATATATATATATACAGTAGAACCCCGATTAACCGAGTCGCGATTATCCGAGCTCCGGATTAACCGAGCCAATCTAAGAACCTGATTATCCGAGGTACGCGCGTCTATGCTGCGTATTAACCGAGCTCCTAAAATATGTATGTACATATTTCCATTTAAAATCATCGGGGCCTTCGGAAATCTCCCTAGCCCGTGTGAGGGGTTCCCCTATTTATATTTTTGGACTCTTTCAGCATGTAAATTTGCGTGAATGAAGTGCGTTATAGCGTTTACTACGGAGACGTACGAGTATACTCACATAATTTATTTGGTTGGAGTTCTGGTAGTTAAGTGTAATTAATACGAACTGCTTTGTTTGAATTTTTGTTTGTCGTATTATAATGGAGCAAAACAAGCCTAAAAGAATCGTCGTTCCTATTGAAGAAAAATTAAAAGCCATCAGAAGAATTGAAGCAGGAGAGGCAATTAAAGTTGTTGTACGAGATTATGGAGTAGGTGAGGTAACAGTTGGAGATTGGAAAAGAAACCACACAAAAATAGAAGAGTGGTGTATAAATCAAGCCTCCTCGTCCTCAGGAAGAAAATCAATGAAAACTGGCGACTATGAAAAGGTTAACGAAGCTTTATTCATGTGGTTTAACCAACATAGATCAAAAGGTGTGCCTCTGTCAGGTCCAATTTTACAACAGAAAGCAATAATGATTAGTAGGCAATTCCCAGAGACAGATCAGTTTACCGCCAATTCTGGATGGCTTGACCGCTGGAAAAAAAACAGTACGGTGTACGACAACTGACTGCATGTGGTGAAAAACTTTCTGCTGATATGTCATCAATTGAGAAGTTTAAGCAGAACTTTAAAAAGCAAATCGAAGATTGTGGATACACATGTGATCAAATTTACAACTGTGACGAAACTGGTCTGAATTATAAAATGCTTCCATCAAAAACATTGGCATCTCGACAGGAAAAATCAGCTCCTGGGTACAAACGAAGTAAGGAAAGATTAACTATAATGGTATGTTCCAATGCATCTGGCAAGCACAAAATCCCACTTATGGTGATTGGCAAGTCTACACGTCCAAGAGCTTTAAAAGATATCTCTTACCCAAAGCCCTACCAGTCTATTACAAAAGTCAGAAGAGCGCATGGATGGATGCTACCTTATTTACTAACTGGTTTGAAGAAGAGTTCGTGCCATCTGTGACTAAATTTTTGAACAGAAACAGTCTTCCTATTAAAGCAATTTTGTTAATGGATAATGCCCCCTCTCACCCTAGGACTTCATGTGGGCGAAATTGTTGTACAATTTTTTCCTCCAAACGTAACCGGCATAATGCAACCAATGGATCAAAGCATCCTCGAAAACATTAAAAAAATTTATAGGCGTTTATATCTTGAATATCTGTTAGAATACACAGAAAAGGAGGATATTATTAATGGGATGAGAAAGGTTACACTGAAAAATGTTATTTACTGGGTAAGTCAAGCTTGGGATTCTGTGCGTACTACCATTATTCAAAAATCTTGGTCAAAAGTTATTGATTTTGAGGACTATAATGACAGTGAAGATGATACTCCATTAAATGAATTAGCTTTGAAATTGAGAAGCCATGGAGAAATGTCCTGTTCAAATTTTGGCAGCAAGATAGAAGAAAAAGAAAAAAGTTTATTTGAATTAATGCAAAAATTAAAAGGTTGCGAAAATGTGACAAGAGAAGATGTTGTTGAATGGATTACAGCAGATGATTTAGAAGAAGAAATGAGTATTGAAGAAATAACGAATGCCCTTTAGGAAATCGAAAAATCAGATGACGATGACGATGACTAAGCGGCGGTGGATGAACAGTCTCCCACTAAGATCTCTCATCAAGAAGGTTATGCTTCTTCGGAAAAAGCTTTGAGGTATATCGAACAACCCCAGCGGATTTGCTTCTTCTTAATAGATGGAGTAACATTGCAGCGAGAAAAAGAAGATGCAATATGAAACAGAAGCGCATAGATACCTGTTTCACTGTTTTATAATCTATGTACCTACCTATATGTTAAAAACGTTAATACATCGGTTTAAAGTATTGGTGTTTATTTTTTGAATGAATAAAAAACAAATCCGGATTATCCGAGTTTTCAGTTATCCGAGGAGGGTGCCCCCCCCACGTTACCTCGGATAACCGGGGTTCTACTATATATATATATATATATATATATATATATATATATATATATATATATATATATATATATATATATATATATATATTCGTTTATTTGTTATTGTTATTTATTATTCATACTTAGTTTTAGTAGTCCCTCAATAAGACAATTTTGAGTTTTATGAATAAATATATTTCAGGTTCCATGATTTCTGCTTTAATTATCTCATGACACAAATTAATCTAGAAACCAAAGCCGAAATAGCTGAGTACAAAGAAGCTGAAGAGTTCTTTAATAACTTATCAAGAAAAAAAGACAGGATGTTCCAATTGATACATCCAACGTCTCTTCAACTCTGCCATAATTTATTAAACCCTCAGCCGAAACCTGCAATCAAAAAGAAGCTTATTCCTCCTCACCTCTGCCAAGTATCTTTTTCTGAGCCAGTTATATGTTTTTGTCAGGAAAACCTCGAAAAGGAAAATGCAGGTTAGAAAATAAAAATGGTCCTTTTGTTTCGTTCCTAAATCAGGCAGTTTCGTCTTTATTAAAACTCGACGGATACCTTATCTCATTCTGTAACCTAATACTATCTCCAGGAGTCTCAAACTGGAGGCAAACATAACACCTAAAATTCGAGGTAGAACTCGTTGCACTTTTAGTTGACGTGTTGCTTATGCTTGATGTTTCTATGTTCTTTCCGCGAGCCATATAATTAAGTATCGGCCGGATGAATCTGGAGTATTATCTGTAATAAAATTTAATGTAACACGTCCAAGGTAATACTAATGTAAAATTAACACGTAGGCTGAAAAGTTTTTGGTCTAGCTACTTAAAACACATTTTTTTTTTTTGCAAAATTCGACTTTATTCATCAACATAGTCTCCTTCAAGAGCGATACAATCAGTCCAACGCTTTTCTAACATTTCTATACCTTTCTTGTAGAAGGATTTGTCTTTGCCTCGAAAATAGGCCTCCGTTTCGACGATAACTTCTTCATTGGAACCAAATCTCCTTCCCGCGAGTATTTTTTTGAGGTCTGCGATTAGATAATAGTCGCTGAGGGCCAAATCTGAAAAATACGGTGGATGAGGAACCAACTCGAACTTCAATTCATGCAATTTTGCCATCGTAACCATTGACTTGTGACACGGTGCATTATCTTGAAAGAATACTTTTTTCTTGTTCATTTGGGGCCGTTTCTTTGCGATTTCTGCCCTCAAACGCACCAATAACTTTATATAATATTCTCTATTGATGGTTTTTCCCTTCTCAGCATAGTAGGTGATAATTATTTTAAGCACATCCTCAAAATACAGAGGCCAAAACCTTCCCAGCCGACTGTTGTGTCTTTGGTGGCTTTGGGCGGCTTTCAGCGGCTGTGGCCAACTCAGCTGAATGCCGATTTGATTTCGGTGTGTAATGATGGATCCATGTTTCATTCATTCTCACATATCGCATGAAATTCTTTTTATTGCGCTTAAACAGGTCCAAACAGCGCTCAGAATCAGCAACACGTTGTTGTTCTTGGTCCACTGTAAGCAAACGCGCGAACTTTCTCATGCCCAAACGTTCATGCAAAATATGACCCACACGTTCTTTTGATATCTTTAGGGTGTTAGCTATCTCACGCAATTTCACTTTACGGTCATCCAAAACAATTTTGTGGATTTTTTTTATGTTTTTCGTTGTAACCACCTCATTTGGGCGACCAAAGAGTTCAGCATCATTTGTGTCTGTACGACCGCGTTTAAATTCAGCATACCAGTAAATGATCAGTGATTTTTCAGGTGCAGAGTCCCCGTAACACTTATCAAGCCATTGCTTTGCTTGAACGGTATTTCTTCCCATCAAAAAACAGTGTTTAATCAACACACAAAATTCTATTTTTTTCATTGTTTTGAAAATATCAAAAGCAGCGTCACTAAAAACACCGTAACTTGTAAACTAATTGTCGAAATGTCATAAAATTTTGACGCGTATCGTTTGAAAGTTGGTACTTCCTAAAAATCATATTTATTTTTTGAAAAGGGCGGCATCTATGTGTCAGACCAAAAACTTTTCAGCTTACGTGTTAGTTGCTTAGTATATCGATCTGAAATTTTCAATTAATGACCTGGTTATAGAGAGCAGTCATTTCCAATATACAAGGCGTCCTGTCAAAATTAGGATAATACTCACCCGTGCTCAATTCCCCATTCGCTGAATCAAACGTATATTTGTGGAGTTTATTGAGAACGGTTTTATAGTGGAGGCAAATGCCGTAAAATTTTCATGACTTTTGCAAATTTTTGGATACTACTTAGAAATCGTTTTATAGTAAATCCCAAGATATAAGATCCTACCTTTTTACTTTTTCAATGGGGCAATAAACGACCCTATTAAGGTTTTGTGTATAGTTGCCAGGTATTACGATAAACGTATTTTTTTTAACCTACTTTGTATACCGCCCTTTCTTGCACCTGCAATCATATTGGATCTATTTTTACCCATATATTTACTACCTGGGAATCTGGTTTGGAACTCTTTAAGTATTTGATAATATAGGCCTACTGACCACAGGTCCCTATTACGATTCGAAAGATACTTTTTATTATTTTTATTTTTAGTTTTACTTACAACTTGCAACGTAACGGTTCTATTTTAATTATGTGGCGTCCGTGGGAAAATTGCAATAGTGGCTATCGCAGGAGAAAACATTTATCACTTGACGCTAAACAAATAGTGAAAAATGTTTACGACAGTTTGGTAAAAAAAAATTGTTCTTTGCAAGAAACCAGTGAACTAACAAAAACCTCAATTTCTACGATTAAGGGTATTGTAGGAAAACCATCACTCAGGAACAGGAAAAAAAACGGAAAGATTTTCAATTTCATCATATAGACGATTGTGAAAAAGACGTCATCAGGAGAAAAATATATTCTATGTATGAAGAGCAGTTGGCGCCAACACTAGACAAAATAAAATTAACATTGTGGCCGATCAACCCTTCACAGAATTCCTTAAGAATGGGATTCACGTTCCGAAAAATGAGCAAAAGGCAAGTAGTGATGGAGTCACAAAGATTACAAATCTTGCGACATACTTATTTAGAAGAAATAAAAAAGTATCGATCAGAGATTTAGCGAGTAATTTACCTTGAAAAAACATGGTTCGATACCCATGACACTGTGCAAAAAGGAAGGGTTGACAGCAGTACAAAATGTCAGACTAACGCACCTTCAAATAAAGGTAAACGAATAACCATTTTGCTTGCTGGATCTGAAAATGGCTGGGTTTCAAATTGTCTACTATTATCTGCATAAAACATAAAAGATTTTAGTTTGGACTATCACGAAGACACGACCGCAGAACTTTTTGAAAATTGGTTTCAAAATTCCCTTTTGCCACATGTTACCAAACAGAGTGTTATGGACAATGCAAGTTACCATAGTCGCCTACTAAATAAGGTTCCTAATGCAGCCAACACCAAATCGGAAATACAGGAATATATGCTAGAAAAATGACATTTATTTTGAGTTTAGTTAACTGAAAAAAGTGATCTTTCGGAAGTTTTGAAGGATTACAAATTGAAAAAGAAATATGTTTGTGATAGTATGGCTGCGAAAATGTTTCTCCTACTTTAAGCGTGTCAGTGGTTGAATTAGTAAAAAAAGTTATAAATGATATACCTTGTGAAAGCTGGAAGAATTTCATTCAGCACGTTGTTAAAGTTGAACATTCATATATGTATGTAAATAATATAAAACCACTGATAATTACCTCAGCTGATGACAGTGATAGTGAAATCGAATTAGGCTTAAGTTAAAATATATTTTTATTTACACAATATGTCCCCTCTTGTAAACCCCATTCATTCAAACTGTATATTTGTACTTCTTATCCATTTGTTTTTACATGCATCTATAAATAAACATCTCCAAAAATATTTATAATCTTATTTATTTGCATTAATGAATAAAATTCTAAAGTCCATCTCTGCAACCTATCATAAACAAAAGGTCAGAATTTTTATATTGCCCACTTAAGACGGCAAAAATCAGGATCTTATATTCTGGGACAGGCTATAACTACTTTAAAACAGTGCCAACATCATGTAAACGAGTTTTCTCAGCCTAATTTTGACCGTGAGGCCACTTTTCTTCTATTTTAGTGCATTTTTTCACATTTAACGCTTTCGGCTGCCTATTTCTTAAATATCTCAGCTTCTTCGTTGTCATGCAACAAAAAAATTATTTTACTTGGTAACGTCCGTTCAATTCGATATTACGGCTTCAAATTATAGGAAAAATATAGCTTTTATATTAGCAGGAAAGTATGCCATATTTTATTAAAAATTATTAAGATTGGTCAAAATTCGCATTTTAGTCCAAATCTTATTATGGATTTTTCTGGTGGGCAAAAAGTCGCTTTTTTTAAAAAAAAATATGTGGAACTTTATGCCCTTCAAGATAATTAGAAGGAAAAATAAAGAACATACAAAAAAAAAGATTCGTTAGGAAAAATTCAATTTTTTTCCCTTTTGCTCTAGAAAAGGTCTGGTTTATTCTCTTTATTTCTATTCAACATTTTGTCTTAAATATAACATGAACAAGTGATTTTGAAACAAATACTACCTATTTTACAATAAAATTATGATTCCGATAACAGAAAAAGAAAAAATACAACGAAACAAAAATGAACTAAAATAATGCAAACAAAGAAACTTGAGAGTCAAAAATTTTTGATAAAGATGTGTTTTTAATTTGATCACAAAATCACTTAAATAGTTTAATATATACTATATACGTTTCTTAAACATGTTAAATAATAAAATCCTATTAACAAAAAATATAATTACAAATCACAAAACTGTAAGATTCTGAAATGTTTAATGAGTTAAAGAATACACGAGACACATACGTGAAATAAACAGAGAGATGTTGGCATATCTCTGAAAATAATTGCTATCTACGAACTACAGTACACTACGATAAGACTAACTACGATGAAATATTTGATGCTTACGATACAGGTGCCATCTGTATACTTACGAAGGTTGTTAGCATTGCAACTTATTTCGAAGCATAGCGTCGAGGCACTACGCGGTAATTTTCAAATTACCTTATATTATGTTCAGATATAAGTAGGTAATGTCTTTAAATCCAAATATTCTTTTTTTTTAATATTGTTGTTTTATTTTTAAACTGCTGTATCATTTTAGTATTACTATTATTTCAGCATTAAAATAGTAATAATTAATACGTTTCTGTTATCTAAATCATAATTTTATTGTAAAATAGGTAGTATTTGTGGTAAAACTTCGTTACGCGGACTTTTCAGAAATAGGGTTTTTTTGGAAAGGCTTAAAATGATTTAATTTTGAAAGACTTACGAGAAAATATCGGGAGGAGGCCATTTTTGCACGTTTTTTTTTTGTATATAAACATTGATACGTAAGCGTATGAAAGTCTACTATGCTATTGACAACCACTGATCGAAACTGCTCGGTTCGTTTATGCGTAAGCGCCGAGATGATTATGCTACATTTACAGTCATAGTAAATTCCAACCAATAAGGAACTTTGCTATGAAATTTTCTTTGCGGAAAGTAACACGAAAAAAAAACAAATCACGATTTTTTTTTGGAATAGGCTTAAAATGGTCTAATTTTGAAAGATTGGCGAAAAAAAATCGAGGTAAGGCTGTTTTTGCTACCCTGAACTAACTTTGGTCTTCAGTCACTAATATAGCATGTATATCATTTTTTCACATTAAGGTAGGACATTTTTTTTCATTATTTAATGTATTTTGTAATTGCTGATTATTTAGTTCAGGTTAGTTTCGGTTAGTTTAGGTTAACAAAAACGGTTACCTCCCGATTTTTTCTCATAAATTTTTCAAATTTAGGCCGTGTTAAGCCTCTCTAAAAAAAAAAACTTCCTTTTTCTGAAAAGCCCGCGTACCGAAATTTTACCAAAAAAAAATGACAATAAACAACTTTGTGATAAGATTAGATGTATGTATGTTCATAACGTTCTTCGTCGTCTTCCGATTCCCAGTCTCCATTCTTCTCTATTTCCCCATAGTTCTTTTTTTATTCCTCTTTCTCTGATTTCTCTGTCTATCCCTTCTCTCCAGCTTCTCCTAGGCCTCCCCCTTTTTCTTCTTCCAGTCGGTTTCCATTTAAGAGTCTGTTTTAGTATTCGTTCCTCTGGCATTCTTTGAACGTGACCATACCATTTAAGCTGTTTAGTTTTAATGTCATTGACAATTGTATGTATGACTTCCATCATTTCTCGTATCCGATCATTGGTAATTCTTTCTAGCTTAGATTTCCCTGCTGCTCGTCTCCAACTATTTCGGTTGCTTCCAGTGTTTTTCTCTGTTCTTACCTTTAATTGTCATACTTCACTACCATAGGTAACAATGCTTTTAATAATGGTGTTATATATTCGATGTTTATTTTTCTTTGATATATGTGAGTCTCACAATATTCCATTCATCAACGCGGTTGCTCTCCTCCCTTGATTATTCCTATCTTTGATGGCTTTTGTTATTTTCGTCCCTAATTTTGGCAACTCTTTATTTGCTGTTCATCATTTAAGATTAGATTTTGCTGTATATCTCCGATACACATATATTCCGTCTTTTCTATATTCACTTCCAATCCCCATCGTTTATACTCTTCAATTAATTTACGTGTCATATATTCTATGTCGTCGTATTGTTGTGCTATTACGACCTGGTGATGGTCTGCGAAGCATAGTGTGTATAGTGTATTATTATCTATTCCCATGTTACCACATTTCCTTTTCCAAAGTTTTAACACTTGTTCAACATAAATCTTAAACAATGTTGGGAAGAGAGCATCCCTGTTTGAGTCCTTTGTTTAGATAGAAACCTTCTGAAATCTGTTGCCCAACTTTGACTTTTGCAGTGTTATTCTTAAATAAACTTTTTACAGTTTTAATTAAATTTGAATTTATATTCGTTCTTTCTAGAGTTTCCCATAATCTGCTAAGAGGTACATTATCGTACGCCTTTTTGAGGTCGACAATTAACAAATGGACTTCTTGGTCGTACGCCGTTTTCTTCTCTATTATCTGGGTCAACCTGAACAGCTGATCCATTGTCGATCTTCTCGCTCTAAATTCTTAAGAATTTTCCATATACTCTACTGAGTGAACTGGAAAGATTAGATTATAACTGAAAAAAATTTAATAATTTTTTGAAAAGATTAGGCTGACCTCTACATTTCACCCATTATTGGGAACGGAGCCTATTCTTCCGAAAACAACTGACAGTTTCGATTAGTAGTCATCAACAGTTGTCAGTAATATAGGTTAATTTTTATTCACCAAAAAAAAAAGTGCAAAAACGGCTTCCCCAGATATTTTCTCGTAAGTCTTTCAAAATTAGACCATTTTAAGCCTATTCCAAAAAAAAACATTTTCTGGAAAAGTCCGCGTAACGAAGTTTTACCGTATTTGATTTAAAATCACTTTTTCTTGTTATATTAAGGATAAAATATTGAGTAAAAATGAAGAGAATGATTGAATTTCTCGTAAGGAAAACATTTTTTTTTTTTGAATATTCTTGATTTTTTCTTCTAACTATCTTGAAGAACATAAAATCGCGTATTTAAAAAAAAAATGTTCTACGACCTTTCGCCCACAAGAAAAATCCATAATAAGATTTGGACTAAAATGAGAATTTTGACCAATTGTCTTAATATTTGTTAGCACACTTTTTTGTAAATATAAAAGCTATATTTTCCTATAATTTGAAACCATAATATTGAATTAAAAGGAAGCTATTTGCCGTAGTAAATACTTTTTTTGGGTTATGTATAGCCTGTCCCAAAATATAAGATCCTAATTTTTGCTGTTTTAAATGGGCAATATAAAAATTCCAACATTTTGTTTACGCTAGGTTGCAGAGATGAACTTAAGAATTTTATTCATCAATGCAAATAAATAAAATTATAAATGTTTTTGGAGATGTTTATTTATAGATGCATGTAAAAACAAATGGTTTTATATTATTTACCTAAATATATGAATCTTCAACTTTTACAACGTGCTGAATGGAATTCTTCCAACTTTCACAAGGTATATCATTTATAACTTTTTTTACTAATTCAATCACTGACACGCTTAAAGTAGGAGAAACATTTTGTGCTCTTATTTTTGATTTAACTTGAGGCCAAATATGTTCAATTGGATTAAACACACAATAATACGGAGGAAGCGGCAAAACAGTGTTTCCCATTTTTTCAGTCATACTAGCACAAATATATTTCTTTTTCAATTTATAGTCTTTCAAAACTTCCAAAAGATCACTTTTTTATTTTATAACTAAAGTTAAAATAAATGTCATTTTCTAACATATATTCCTGTATTTCCGATTTGGTGTTGGCTGCATTAGGAACCTTATTTAGTAGGCGGCTGTGGTAACTTGCATTGTCCATAACTATAACACTCTGTTCGGGAACATTTGGCAAAAGGGAATTTTGAAACCAATTTTCAAAAAGTTCCAAACTAGAATCTTTTATGTTTTTTGCAGATAATAGTAGACAATTTGAAACCCAGCCCTTTACAGATCCAGCATGCAAAATGGTTATTCGTTTACGTTTATTTGAAGGTGCGTTAGTCTGACATTTTGTACTGCTGTCAACCCACCCGTTTTGCACAGTGTCATAGGTATCGAACCATGTTTCGTCAAGGTAAATTATTAGCCAATTCTCTGATAGATACTTTTTAATTTCTTGTAAATAAGTATCTCGCAAGATTTGTAATCTTTGTAACTCCATCACTACTTGCCTTTTGTTGATTTTTCGGAACGTGAATCCCATTCTTAAGAGAATTCTGTGAAGGGTTGATCGGCCACAATGTATATTGGTCCCGTCCTGCACCAGTCTTAATTTTATTTTGTCTAGTGTCGGCAGCAACTGCTCTTCATACATAGAATATATTTTTCTCCTGATGAGGTATTTTTTACAATCGTCTACATGATGCATTTGAAAATCTTTCAGTTTTTTCCTGTTCCTGAGTGATGATTTTCCTACAATACCCTTAACCGTAGAAATTGGGGTTTTTGCTAGTTCACTGGTTTCTTGTAAAGCACTTTATTTATTCAAATTTCTTTTTACCAAACTGTCGTAAACATTTTTCACTATTTGTTTAGCATCAAGTGATAAATGTTTTCTCTTGCGATAGCCACTATTGCAATTTTCTCACGGACGCCACATAATTAAAATAGAACCGCTACGTTGTAAGTTGTAAGTAAAACTAAAAATAAAAATAATAAAAAGTATCTTTCAAATCTTAATAGGGGACCTGTGGTGTGGTCCCTTAAAGGGCTCCAAACCGGGTTGCCAGGTAGTAAATGTATAAGTAAAAATATATCAAATATGACGGCAGGTACGAGTGAGGGCGATATACAAAGCAGGTAAAATAAAAATACGTTTATCGTAATACCTGGCAACTATGCATAAAATCTTAGTAGGGTTGTTTATTGCCCCATTGAAAAAGCAAAAAGGCAGGATCTTATATCTTGGGATTTACTTAATATTTTTTAATGCAATCAACGCAGCTTTTTAGCTAATTTTATGACGAGTAAAATGACTTTTTTTCTGTCGTATAACACACGAACAACGAACAGAAGCTGAGATATTTAAGACATAGTGAATCGAGAGCGTTAAAATGTAAAAAAATGCACTAAAATAGAAGAAAAGTGGCCTTACGGTCAAAATTAGGCCGAGAAAACTCGTTTACATTATATTGGCACTATTTCAAAGTAGTTAAATCGTTTCCCAAGCTGTAACCAAAAATCATAAAAATTTTACGGCATTTACCTTCACTATTAACCTTCTTCTCTACTCTGACCTAATAGTTGGCGCTCTCTCCTAATCTTCAAACCCCTTTACATTCTCCGTATTATTGTTTATGAATAAATTATTTACATTAAAATGTTGAACAGTAATTATTATTTGCATTTTTATTGTTTTTTTTTATCCAGGTGGCAAGACGTTTAAGAGAAGTTGTTGCGAAAAAGCTGCTCAGGAATTTCTTCAATCGTTATGTTTATGCAACGATTGTTTAGAAAATGTAACGCAGAAAAATCTGGTAAGAATTCAGGCGGGCGTTTTAAAGGCCGATTGCAAATGCGATAATGCTATACCAATCATACAGGGGACTCAATTGACTAAGACTTGTGACTGTTACTTGAAATATAGAAACAAAGTTGTTTTATCTGCTGGTAGGCAACGTTTACTGGATCAGAAGTCCAAATGTAATATAGGAGGTAAAGAATTAAATGATTTCTTTAAGTTTTTTTTTTTTTCGTTTACGGTCTTGTAAGCTACATACAAAAATCAAAACTTGGAAATTTTATCTTTTCCAAGTCGTTTCTTGGCTGCCAAGAGTTTTAAAAAAACAGCAACGGTGCGTAAAATAATTAAAAAGTAAAAAAGGTAAACACAAGAATAACCTTAAAACCAGGGGTTTTGAGCTCTTATTAAATGTTAACAGGATGCATTTTGGCACACAGGTGATTTTTTGGACGTAGAATACGATGAAAAAAGTTTGCTAAAGATGGATGTACGCTAAGCTCACAAAATCCAAAATAAAATAAAAAATTCGGTTTTTCCGTAATATCTCTAATAAAAAAGATATCGAAAAACTAATGGCATCACGTGAAAGAGTGGAAAATTTTACAAAAAAAAGTACGATATAGATTTTTTCCATTTTTTTTTTTATTAACGTGAGAATTTCTCAAAAATTCGAATAAGCGATTCAAAAGTGTAGCACGCCAAACAGCTTAATTTGAAAGTCTACGCGCACCGATCGATATTACTTGTTTCCAGAGCGTAAAAAAAAAATTAAAGATAGATTTTTGAACAGGAGACTTTCAGCTTTTCGATGATACTAATCGTTTTTATTTTTGTAACTTTATAATTTGTAAAACTTAAAATGAAATTTTTGTTTGCATGTTTTTAATGGGCATACAGTAATTTGCAAATACAGTGCCACCTCGATAATCCGGTTCTCCATTAAACCGGATTCTTTAATAATCCGGACAAACATTTCTATTTCATTGTGTACTTTATAATCCGGATTTGATAGCACTAGGTAATCCGGACCTGCGTTTTAAGACATCTATTTAATTTAGACTACATGTGAAAACTGAAATCGATAGTGAGGAGATTCCCCTAACTTCCAGTCTAAAACACTACATTTGTTGGATTCTGTTCAAAGAAGAGCTGTTCGTCTGATTGAAGACCCGAAACTGACCGGCGGCCTTGATTCGCTGGAACATCGAAGAACGGTTGGCGACTTGAGTCTATTCTACAAGTATTTTCATGGAAAGTGTGCATGTTAGAAATACACGTCGCGCTGGTGCTTCACATCCGTATGAGGTTCAGCTTTTTACTCCGAGTACAATGCTTTTCAAGCAGTCTTTTATATGGAAAACATTATCCCTTTGGAATAATTTGCCCAGCGCAGTTTTCCACCGAGTACAATTTACAGCGATTCAAGAACAACGTGAATCGCTGTTTCCGCACACATGCCGCTCCTGGAGCGCTTTAGGGACTTCCCTGCAGCACGTGTGCTAGACCCATAAAAAAAAAGAATTACGTACTCTCTGGCTGCTATATTGGATTCGCCATTTTAAATTTTTCAAATCTATCATCGGATTCTTAATCAGCAACCCAAGAAACCCTCTTAATAGCAAATTTCAAAATATTTAACGGTATACAGAAACGTTAATTTAATCATAAATGAGGTTAGAAGCATGATTTCCACTACAATTGAAGGGGTTAAACCAACCATTTTATTTTAAATATTTTTTTTTTAAAATTACGGTAAAATTAAAAAAAAATCTATATGCTACTTTTTTGTAAAATTACCCGTTCTTTTATGTGGTGCTATTATTTTTTCGATATCTTTTTTATTTTTCGAAATATTTGCCGAAAACCGAATTTTTCATTTTGTAGCGTACACTTTAGAGCAGCAAACTTTTTTTATCATATTCTACGTCCAAAAAACCATATGCCAAAATGCAACCTGTTAATATTTAATGAGAGTTTGTCGTCAAAATTTGCCTCTGACGACTGGGCTAATATAGAGCGCATCAATATTATTTAACAACGTTTTCACTATACCAAGATATATGTAATCTTTTATATTCGATAGGTTTCATAATGTTGATATAAAGTGCAATAAATTTGCTGAATGACTTCTTTTGTATGCTTCAAGGCAGTATTCTGGGTCCAATTTTATTTTCAATTTATACTTGCACTTTTATTAAAAATTTAAGATATTGCACCATTTACATGCGACCCAATTTAATTTTTTTTACCATTTGAAATCATGTCATTAGATAAAAAAATTAAGGTATATCTAATAGTGCAGTAAAAAAAATTGCACACTTTAGATACAGCAATATTATGACTTCATTCTCTCTGGGGTATCATCAGAAGTATTGTCCTGAGTTTTGGACCCCGAAAAACTTGTGCTCTATTGTTTATAAACAACTGCAGTTTTCAAAACGCCTTTTTTGACCTTAAAATGCGAATAACTCCGGTTATATATGTAGGATCGAAACAAAAAAACTTCTGCTCTTTTGTTCATGAACAAACTCTTCGTAATGAAAGTTCCAACAAATCCTCGTTAGTTTTAAGTTGCTCAAATGTACACGTAACCTACAAAATTGAAAAAACTGACAAAAACTGTTTTTTTTTTTCATTTTATTGTACAGGGTGAGTCAACGATAGAGTAAAAGTTCATTATCTCATTTGTTTCGGGAATGACGAAAAAATGTTAAATATAATAGTTTTAGGGAATGTTAAAGTGCACAGTTTAAAATGAATTTTGAGTATACAGAGTACTTCAAAAAAGTGTGGCCGATATAACATATGTTTTTTTTTAAATAGAACATCCTATTTTCTAATTTATTTTTCAATTCTGCGTAAAATTATATAACTTTTTTATTAATGATGTTATATACCTAAACCTAGTAGTTTTCTAATATTTCAATTTTTTTTTTTAAAAATACTAGTTTTCAGTTTTGTAAAAAATTGCCAGTAGCGCCATTGTTTCTGAAGGTGGAATACTCATAATTGATAGCGTTCTATAGAGATGAAAAAAAAGATATGAAAAATGAAATTTGATTTAGATCTCAAATTTTTTAAATGACACACCCTGTATATTATTCTTTCTGATAAATTTTACAAAAGCCTCCAACTTTTATTAAGTATGGCATATACCTATTTCTAATAGTTTTCCATTTATTTTGAATTTTAAAATTAAAAAAATACATATGTTATATCGGCCACACTTTTTTGAAGTACCCTGTATAATAAAAAATAATTTTAAACTGTGCACCTTAATATTCCCTAAAACTATTATATTTAACATTTTTTCGTCATTCCCCAAACAAATGAGATAATGAACTTTACTCTACCGTTGACTCACCCTGCACAGGCCGACTAAGTGAACCGATCGGCTTGAAACTTTCAGAAAATAATCCTTCTGTTATAGTAAAAATACCCTGAAATTTTGGTTCAAAAATATTGAACCCAGTGAGCACAGTTGAATTTGTTATTTAAAATGCCCGCCATTTTATGCCATTTGGTCCAAAATGGACCTTTTTTTTCAAAATTTGAGTATTGATGCCAGCTTTCCGGTGGAGTCATTTTAACCGTTTTTTTTTACATTACAATCAAATAACAAATGCGTTTTTTCGGTCGTCTTGAAAAAAAAATGAAAATTTTTTATCACATCTGGAAGACCTTTATTTAAAAAAATTCTTTTGAATGTTAATGGAGACCTGTGGTCATTAGGCCTATATTATCAGATACTTAAAAGGCTCCAAACCGGGTTGCCAGGTAGTAAATATATAGGTGAAAATAAATCCAATATGATTGGAGGTGCAAGTGAGGGCGGTATACAAAGCAGGTAAAATAAAAATACGTTTATCGTAATACCTGGCAACTATGTACAAAACCTTAATAGGGTCGTTTATTGCCCCACTGAAAAAGCAAAAAGGAAAGATCTTATATCTTGGGATTTACTTTACCAGATAAATTTTAAAAAAATGAGTTACAATTAACTAGTAATTCGTTTCATTTCATTTAGAATTTTAAATAAAAGCAATTCAAAAAATAATTTTATTGCACCATTAATCTGGAAACTTAAGTAAATGTATAAATATTTTCAATGTTAAAATTTAGAAACACAATCGACATTAAATTCAGGTTTACAGATCATGTTACATTCAAACTAAAGGCAACATATACTACCTTGCAATGTATTTATTCCAACGCCGCTATTTAAATTTTAACACAAAAATGCTTTGTTCCACTACTATGAAAAGGTTTATTTTGGCCTGTTTAGATAGTTCAGGTTAATTCAGGATGGCACAAAGTGCCAATCTACGACGAGTTTCAACCTAATGAATCTCATCGGCTAGGTGTAGGCCAGACAATGTCGAGGCTTCTACAGCGATAACACAACATTTTTTAAGGGGTTACATACATTTCGAATTTTCAAATATTCGATTTTTTTTCTGGATTTTTATTCTCTATACTTATATAAATAACACCAAGATGCAAGAGGAAGAAGGCATACAGTACAAAGCTGGATTGGGATTCTAGCCGTAAGTTCACTTTTTATCTACTCGAACTTTAAACGTGTTTTTCTCGAAACTATGTTTTCAGACACTGTCCCCAATATTACTCAATCAATTTTTAATATTCTTTAAATCTTTGTTTTAAATCTTAATAATTACTTTTTCTACAAAATGTCGGGATTTTTTTTTTAATTCTTCTAATAGACAATTTTTTATAAATAATTAAACATAAATTTTTTGGTCGAATATTGCATACTAGAGTTTGAAACACCGTAAATTTTTTATTTTTGAAAAAAAAAACACTCGACAATTTTTAACTACTACATTATTTTACAAGATTAATTTTTAGTGTTCCGTACGAAACACTTATAAGCTCACTTCGGTGTCCGCCCGTCCATCCGTCCGTCCGTCCGTCCGTCCGTCCGTCCGTCCGTCTGTCACATCCTATTTTTTCTCTGAGACTATTTGATATAGAAAGTTGAAATTTGGTACTAATTTAGGAATTGATGGCATCATCAGAGCCGTGAAGTTTTGAAAGTTAAATTTTGACTTAAGAGGTTAGTTTTGGGGGATGAAATCGGAAGTGAAAAAAAATTTGTATCTGTATGTGAGTGGGGTGTCAAACATAAGTTCAAAAATATATATAATGTAATACTTGCGCACACTTTTCTTTGTATTAATTTTAAAAAATAGCAAAAAGTCGCTGTCCCCCCACCTTATCTCGAAAAGTACTGATCAAAAAATTTTGAAAAAATTCTGGAATATTCTCCAGGGGGTGTAAATTGAACGAACATTATCACGAGTGCATTACCTTTAGTAATTTATCTGGTATATAAAAGAAAATTCAAGGTCATCAGTTTTCGGTAAAAATCGAAAACAAACTTTATTGAAAACTCATTTGAGGTATATTTTGTGAAGTCATTGATCATTTTATACCTCCGTAACAAAAATTTTTTATTTTAAACGCAGTCAACGTACGGAACACTAATTGTGAAAGGTCAACTTACACTTGACCGGTTTTTATTTTTGCAGACTGGATTATTTTTTGTAAAGTTATCCTCCAGACAAGGAGGCGCCATAGTTTTCCTCGGTGGTTCACTTAACCCGATAAAAAGTAATTTTAATACTTAAAACATATTTAATTTTTTAAGAACAATAAAAATATATAATCGTCATTTGTTTGTACTGTTCACTTAATAATCTATAAAATGTTTTTTTAAAATATACATACTTTTTGCAACTCCCAGGTGTGTATAACACAGTTGAACTGAATTTCTCATGTTATTAATTGCAACAAACCAATATTGATTAACCTTCCCTAAGACGATTTTTGACCCAAAATAGTTTAACGCAATAAAGGGCTTGAACTGTTATACCAGAAGCATGTACAAGTTAAAGGAGAAAAAATACTAAAACTACACAAAAAACATGTTTTTAAAATTCAATATAGTAGCCCCAGTATTTCTAAAGTATAAGCAATACACCATACAAGAAACTCTATTTTTAAAATTAGATAACCTATTTATAATATATTTGTACTTATTTGAAGATTAGAGTTACTTATACAAAATGTTACTTATACTTGAGAAGTACTGAGAAAACTACAAGCTTTTACGCTTTTCGAATCCTCAGGTCAATATTATCTGATTTACTCCTACCATCCTTAAGAAATATTTTTAGTTATATAACTTCCAATATTTTTTTCAAGGATCGTAATAACCAAAATGGGTCCCTTTTACAACATTCAAGGAGTATTAGGCAAGAAACTATGTCTCTGTGGTGAAATAAAGGAAAGAAAAATGAAAATTAAACAATTAAAAGAAATACTATTGAATAACGACTCTAAATTTACAATTGGTGGTGTTGTAATGACCAGAATTGGTCCAGTATATAATTTGACAGCTGTAGTCGCGAGAGCGCCTTGCAAATGTATACTTAAATATAGAGAACAACTGGAGATTCTAGAAATTCAAAATAAAATCAGGAATAATACTACATCTTTTGTTAATAATGGGTTAATTGAAAGTCGACAAGGAGCAGTGTTTTATATTTCCCAGGTTGTAGCCCACGGTCACAAAGATCCTCTTGAACTACATGAAGTTTGCAGTTGCTATATTAAAAAACCAAAATGTTTTCAGCACTGCTATGATTATTTAAAATACAAAATTTCTAGTCACACCCCAGCTAAGTCCACGTCTGAGGAAAGCGAAAGTAATTCTGAAGAAACCGAATGTAATTCGGAAGAAACAAGTAGTTCCGAATCAACTAAAAGATATGGAAGAAGTTGTCCGTATTGCTCGAGAAATTTTGCTACTGGAGATACAAAAATTGCAGTTGAAGAGTAAGTCTTGGACATCGTTCCTTATTTCTCGTAGGATTTACAGTCTCAGAAATGGTTGAATGCTAAATAATTTTTACAAACACATGACTTTTTTTTTTTTTAGCACAAACTCCCAAAAACAATTACCATATTATCTTCAAAGTACCATTCAACCAATGAAGTCTTCAAAACAATTAGATGATTTAGAATCGACTATGAAAACTGGTAAAGAAGAGTCTCCTTCCGGTCAAATTAAAGAACTTTTTGCTACAAATGCTGATGGAGGAGATTTTCTCGTATCTAAAACGTGCAGATGTAAAGAAGAGTTAGAGAGGTTTATGGAAGGAAAATGTCCATGTGAAGAATGTAACTCTAAAATCAGACAAGGTTATGCTACGTATATTTTAAGTGGGTCAAAGACTACGCCTAGTGGTAATCAGGTAGTTTAATATTTAAATCATTATCAAATTTTGGATGGTTGTAGCTTCTATTTGATGGAAATTCATTATAAATATATAATAAAAGACTGTTTTTAGTCAATTTCCACTGGTTTATTTAAATTGCAATGACGCGTTTCGCTGTCGATGCAGCTTCTTCAGATCTACATTTTACACTGTCAAGTTAGGTTTAATGTTCACAATTTTTATATAATTTCTTAATTATAATATTACACCTAGTTAAATTACATTGATAGTATTGGAAAACCCACACAGATTTGGAATTAGGAAAATAAATTCAATAATGGTGAATTGCTTAAATCTACCTGATCGTTGAGTAAAGTACCTGTAGTCCTTAATCGATTTATTTGCATTGTCTCTAAAAGGTTTAGTTTTAAACCTTTTTGTTGGGTGTGTAAAATTTTGAAATTCTTGTTAAATGTGTGATTTTCTGTTAAAAGATGATTAGCATATGTTGAATTAGATCTTCTATGGATGAAACTTTTTACGTCCAGTTTGTCCTATGTATGTTTTAGGACATGACCCACATGTTAATTGATAAACCCCTGATTTATTGTCTTTATTGATTTGTGGTTTGTAGTTTTTAAGATATTTCCCTATAGTATTGTTAGTCTTGTAAGCTATGTTGATATTTTTTTGATTTAAAAATTTCCCCAATCTTTCCGTTCGTTTGCCGAAATAAGTTAAGCATTTAAATGTGGTATTTCTGTCCTTAAAACGTGGGTATATTTCTGAGATTGCCTTGTTTCTAAGTTTTTCCTAACGATATTATTGATTAAAGTAACCGAATAAACGTTGTTAACGGCTACTTGTTTTATGTAGTTTAATTCTTTAGTAAAATTTTCCTCTGATAAGGGGATATTAGTTAGACTGTGTATAAAACTATGATAAGCTGCGAGTTTATGATGGTTAAGGTGGTGAGAACTATTGTGAAGTGTGGTATCTGTATGACAAGGTTTGTGATATATTGCAAATTCATGTTTTTTCATGGTTTTTACGGATTGTTAAGTCTATGAAGTTGATTTTCCCTTCGACTTCTTCTTCCATTGTAAAACTGATATTTCTACGTAAAGAATTAATATATTATAAAAAGTGAGTTAATTGTCTGTCCGTACCTGTAAAGCATACAATTATATCGTCTACGTATCGATACCAGTATAGACAATTATTACTATTGTTAATATGGTTGTTAAATATCATTGTTTCAATACTGTCCATGAAAATTTCGGCAAGTAATGGACCTAATGGACTCCCCATAATTAACCCTTCCTTACTATTGTAGAATCTATTGTTAAATTAAAAATAATTTTGTCTTAGGCAACTTCTTAATAAATTAATTATGTCCATTTTTATAACTTCATTTACTTGGTTTTTGGTTAATAGGTTCTCTATTAAAATTATTGTTTTATCTGGGGGAACACTTGGAAATAATTCATATTTATCAATTTAAATCTTTATGATGAATCCCCAACTCCCAGAACTTTATTCACTCATAAAACTACACAAACTTGACCACCGAATCAGACCAGTTATTTCCTATATGTCTGCTGTAGCATATAAGACGTCATCCTTTTTAATTGATTTAATCAAATATCATACCAAATTTGAACCTAAATATAGTATCAAAAAACTCATACGAACTCGTGAATAAAGTTAAGAATATAAGAATACTAGATAATTCTAAATTAGTCTTTTTCGATGTCAAAAACTTATTTCCAAGTGTTCCCCCAGATAAAACAATAATTTTAATAGAGAACCTATTAACCAAAAACAAAGTAAATGAAGTTATAAAAATGGACATAATTAATTTATTAAGAACTTGCCTAAGACAAAATTATTTTTGATTTAACAATACATTCTACAATAGTAAGGAAGGGTTAATTATGGGGAGTCCATTACTTGCCGAAATTTTCATGGACAGTATTTAAACAATGATATTTAACAACCATATTAACAATAGTAATAATTGTATATACTGGTATCGATACGTAGACGATATAATTGTATGCTTTATAGGTACGGACAGACAATTAACTCACTTTTTACAGTATATTAATTCTTTACATAGAAATATCAGTTTTACAATGGAAGAAGAAGTCGAAGGGAAAATCAACTTCCTAGACTTAACAATCAGTAAAACCATGAAAAAACATAAATTTGCAATATATCACAAACCTTGTCATACAGATACCACAATTCACAATCGTTCTCACCACCCTAACCATCATAAACTCGCAGCTTATCATAGTTTTATACATAGACTAACTAATATCTACTATTAAACTACATAAAACAAGTAGCCGTTAACAACGGTTATTCGGTTACTTTAATCAATAATACCGTTAGGAAAAAATTTAGAAACAAGGCAATCTCAGAAATTTACCCACGTTTTAAGGACAGAAATACCACATTTAAATGCTTAACCTATTTCGGCAAACGAACGGAAAAAAATTGGGGAAATTTTTAAATCAAAAAAATATCAACATAGCTTACAAGACTAACAATACTATAGGGAAATATCTTAAAAAACTACAAACCACAAATCAATAAAGACAATAAATCAAGGGTTTATCAATTAACATGTGGGTCATGTCCTAAAACATACATAGGACAAACTGGACGTACATTTATACAAAGAATTACAGAACACGAAAAAAGTTTCAGCCATAGAAAATCTAATTCAACATATGCCAATCATCTTTTAACAGAAAATCACACATTTAACAAGAATTTTAAAATTTTACGCACCCAACAAAAAGGTTTAAAACTAAACCTTTTAGAGATAATGCAAATAAATCGATTAAGGACTACAGGTACTTTACTCAACGAGCAGGTAGATTTAAGCAATTCACCATTATTGAATTTATTTTCCTAATTCCAAATCTGTGTGGGTTTTCCAATACTAACAATGTAATTTAATTAGGTGTAATATTATAATTAAGAAATTATATAAAATTGTGAACATTAAACCTAACTTGACAGTGTAAAATGTAGATCTGAAGAAGCTGCATCGACAGCGAAACGCGTCATCACAATTTAAATAAACCAGTGGAAATTGACTAAAAACAGTATTTTATTATATATTTAAATTATTTTGCTAGTTTATTTTTATTCTTTTTCTTCGCGAACTAAACAGTAAAATGGAAGCCTTAAAGTTGGGCCTGTTTACTAACGATACTAAGAGGCATTTAGGGGAAATTGACAGTTGTTCTTGATTTAAATGCGAAGGGAGGGTGACAAAAAACTCCTCCCATTAGGCGACGGCACCGGATGAATCGGTTTTGTTGCTTAGTTAATCAACCTTCACTGTTGTAAATTTTCTCGTAATTGCGCCTTTACTTTCATATATTTTCCTGCTTTAACAATAAAATTTGAAGGACCTCCTACCAACATAAAAAAAAATGCTGTGAGTGTAAAAAGAAAAATGAATTATAGGTGAATCTGGTAGAAGGAATTCATCAGCCTCTTTGTGGGTGCATGCAGGAACATTTGGAAAGAATAAGAAAAATTGATGAATATAAAAGTAGAGTTCAGGCTAGATATAATATGAAGAAACAAGATAAACAATACTGTATTGGTGGAGTTAAAAACACGGCAGATGGTAAGAAATCACGTATTTCTGGTGGTTGGTAATAACGACACAATGGAAAATTTAAGAATTGTCAATTGAGTAATTCAAAATTTTTCATTCAAATATATTCAAAATGGAAATGTTTAACATTTGAAAACTCACTCACTATTTTCTTATTCCATCCCTTTACAACATTTTCATCATTTTGAATTGTCAATTTACTAGCAATTAAAGCAATTCATAAATTCGGGGGTCTTAATAGATAAGTGTAGAGTCTTTCATTAAAACGAGAATTCATTTATACAAATATTGGTCAACGTGTTAATTTTTTTAAATTTTCAAAACTACATATAAATGTTCCCAATCATATTTATTTATTATTACTTTACGGGGACGCTCTTTTCAGCTGTCTACATATCTATTGAGGGAAATTCATAGAGCTTAAAAAAATGATTGACCATTGTCTACACTGATACTACAAAAAAATATATTTTGTTAGCGCCTCCATAAACCACGCTACAGCAGCTTTCAACTCATCATCTCTGGAAAATTTTTGTCTCCTGAAGTCTCTTCCGATGTTTAAAAAACAAGAAGTCGCAGAGTGATAAATCAGGGCTATAGGGTTTATGTTGTTATATCCGGTGAACCCGCAGCTTTTAGTAAGAGCTTAAACTGCGGTCCTTGTAGACCCTAAGCCGATCCTAGCTATATTGCCACTGTAGGCAAACTCAAAAAATGCCGCCACACTCAAGCTTAAAGAAAACTATGTTAACCTAGAAAATGACATATAATTGAATTAAGACAATAATACTAATACAGATTTACGAAAAATTGTTTTATTGAAAATAAAGTCATGTAGACTTTTTTAACGACAACAAATTTACAAACTAAAACTAGTGCGTACTATTTTCAGAGATAATTTAAATATACTTTTAAAACAATGAACAAAACTAGTACAATAATATACAAAGTCTAAACCTAAATTAAAACAATTTTTTTCATTTCTGCAATATCGCGAATAATTTCTTTCGATTCTAATTCACTACTCAATTCGTGTTCAGTGGCCAATATTGCTAACCCATTAAGAAGATTTCGTGTAGTCATAGTTTTTAAATAATTTTTTATTATTTTTAATTTAGAAAAAGTTCTTTCGCCGTTAGCAATAGTTATGGGCGGCGTTAACAAAATTCTTAGAGCAATGCCCAAATTTGTCCCAATTTTAAGGGAAGTAATGGATTTAGGAACGTCAACTGGACCTTCTTTCTTAGTTAAAAGTGAAGAAACAAGGCCTATTTCGTCAGCCAAACCTAAAGCGTTAAGATCGGGCGAATCACCATCTGTCAAGACGTTTTCGAGATCCTTACAAAATGCCAGTAATTCATTTATACACATGTCTTTAAGTTTATAAACATCATATAAAAATTCAAAAGAGTCATTATGACTATTCAGTAGGTTGAATCTTAGCTCCAATGCACTAATCGCCTGATTTATAGAAAAGAAAAAAAAAAATCTATTTTATATTTTTGTTTTGGATCTTGTACTTTCATATAAAAAATTTCGTTTTGTAGTCCGAACACGATGACGTGATGTAGTCACTTCCAAGTTTTTTTCTACGTCGATTTCGTTGGCTAAATTTTCAGCTTGTAAGATAATGCCGTCAAAGGATTCATCCGATCTTAATTCTTTTAAAAAAAAATTAATATCTATTCCTGTTGTATTTAATTTTACTATTCATTTATTTTCTAGATTCAAGTAATCGAAATATATTTTTGTGGGTTGTGTTTATTTTTTTACGCTCTAGTCGTTCAGGCGGTTTTGCCGCCATAAGTAGTTGCCTACCTTGCCTACCGCCTAGATCCGGCTCTGCTAGAGTTGTTGCGCAACAGTAAAGTTTGGGTTCTCTATGAGTTAGAAGATTTCTCTTTAATGGTCTGCTTTAAGTTTTGGATAATCCTTCCGTAAACCCCTCCATTAGTAGTCTCTTTTTCTATATATTCAATAAGCAAACTTCCCTCGCAGTTCCAAAGAACGGTCGCCATTAACTTTTCAGAAGGAAACTGAGTTTTATCTTCTTCGAAGGTGAAAACCTTTGCTTTGAATCTACTGCATCATGAGAGAATCCCAACAGAACAGTCAAGTCTTCTTGCCTGTCACAATTCGCAAAATAATAACTGACATCGTTCTCTAAAACGGCCAAATGTTCTTGAGAAATTTATGTCCTCGACAGTTTTTACTCTAGTGTAATGCATAATCTTGACCACTGTAGCCTCGGATACTTGAGTTTCTTTAGCAAGTACTAACATTCGCCGGACTGACAACAGCGAATCCTCAGTTCGTGTTTCACCCGGTCGTCCCGATCTGGTGTCATCCTGAGTTGAATAATTCTTTGTCCATTTCCTTCTTTAGTGAGGAAACCTTGCGCGATATTTCAAATTACTTTCCTCACTTTTCAGAAAAAAAAAAAACGTAAAAACTGGACAACATATCAAGCTTACAAAATGTTGTCAGAGTACTTAAAATTAAATATATTGTATTCTTTCTTGACTTGCGTTTTGAATTTTAACACAAAATATTAACAGATGACTCAGATATCATATTTAAATTAACAGTCAACAGCGACATCGTATGTTATACTTAACATCCAGAAAAATTTCATTGTAAAAAAATTATGAAAACAAATTAAATTAAAAGTTTTGAAGGGAATACACGTTTTTTTTTTTGAATAGAACAGCAGAGGAAGGACCAATATTAATTTGAACACCAGAAATGATTCAATATAGTCTGTGAACACGTAGCTGAGAAATCGTACAACCCTCTATAAACTAGCCAGAGTTCTTGAAATCAGTCAGTAGTGATGTCAAGACGTGATATTTTTAATGTTATCCACAAAAAGTGTAGATTGAAAATTAAAACTATCACTACGAACTAAAAAAACAAGTTCTGTCCAAAATCAAAACCCTACTGATTGTTTTCTAAGATAGAATAAGAATAAGTATCATCCATCATGAATTTGTTGCAACTGATCAGAACTTGTCAATGGCAAGGATCATTTGGAAGTATTAAAACATTTTATGAATCGATTTTGTCGTGTTTGACCTGAATATAGTGATCCAGCCTTCTGGTTCTTTTCACACGTTACTATACCAAACCTTGCTTCATATTTTTTTTCTCAAAATGAGGTCTGTATGGTGAACTATCCATCATATTAACCTGATTTAGTATCTTGTGAAATGAATTTAAAAAGATTCATTTTCAAGGACACTTCTTCTTCTTCTTAATGTGTAATGACTAAGGACACCCAAAATATGCAAAGCGCATATATTGCATATTTTGCATAATATATGCATTTTTCTAAATATTTGCATAAATGCTTTAAAAATAGCATATTTGCATATTTGAAGGAATTTATAATAATGTAGGTCTTTGGCAGGCGTTTTCATTCATTTTTCGGAAATAAGGGTCAATGTTTAGGCCGCCGCCGCCGCGCCGGTGGTTTTCCTCATATAAATTTTATTATTTTATGGTCAGTAAAAACCA
The DNA here is from genome assembly GCA_019049505.1 of Pachyrhynchus sulphureomaculatus. Lineage (NCBI taxonomy): Eukaryota > Metazoa > Arthropoda > Insecta > Coleoptera > Curculionidae > Pachyrhynchus > Pachyrhynchus sulphureomaculatus. Next base: position 49,045,984 of record CM032456.1, read on the forward strand.
GTCAGTAAACCCCAGACGACCATCAGAGCATACTTGTATTATTAATTTATTAGATTTCATTTTTGGTTGTGCTTTTAAAGTGATTACGTCGATTTGTGCTTTTTATCTTGTGAGTCGTATTTTACTACAGTGAAATGCCCAAAGCCAGTAGTGTGTCAGTTATACAGTCATACAAAGAACTAAGAATAGATATGGGAAAAATCTACTGTTCTGCATGTGTTAAAAATTTCTAAGTATAATTTTTGAATACCTATTGAATATACAGGATATTTCATTTTCGTTTAATATTTAAACATAACGAAATTTTTGTCAGGATTTTGCCGTTGATGCTATTTTCAATGTTATTTAAGTTATTTTTGTTCTATTTAACGAACAAAATTTCTATTTAACGAAACCACGAAATAGAAATACATAAGTAAACGTATGTATTTCTAGGTAATCTAATAAAAAAGGTACAAAGCAGAATTTTAATTTTTGCCTGCCCTAAGCACCTAGTTTTCTATTTAACGAAATTTCTATTTAACAAAATTTTCTTTTTTTTTATTGCAGATACCATGCGATAAAAAATTTCAAATAGAGCAACACGTGAAAACTGCTTGCCATATTGCCAAATTGAGTAAGACGAAACCTGGAGATAGGCCACAACACACATTAATGCAATGTTTCCAACCAACGTACAAAAATAAAGAGCTAAATGAACAAGACATCTTTCACCGAGATCTATGCCGTGCAATGATGACATCAAACATTCCGTTATCGAAGCTACGTAATCAAAACTTTACTTCTTTCCTCCAGAAGTATTGCAAATTTAATATCCCATGTGAAACAACAATACGGAGAAACGACCCGTAAGCTCCTTGTATTCACAGGTAATTGAGGAAATTAAAGGTAAAATTCGCAACGAACATTTTTACATATGTATTGATGAAACCACCGATTCAAGAGGACGGTATATTGCGCATTTATTGATTGAAGTTCTTAGCGACGATATTTTGCCAAAATCTTATCTGATTGCTTCCAAACAGTTAGAAAAAACAAATGCATTGACAGTGGCCAGATTTGTTCAAGAGGAACTATCGAAGTTTTTTCTTCCTACGCCTGTTCCAGGAGATAATTTTTTGCTTATTTTGTCAGATGCAGCACCGTACATGATAAAGGCCGGGCAAAATTTGAAAATTTTTATCCAAACTTAATACATGTAACATGTCTCGCTCATGTTTTAAATAGGGTTGCTGAGGAAATTAGGAATCATTTTCCGCTTGTGAATAACTTAATTTCTAACATGAAGAAAATCTTCCTTAAAGCGCCTTTAAGGATTCAGTTCTACAAAGAAAAACTACCAAACACTTCTCTTCCACCTCAGCCTGTTATTACGAGATGGGGGCACTTGGTTGGAAGCAACATTTTTTTATTGCGACAACTTCTGTCAACTAGATGGTCTAATTGCAGAATTATCAGACGAATCTTCCCAATCCCTTACAGAACTTAAACGATTATTCAAAAACAAGGAGATAAAACAACAACTTTCCTTTCTTAAAACAAATTATAGCTTTGTTTCTAAAACCATAACTCAAATGGAGGAATCTAATTTGCCATTAACCAGAAGTGTTCAACTAATAAAACAATGTGAGGTCGCTTTTGAAAATGTCGCAGGTAAAATTAGGAGCAAAATTTTTCAAAAATTTCGGAATATTATGGAAAAAATAGTGGGTTTCAATTTGTCAGCCAAATAGCTAATGTTTTTAAAGGGGGATTTTACTGATTCCATTGATTTAGATCCTATGCTATTAAATAATTTTAAAAAACGCCCCTGTTACATCAGTCGATGTGGAAAGGAGTTTCTCGATTTATAAATTTTTATTACAACAATAGAAGACAAAACTTTTTAACGGAGAATTTTGAGAAACATTTAGTAGTTTATTGTTTTTATAACTAACGGCGACCCTGTCTTTTGCAATATTTGCATATTTCCGCTTATTTAGTTGCATCGCCCTGTATGTATCAAATTTAAAATGTATGTTTTATTATGCTGTTTACTACGTATATAAATTTTTATATTATGTACCTACATTATTATTATTATTATATGTTCATCTTAAGTAAAGTAATAAAATACATTAT
>CM032456.1:49048204-49115704 GCA_019049505.1 Pachyrhynchus sulphureomaculatus
GATAAAGTATTTCTGGAATTCTTTCAATCGTCCGTATAATGTTTTTCTTTACTTTCATTCCTATTTTTGGAGTATTAGTGAAAAAATCACTTTCACGTTTCTGAGCCTATATTGTTTCCCACTTCCGAACTTTTGGCACGATAACACTTAAACGAAATGAGATATCGATTCCAAATTTAATACACATATAATACTTGAAATGGGAAGGTCACCTATGATTTTTGAGTGATACTACTTTAGAGAAAGACGGTAAAACTGTGACTGAATTTGATATAGTGGTATTGGTATCACAAAATTTTCTTTAGACCATTCGACATCTTCGTGCTCATGATCTCAAATTCCAAAGCACGTTGAACTGGTACAAAATAAAATCTTTATTGTTTGTATTATTATTACACTCTTAAACAAAAGAAATGGTAAAATTTCCTTTTCTCATTTTTAAATTGTAGGGTAAAAAAGTTGACGTGCCTGAATTGCAAGAGCATGATACAAAAATAGTTGAGAAAATAACAGAACAGGTAAGAAAAATAAACTATTAAAATAACAATAGCATGAATACACAAACAAAAACAAATTTTCTATTATGAAAAGAAATATGAACTGCGGGATAAAATTAAGAGATATTGAATTTTAATGTACGTCGTGCGATCCAGAAGTTCCCGGAATAAAGCTATAAATTCTGAAAGCTTCACGACTCGCATCAACTTAAAAGTAGTCCGTCTGCGCCCGAATGTACTGGTCCCACAGTTCTTTCCAGGGGCTTTGCATCCCCTATATTATCTTGAATGTCTTAAAACGACGACCCTTTAACCTCATCCCCATATAGAGAAACAGCTCGAAGTCACAGGGCGTCAAATTAGATGAATAATGGAGAGGGGATGACAGTCATGGAAAAGCTGTTGCATTCAGAGCGAAGTGTGAGCCTGGACATTGTCGTGTACATGAAGAAACTCCTTTCCCTACAAAGCTTCGCTGACGTGCAGAGATGCTCAAAATTGTCTGACGCGAACTTCTGAAGCACTCATTGTATTCCACCGTTCAGTCGGTCAGACTAAATCGCGAGAGAGCCACTCGAATTACTCAGGACTTCTTTTCCCAATTTCTTTCCGAATCATTTCATACGTCAGTAGAACTTGTTCCGAACTTAAGACAAAATACTCACTGCTGTTTTTTCGTATCCATCGTAAAAATCGTAGGGGGATACAATTAGACCTTCACAGAAACGTGCATAAAGAACAAACCGAACGAGGTATCAGCTTGAAACTTGTCATGCAGCGTTATTAGGGATGTACCTACCGCCACCTCTCGACTTAAATGGATACTACGTCGCGTTCTTGCTATGTATAAATAACTTCAACCATGTATTAAGCGAGAGAAGAACGTTCATTATTTTTTTTAATTAATGCTTTATTTACCTTTTTTATTGTCCGAAAGGGGAATGTACTGGACTGGACTAAGAAATATACCAGGTGTACAAATATGAAATGCGGATTTTTTTTTGTAAAAAAAACATGTTAAATTCGGAAAAATGATAAAAAGTGCTTTATTCAAAGTATGCTCCATCGTTTGTTACACATTTTTTCCCATCTTTCGGGCAATTTGTGAATACCACGCCAGTAAAATTCTTCCCCTTTTGCTGCGAACCATTCATCGAGCCATTTTTTTCACATCTTCGTACGAACTAAAGCGCTGCTCAGTAAGTGCGTGACCCATCGATACAAACAAATGGTAATCGGAAGGAGCCAAGTCTGGTGAGCAAGCCGCATGGGGTAGAACTTCCCAGCTGAGTGCTTCCAACGTGTCGCGAACTGGTTTTGTCGTATGTGATGGAGCATTGTCATGAAGAAAAATGACTTTGTGTTGCCTCTTTCGGTATTCTGGCCTTTTTTCAAGCAGCGAACGGTTCAAATCGGTCAATTGTTGTTGGTAACGTTTTTAGCCGTTTCCCCAGATTTTAACACCTCATAATAGATCACGCCCCTCTGGTCCCACCAAACACAGAGCATCGTGTTTCTTCTGCCCAAAGCGATCCGGTCTTGCGGTCGATGTGGATGGTCCGCCTGGATCTACCCTTGACTTTTTGCTCTTGGGGTTCTTAAAATAAATCCACTTTTTATCCCCTGTAACTATACGATGTAAAAAACGACTTCCTTTTGTACCGAGCAAGCAAAATATCACACGTGTTTTTGCGCTTTTCCATTTGCCTGTCGTTCAACTCATGTGGTACCCATCTACCGGTCTTCTGAATCTTTCCCATCTCTCGTAGCCGATTGGAAACAGCTTGTTGACTAACGCCCAATTGCTCGGCTCGTTTTTCCACGTTCCTTGTCTGCAACATCGAAGTCACCACTTCTGAAACGCCGAAACCATCGTTCACACGTATCTTGCGATGGAGCATATTCACCATAAGCTTCTCGAAGTAATCGGTATGATTCAGCAGCAGTTTTTCTTCAAATGAAAACAAAAAATTAATGCTGTCCGCGAATGCGCTTTGTTCGATATAAATTTCGACATATTGAACACAGCAACACAACACTATGCACACACTTTTCCAATTTATCACTCGTGCTCGTCTGACACTTGTTGACGACACAACAAAATGGCGCAGTGTCAAATCTTTATAGCACAAACTGCATTGGTGCACCATCTGTTGCCTGAAATCCGCATTTCATACTTGTATGTAACAGTGTCCAACTAACATTCTTGACCAATTTGGTGAACTTTCTAGTATTTTCATTTATCTTAGAATGTTGATTTTAGCTTGGAATATTCTTCTTATTGCCCTCTCCCTTCAGAGGTTGGCTATCATCCTGATTACTGTAATTTTGGATACCGCTGCCCTGAATTTTTGTAGGGAAGTACACCCACAACCATTCTCTTAAGTTCTTCAGCCACGACGTGCATCGCCTTCCTGTAGATCTTTTACCTTCTATCTTTCTAATAGTGTAACATGCTCCTCGCATGATGTAACCAAAATATTCTAGTTTCCTGGTTTTTGTTTCATTAATTAGTTCTCTCCCCTTGTTCACTCATGTCAACACTTCTTCATTGCTGATTCTCTGTGTCCAGTATACTTTCATAATTCGCCAATAAATCCACATCTCATATGATTTTAATTTTTTCATTGTGACTTGATTGAGAGTCCAGGCCTCTAATCCATATAATAAAAATGGAAACAAGTAGTATTTTGCCATTCGGAGCCGGAGTTGGTTGCAAATTCAACTTACGGTTAGTATAAAGTGGTCTCATTTTAAAGAATGCCGTTTCTGGCCTGTTGTATTCTACTGTTTATTTCCTGTGTCTGGTCGTGTTTATCGTTGATCCGTGTTCCCAGATATTGGTCTTTAGAGACTTTTTCTATCAGATTTGACTTTATGTTGACATTTGTATGGATCGAAGGAGTTTTACTTACTTTCATGTATTTTATCTTTTTTAAATTTATTCACTCCACATTCATTACTGGTTTTATTTCTTGAAGCAGTGTCTATAGGCCTTTAAGCAAAGTGTCCACTTGAGACAAAATGGTCTCGAGAGCAGTCTCGAGACCAGACTCACAAATGTATATGTGCCTGAGAGCACTCTCAGAGACAAACCGATGCGAGTATCAGACACTGCACGTGTCACAAGTGGACATGTTCAATCTTGCTCATGAGACTTAGTCACCAGTCTTCCGTCATTGTTTGAAGAGCTGAGACCCGACTGGAGACTTTTTATTTAAAATATTTGTTTAATTTTAATAACCAATTAATTTTTTAAAAATGAAAGATAATCGCGAGTGGACTGACGAGGAAGTGTTCAAATTAATTGAACTTTATGAGGAGGAAGAGTTTTTATTGAACGTGAAACATAAACTTTATAGAAATCGCGAAAAAAAAATGGCAATGTACGAAGAATTTGCTTCGAAATTTGAAAATTGCAGTGGAAATGAAATTCAGCGGAAGATCCATAACTTACGCAATCACGTATGTATAATCCTCTAAAATTATTATTAACATTACTATTTAAATTGACTTTTTAGTCAATAGTCAAATATATTTATTTTCAGGTTTCTCATGAACTGCAAAAGATAAAAAAAATTGAAGAGTGGTGATGGTGCTGATGACAGGCATGACAGTAAATGGAACTTTTTCACTGCATTACAGTTCATTTTACCCAACTTCACACCCACAACATCGACTTCAAACATGGTAAGTTAATATAATTTTTGCTATGTTTCATAATGAAATTTTATTTATCATAAAAATTACAAATAAAAAAAATTAAAATTAAACAAAGTGGTTAGGTACTAAATTTAAGCAATTAAACGATATTGCCACTGAACTTCACCTGCAGTTGTCATGAAGTATTCTTTAAACTCATCTCTCACATCTTTTTGAGAGATTGCATAATTTCGCTGCTGGCCTCTCTCTAGTGGAAAAAACGATCCTTGTGGTAGGGGTTCATTCCGCCATTCGCCATTTACAATTTCATGTGTATTAGGATCTTCAAAATCAACTGAACAATGGTTCAAATAATTTTTTGAAGTACATATTAAAAAGTTATGCAATGCACATATTGCCAGAGTAACATCTATTACTTTATTAGGTGCTAAATTTATTGGTTTTCGGATAACTCTGAATTTACTTGACATAATGCCAAATACATTTTCTATTATACGACGAGCTCTGCTTAATCTGTAGTTGAAAATTCTGTTTGGTGCAGGTTGATTTCGGTACCCGTAGGGCTTTAATATATACGATGTCAAAGCAAAAGCATCGTCAGCTACCATTATGTATGGCACTACCAAACATCTTTGGGGCAATGCTTCTGGTTCGGGAAGTGAAAATTGCTTGCTTTCCAAAGCATCGTGCAGGGAGCAGTTTGTAAAGACACCTCCATCAGAAATTCTACCATTGCAACCAACATCAACGTAAATTAATTTATAATTGGCATCTACGACTCCCATCAAAACTATGCTGTGTGTACCCTTATAGTTTTAGTAAAGGCTTCCACAGTTCTCAGGTGCCACCATTGTAATATGCTTTCCGTCAAGAGCTCCGAAACAATGTGGAAATTGCCATTTTAATTCAAATTGATCTGCATATTTCTTCAACTCTTCAGCACTTGAAGGATACTGAAATAAAAAAAATTTTACTTGTATTTTTTCTATTTTTCTATGCATAAAAATTGATACAACAAGTATATTAATTGCGCTTTTAACTTTTCAGAATAATATTCCCGAAAACATGAACATCTCACAGGATGAGTCCATACAAAATGAGCCCACACAAGATCAAAAAAAAAACGTATTAGCAAAGCAACATCAAGAACTCAAGAAGATGATAACATTCTGAAGGAAGCAATAGAAATTATGACGAAGCCAAAAGACGATTTCGATCGCTTTGGAGAATACGTAGCGTTGGAGCTAAAAAGTCTAAAATCGGATTATTACAGAGGAGTATTAAAAAGTGAGATTCGTAAAGCGATATTAAATATTTCTGATATGGACGAAAAATGCTACTGGTCCCCTGCATCCTCTTCAAGTGCAAGTACTTCATGCAGTACGCCAATTGCATCACCACCCATTGTTGTTAACAACTTTTCTCAACAAAATATTGAGACTCAAACAACCCAAGATTTTTTACAATAGTTCATATTCACTAATTAACATGCCTTAATTTGTAAAGTTTCTGTTATTATACTTCTATAATTAAAGTTGTTTTTAATTTATACATACCCTTAAATATTCTTCCTTTAAATGATGATAGATGGCTTTACACACTTCGGGAACTATTCTTCCTATTGTACAAGGTGGAATGCGAAAAAGGTATTGCAAACTACAATAAGCATCTCCTGAAAGTTCATTTCAATATAAAAATGTAATGTTCTAGAGAAAAATATTTGTACATTCGCTTGAAAGGCTTACCTGAAGCCAGAAAACGAAGTGTGACCATTAATCTATCATGGACTGGAATCGCATCACGTAACTTTGTGTCTTGCTTTACAATATCGTGTTTTATCAAATTTAAAACCAATTCAAATTGAACTGCAGACATCCTAATGAAATTTTTAAACTGTTGTGCATCTTCCAACCGCAACTTGTTCACAAGTGTTGAAGAAGCTCCCAATGCATTTCGTCGATCCACCCATTTTCTTACCCAACACGCCTTTTTTTTCACTTCCCGTTTTTTCATAATTTTATGCACAATTAGAAAGACTAGGATTTGGAGTAAATCCATTTTGAAAAAAATAAATCTCAAACTAGCAACCAAGTCACAGAATCGACTGAGACTTGAGAGTAAGCTCTCAAGTGTACACAAAATTTCCTGATCTCGAGACTGCAGTGACTGTCGAGTCTCCAACTGCTGTCTCGAGAGCGCAAGTGATTCCAAATGGACAACACTTCGGAACTAATCTCGAGACTTTCTCTCGAGACTTTGTCTCAAGTGGACACTTAGCTTTACACTTTCTGCCACAATAAAGGTATCGTTGACGTATCGGATGTTGTAGACTAATTTTCCATTAATTTTAATACGTGCCTCTTAACCAGAAAGAGCTTCTTTAAATACAGCATCCAAATAGTAGTTGACCAGAAGCGGAGACAAGACACATGTTCTCCCTTCAATACTGATTACCGCAGTTTGGTTCCATTATAGATTTTTAATAATTCTTATGCCTTTGCAGCACGGTTTGACTGTTGTCTAAAAGATCAAATAGCTTATAATGTCTCACCCTGTCAAATGCCTTTTCATAATCTACGAATCCTAGGCAAACATTTTTATTTATGTCTAAGCATTTTTGAATTAGAACGTTTACTGCAAGGAATGCTTCTTTAGTTCCCAAGCATAGAACATACTGGTCATAATTGTTTTTTTTGTGTTATCCATCCTTGTCTTGTTTGAAAGAGATTAATATGTGATAGCGCAATGTAGAAGTTATAACATTAGGATAAACATGAATTTTACAATTTAAATTAATGTGTAGTAGTGTAAAAAATACACTTGTTTATAAAGGAAATTAAGGGTGTACATCTACTATACTGCCTAAATAGTCTTTTTTATAGTTCTAAAAAATTATAGTATGCAGCATATGGGAAAAACATTTCTCTCACTTATGATGTATATAAACTGTACAATTCTTTTAAAACGTGGTACTTCCGTACTTACAGTGTATTATGTTGTAGGCTGATGAGCCACAAAAGGTGGAAGAAAAAGAATCGGATCATGCTTCCTCTAAAGATGAATCGTTACCAGAAGACAACTCGTCCTTATCAGAAAGTTTGTCAGAAAGTGACGAAGACTATGAATCACGCTCATCGAAAACTCTCTCAGAAACTGATGAGTCTGAATGTGGAAGCTGTCACATAGGCATTCCACCCGAAGTTAAACCAATATCAATGCCAATTGGAAAAACTATGCCGGACTCTTTTATATCCAAACGGTTTGCTATTTTTAGGAAAATTCCTCAAGACGATAAGACCCAGATGAAGATTCTGAGGCATATTCTGGAAGGTATGAGAATGTTTTGAGTATTTTTTAACATTTTGAGTTATCTAAACCCTCTAACTAAAAACTACCTACTATGAAACCCACACTTCCATTACTCTCATTGCGTTAGGTTAATGGTAGGTTTAATAAACTCCTGGACAAAATTAACGCAACAATCTGAAAATTAATTTATCTTTTTCTTATGTCAGTTTTTAAAGCTTATCGAGTATTTGAATAGTAGGCTATGCATATTTTGTTTCGTTGTTCATGACAGAAATCAAAACAATTCGTTTAGATTTACAGTTTTAAAGAATTTTTTAGAAGATAAACAATTTTCTGTAATAATGCGATAGATTTTCTTTAAAAGTAAGCTTATAAATTGTTCCCTTTTTCAAAGTAATATGTTTTTGTGGTAGACTGTTTTATTTTTGACCCCGAAGAATTAGAAAAATGAATCGAACAAGGAATTTAACTGAACACGAGGTAGTGCGAGCCTCAGTTTTATTGGGTGAGGGATATTATCAGAGTTATGTTGCCAATTTGTTAGGCAAACATCGTTCCACAATAAGTCGTATGGTAAGACGCTTGAATGAAGTAGGAACTTATTTTAGAAGGCTAGGGCAAGGGCGAAAACGATGCACTAGCGACCTAGATGAACGTTTTATAAGACTATATGCTTTAAGAAACAGGACTGTCAGTAGTTCTATAATAAGAAACGAACTCGAAGCTGTTCGCAATGTCACAATTTCTTCTAAAACAGTTAGAAGACGGTTTAATGAAGCTGGATTAAACAGTAGGAGACCAGCCACTGCGCCCTTGCTTACTACAGAGAACAGAGTTGCCAAGTTACATTTTGCTCAAAATCACGAAAACTGGTCTGTGGATGATTGGAAACAAGTTTTCTTCAGAGATGAAACTAGGGTTAGTCTAAAACATCCAGATGGTCGTGAGCGAGTATGGCGAAGACCAGGACAGAGGTTTGCTCCTTCTAAAACAGTTAGAAGACGGTTTATTGAAGCTGGATTAAACAGTAGGAGACCAGCCACTGCGCCCTTGCTTACTACAGAGAACAGAGTTGCCAAGTTACGTTTTGCTCAAAATCACGAAAACTGGTCTGTGGATGATTGGAAACAAGTTTTCTTCAGAGATGAAACTAGGGTTAGTCTAAAACATCCAGATGGTCGTGAGCGAGTATGGCGAAGACCAGGACAGAGGTTTGCTCCTTGCAATATCTCTGCAAGGATTCCATTCGACGGTGGCTCTGTTATGTTCTAGGGTGGCATCTGCTTTGATACTCGCACAGAGTTAGTTCCTGTCCGTACGAGATCCATGAATGCTGACTACTATCTTGACAATATTGTAATAGAACATGTGATGCCTTTCGGTCATTTTGTGGGGCCCAATTTCCTGTTTATGCAAGACAACGCTCGACCTCACGTGGCTAGGGAGGTACTCGATTATCTTAATCAAGTTGATATACCGATTATGCAATGGCCACCAAAAAGCCCGGATCTGAATCCGATAGAATATGTATGGGATCACCTTAAGAAAAATGTGAAACGTCATATACCTGCACCTAGAAACCTGAGGGAACTTGAAAATGCAGTTATCACAGAATGGGAGCAAATTCCTGAAGATTTATCCAAAATTTAATTAGAAGCATGCCTAGGCGCATAAACGCTGTCGTCCGAAGTAGAGGAGGCAACACACGCTACTAGTGTCCCAGATACACCATTAATTTTGCTACTAGTGTCCCAGTTTATTTTTTTCATTATTACATAATTTCAACGATTTTGCTGTTAGGTCTTAAGAATAATTTTAATTTGAATCTTATAAAGAAATTTGGTAGCTAATTCACTTTTAAAGTATCCGAATAAGTTTTTTCTAACTTTTAGTGTAACCAATGTTCATAAAAAATTATTAAAATTAATTCATTATAGAGATTTGTATGATTTAATATATTGTTGCGTTAATTTTGTCCAGGAGTGTATTTTCGATGATAGATGACGCCCTGATATCGGTCAATTAAAAAATGTAATCTATTCAAACCCTAAAAAGCTCCATTTAAGAGTATTACAAGCCGCAAAAAAAAAAACGACAAAAAGCACATAAATCTGTGATGAATGACTCGTGAAACTAGAGTGATTCATTTCAAGACGTGACAAGAGTTGCCTTGTAATTCACGCTAGGTTACTAAACAACATGCTGAAATTCACTGAATTCACTCATAGAAAATTACAAATTAAGGCCGATACTAAATGGCATCCCATGAGAAAGAGGCATTAATTTTCAACCAGTGCTTACCAATCCCCCCTTATCATATCAATACGTAAAAAGCACAAAAATATTCTATCAATTCATGATTTTGAATACGTATTTTTTGTGAGGCTCTCCGCGCATAAGTCACGATGGAAAATTTAACATCTTGTAACCAGTGGCGTAGCAGGTAGGTTACAGGGGTGGTCATATGGACACAAAAGGACGTTTCTTTAAGGAAAAAAAGAAAACACTAAAGGCTGCCTATACAGTGGGAGGGAGTGCAATCGACAACAAAGGGCCGTCAAGTGACAACCAAAGGGCAAATATCTTGATGAAAAAAAACGTTCTTGCACTGAATCTCTAAAAGCAGTTATGCAGCAAACTAAAAATCGATAACCGAGACATAGGATTTTTCATAAAAAAGAACCCTCTCTTAAGTCGATAACAGGAGGGTGAACATTTTTTACAAAAAGGAACTACCAATAAAAAAACAACCCTCTTTCTAAGGAATGCTATTTTCTACATCTATAAAGAAGAGTATATGCCGCCTTGCCCCCCTCGACCATAGATAATATGGTCCTAACAGTGTAAGTTAACGTGAAATATTTGATACTGTATATAACCTGCTTACCTGATTAAATAATTTAAAACCAACTACATTCCTTAACCTCAAGGTAGTTAAACTTCTAGATACTAAGGTATGGTACTTTTCAGATAATTTTGAGACTTGAAACAAACTATTATTTCCTTACTTTGGTGAGTACTGTCTGTCTGTATAGCCACAACACTTTCATTTATAGTGCAGTCAAAAAGGTCAAAATAATGAAGAGATAGGTATAGTTTATATACAGCAATATTATGATTTTATCCTCTCTGGGGTATCACCAGGCGTATTGTCCTGAGTTTTGGGCCTCGAAAAACGTGTGCTCTTTTGTTTATAAACCACTGGAGTTTACAAATCACGTTTTTTGAGTTTAAAATATGAATAACTCCGATTATATCAGTCCCATCGAGATAAACAAAAAAACTAAAATCTTCGTAATGAAATTTCCAACAAATTCTCGTTAGCTTTAAATCACTCAAATGTGTACTTAACCTACAAAATTGGAAAAACCGGCAAAAACCTGTTTTTTTTTCATTTTATCGTACAAGTCGACTACTTAGTCGACTTGTACGATAAAATGGCTGATCGCCGATTGGTCTCGACATCAGCTTTCCGTTTTAATCTTTTTTTTTATATTCGTTTATTAATGAAATAACAATAATTGACATTTTGAAAAAAAAATTGTTAACGAAAATGATTTTTTTTTAAAACAATAAAGGTCTTACGATCTGTACCAGATGTAGTAAAAATTTTTCAATTTTTTTTTTCAAAATGACTGAAAAAACGCAGTTGTTTTCATTTCATTAATGAATAAATGTAAAAAAACGGTTAAAATGGCTCCACAAAAAAATTTCGTCGGAAAGCTAGTGTCAAGAACTAAATTTTGAAAAAAAGATTCATTTTGAACCAAATGGCATAAAATGGCGGGCAATTCAAATTTTACATAACATTCAGCTGTGCCCACTGGGTTCAATATTTTTAAACCAATATTGTCTTCAGATAGCGTATCAGACAGCGTATCATAAAACGTATTTTGATGAAGCTAGACACCAAAAAGGCTTCAGGCGCTGACGGAATACCTGCCATAGTTCTCAAGAACTGTGCGAGGGAACTAACACCAGTTTTCTGTAGACTTTTCAACCTATCCTACAGAAAGGGAATATTTCCTTCCTGCTGGAAATGTGTCACAGTTCAGCCGATACCTAAAAAAGGCAAGAAGACCTTGCCAAATAACTACCGACCAATCGCACTACTCTCAATAATATCGAAAGTCATGGAAAAGGCTATCAATCAGCATCTTCTAAAATATCTTGAAGGATTCAACATTATTAGTGATCACCAATATGGCTTTCGTAAAAAAATAGATCAACAGGAGATCTTCTGACTTATGTAACACATGTTTGGAACAACGCAATTGAACACTTTGGAGAATCTCGAGCGGTTGCTCTTGACATATCCAAGGCATTTGACCGTGTTTGGCACGATGGGCTGTTGGTTAAGCTACGTTCTTATGGTATGTCTGAAAAGTTCTGTTTGTGGCTCTCATGTTTCCTCAGAGAGCGTTCTTTACGAGTGGCAGTTGACGGATTTCTTTCTAACACCTTCACTATCAACGCCGGTGTGCCCCAAGGTTCCATACTGTCTCCTACTCTCTTCCTCATTTATATTAACGATCTGCTGGAAAAGACCGAGAATCCAATCTACAGCTTTGCAGATGACAGTACGCTTATCTCTTCATTCACTTTGAACGCTCGGACATCGACTACTCAGACAAATATCCGCAGACAGCAGGAAGTCATTCAACTTAACAAAGACCTGGAAGAAATTCTATCTTGGGGTGACAGTAACCAAGTGGAATTTAACGCTACAAAAACCCAGGCGGCAGTTTTTTCTAAAAAAGTTAACGTTGCAGAACCCGACATAGTTATGTCGGGGCACTCCATCCCGCTAACATCGTCACTCAATCTGTTAGGCGTTAATTTGGGAGCAAATGTGTCCTGGCATGAACATGTTGCAGGCATAGCAAGAAGAGCTTCTCAAAAGTTGGGAATATTGTTTCGAACCAGAAAGCTTTACACTCCACAACAACTGTTAATTCTTTACAAAGCTCAAATTCGACCAACTATGGAATACTGCTCCCATGTTTGGAGCTCCGCTCCCAAACATACACTGCATTTGTTGGATTCTATCCAGAGAAGAGCTGTTCGTCTGATTGGACACCCGGAACTGACCGACGGCCTTAATTCGCTGGAACATCGAAGAACGGTTGGCGACTTGAGCCTATTCTACAAGTACTTTCATGGAAAGTGTTCGAAAGATGTGGCCCGTTTAATTCCTCCCAGAGCGGTGCATATTAGAAGTACACGTCGCGCTAATGCTTCACATCCGTATGAGGTTCAGCTTGTTACCCCTCGTACAACGCTTTTCAAGCAGTCTTTTATATGGAGAACATCATACCTTTGGAATGGTTTACCCAGGACTGTGTTTCCCATCGAGTACAATCTACAGCGATTCAAGAACTACGTGAATCGCTTTCTCCGCACACGTGTCGCTCCTGTAGCGCTTTAGGGACATCCCTGTAGCACGTGTGCTAGACCCATAAAAAAAAAAAAATTTTGCTACAAAAAAAAGCATATTTTCTGAAAGTTTCAAGCCGATCGGTTTAGTAAAATGAATGAAAAACAGTTTTTTGTCGTTTTTTTTTTTTCAATTTTTTAGGTTATGTACGCATTTGAGCGACTTAAAACTAAAGCGGATGTGTTGGAAATTTCATTACGAAGAGTTTGTTTTTTTTTGTCTCGATCCGACTTATATAACCGGAGTTATTCGCATTTAAAGCTCAAAAAAACTTAATTGTTTATAAACAAAAGTGCACAAGTTTTTCGTGGTCCCAAACTCAGGACAATATACCTGGTGATATCCCAAAGAAAATAAAATCATAATATTGCTTTATCTAAACTGTGCAATTTCAAATGCTTTTTTTACTGCACTATTAGACACATCTTGTGGTTTGTTTAAGGTATGGCAGAAGATGGATTCGCCCTAGCAAAACTCCCTCAAGTCTACAAGCTCCCCATCTTCAAATTATGGTTGAATATGCGAGCAGGTGTTTATTGGACATATGAAGATAGACTGAAATATTTCGATAAAAGTAAAGATCGTTGGAAGCACACTTCTCTTTGCTATAATCCTCCGAAAATAGAAAACATGCCGTTTACTTACGAACAAGCTAACAAAATGACTTGGAAGCATGCAAAACTTATTAGACGTTTGGCAACAGAAAGAATGAACTTATTCTACCGGTACATCAATTTTTAATTCTATTGGTAAAAAAAGAACATTACAACCTCTTTAATTCGAACATACAAACACAACATACCATAAGTTATCTGTAAATCATTTCTGCTTTTAGTAATAGTGTGAAGTTGAAATTCGAATTTTATAAAGTAATTCCTTCCTAATACACGACTATAAATACGAAACCAAAGCCTGTTTTACCAGGTTGTCCAGTCAGTAAAGAAACTGAAATAAACATTACCGTCAATCTTCTCATATTAAAGTTTCTAATAATGTGATATCAGTTCATATGAATTTTGTCAGTTAGCAAAACTATTATCGTGTCAAAGAACAATTTCGAAAAAGATTAAATTTATATATTATAATATAGAAGATATTGCAAAAATTGGTGGATTGCATATCTAATTGCACAACCTGACAAAATTACTATTTTTTGAAAAAAATAGCCTTTTCTAGATCATAACACCACCCACTATTCCCATAGTGCAGTCAAGTATGCCCGATAGCGTATCATAAAACGTATTTTAATGAAACTAGACACCAAAAAAGCTTCTGGCGCTGACGGAATACCTGCCACAGTTCTCAAAAACTATGCGAGGGAACTAACACCAATTTTTTATAGACTTTTCAACCTATCCGGCAGAAAGGGAATATTTCCTACCTGCTGGAAATGTGCCACAGTTCAACCAATACCTAAAAAGGGCAACAAGACCTTGCCAAATATCTACTGACCAGTCGCACTGCTTTCAATACTATTAAAAGTCATGGAAAAGACTATCAATCAGCATCTTCTAAAATATCTTGAAGGATTCAACATTATTAGCGATCACCAATATGACTTTCGTAAACATAGATGAACAGGAGATCTTCTGACTTATTTAACACATGATTGCAACAACGCAATTGAATACTTTGGAAAATCTCGAGCGGTTACTCTTGATATATCCAAGGCATTTGACCGTCTTTAGCACGATGGACTACGCTCTTATGGTATGTCTGAAAAGTTCTGTTTGTGGCTCTCATGTTTCCTCAGAGAGCGTTCTTTACGAATGGTAGTCGATGGATTTCTTTCTAACACCTTCACTATCAACGCCGGAGTGCCCCAAGGTTCCATACTGTCTCCTATTCTCTTTCTCATTTATATTAACGATCTGCTGGAAAAGACCGGGAAACCAATCTACAACTTTGCAGAAGACAGTACGCTTATCTCGTCATTCACTTTGAACGCTCGGACATCGGCAACTCAGACGAATATCCGCAGAGAGCAGGAAGTCATTCAACTTAATAAAGACCTGAAAGAAATTCTATCTTGGGGTGACAGTAACCAAGTGAAATTTAACGCTACAAAAACTCAGGCGGCAGTTTTTTCTAAAAAAGTTAACATTGCTGAACCCGACATAGTTATGTCGGGGCACTCCGTTCCTCTAACATCGTCACTCAATTTGTTGGACGTTAATTTGGGAGTAAATATGTACTGGCATGAACTTGTTGTAGGCATCGCAAGAAGAGCTTGGGAATATTATTTCGAACCAGAAAGCTTTACACTCCACAACAACTGTTATTTCTTTACAAAGCTCAAATTCGACCAACTATGGAATACTGCCCCCATGTTTACGGCTCCGCTCCCAAACATACACTGCATTTGTTGGATTCTATTCAGAGAAGAGCAGTTCGTCTGATTGGAGTCCCGGAACTGACCGGCACGGCGGCCTTGATTCGCTGGAACATTGAAGAAAGGTTGGCGACTTGAGCCTATTCTACAAGTATTTTCATGGAAAGTGTTCGAAAAATGTAGCCCGCTTAATTCCTCCCAGAACGGTGCATATTAGAATTACACGTCGCGCTAATACTTCACATCCGTATGAGGTTCAGCTTGTTACTCCTCGTCCAACACTTTTCAAGCAGTCTTTTATATGGAGAACATCATACCTTTGGAATAATTTGCACAGGACTGTGTTTCCCACCAAGTACAATTTACAGCGATTCAAGAACAACGTGAATCGCTTTTTCTGCACACATGTCGCTCCTGTAGCGCTTTAGTGACTTCCCTGCAGCACGTGTGCTAGACCTATAAAAAAAATTTAAAAAAGAATTATCGCTGATATGAACTACTTATTGTCTAAATTAAATAACTTGATATTTTTAAGATAATTGCTTCAAAACGAAAACGGAACTAAAATATAGTATTACAAACATATTTTCAAGGCTTTGCTTAGTGACCTCGTTTATTTCTACTCCCATTTTCTTATTTTCTTTTGCGACACGATTCCTTTTGACTTTATGGTCGATTCTTATATTTAAATACATTTTACCAAAATTTAAAATAATTTGACAATTTAAATATACCTTTACCAAGACTAGTACAACTTGTGGTTTAATCTAAAACTACTGAAAATAGACAAAGTCCATATTTCAGCAGTATACCAACTGTTCTCTTATTTGTCACTTCGTCCGAGACACGGTTTGTTGTAACACGGCTCATTAGTCAGGCTAGGATCGACAAACAAAAAAACAGAATTTACTAGTCCTTATCCAGGTACTTACGGAATGTAAGATACAACGAATTGTACCAAGTACACACACTTACTACTCCATCGTAGGCTGACACAGCAGCCGCAAGCCGGCAGTGTGATTGACAAAGACAACCCTTCAACGCAGGCCGCGCGGTTTTCGAGGGATCCTCTTCAGGCATGTGGTTTAATGTAAAACCACTGAAAACAGACAAAGGCCATATTTTAGCTACTGTTCTCTTATTTGTTAATCCATCATCCATCCCGAGTCGCGTCTCGCCGTTGGTTATCAGTTGGGCTAGAATCCTTATCCAGGTACTTACAGAACGTAATGGTACAACTTAATTCTAAATCTATATATATATATATATATATATATATATATATATATATATATATATATATATATATATATATATATATATATATATATATAGATATATAGATATATATATATATATATATATATATATATATATATATATATATATATATATATATATATATATATATATACATATATACATATATATATATATATATATATATATATATATATATATGTATATATACATATATATATATATATATACATATATACATATATACATATATATATATATATATATATATATATATATATATATATATATATATATATATATATTGTGGGTGCTTCTGTTTACAGAAACTTACCTGTGTTAAACGGTTGCTCTTATGTCACACTACTAAATATATCTTTTTTTTAAATTTATTTTTGGACACCACCTATTTTTATTCAGTAACTGTGTTTGCCTATCATAAAAATAGGGAATGCTAGGTCCTCCAAACGTTTTTAAAATTAATAGAGTTGAAGTGTCATTATACTAGACGATAAAACAGAGAAATTAACAAGACACATTTATTTCTACGTAACATATTTATCAGACCCGGAATAGTACTAAAACAATATTAAAATATGAAACTGTGATAGAATTAAAAGAAATATATATATATATATATATATATATATATATATATATATATATATATATATATATATTCATTGTTAGACGAACGGATTGAAACCCGGAATTTTAATGTATTACATTCCACCATCCGTGAAAATCTCCATAGTAACATATATATATATATATATATATATATATATATATATATATATATATATATATATATATATATATATATATATATATATATATATATATATATATATATATATATATATACATATATATATATATATATATATATATATATATATATATATATATATATATATATATCTAAAATGCCATCTCATACGGAGATGGCATTTTAGAAAGTTATATGCTTATCTTTTCAGAAACCTAAAACAAGTTACCGTAGACACTGGAAGAGAATTTTTTGCCCCTACATATTCTTACGAATTTCCTTCACTTGGCTGGAGAGAGTGTGCCTTTGCTTATTTACCAGCTAAGCAGACGGATGTCTTTCCCTACAAGATCATTCAAGTACACGAACAAAAAGGGGTTTCAGATTCAAAAAAAATGCATTGCTATTGTTAATATTCTTTTTTAAAAAAACTATACTCGCATTAAAAAGGTTAGTAAAATATTTTTAGAAATCCAAGTTTTATTTACATTAAGCAGTAGTTATGAGATTCCACGAACTCACATTAAAATTAAGCATTAAAATGTAATAAGAGATGAAATAATTTCGAATAATTGCGAGATAATAGAATTGGATAAACACTATCAATGAGAATAAAACATTAAATGTTTAATAAAATTTCCACTTTTATTGATTTTTATACTTGACATGTGTTTCGCTAAAACATTACCTTTATCAAAAGTATGGGTATAGAATGAAATAAACATTTTTCTATACCCATACTTTTAATAAAGCTAACTTTTGAGCGAAATACATTTCAAGTATAAAAAATTAATAAAAGTGGAAATTTTAGTAAAAATTAAGTGTTTTATTCTTATGGAATATGAATTACCATCAAGTAACGTCCGAGTCAGTTAATTATAAACACTATCCTCAGCTAACGAGACTATGTTGATCACAGAGAACGAAGACGATGTTGTGATGTCACTTTCCTCACGAAACAAAATGAAAAAAAACGGTAAAGATTTACCAAGGTTAACAGTAAATTAATCCACCAGTTGCTCATAAGATTCCACGAGCAAGAAGCAAATGAACTTGTATAGGCCGTTTCTAGAAGTTTTTTTGATAATTTTAAATCATCTTTGTTGTCTACGATTTTTCAGCCATAAAAAGATAAAAGCAATAGCAAATAAGGGTGATTTTATCCTCTCTGGGGTATCACCAGAAGTATTGTCCTGAGTTTTCGACCTCGAAAAACTTGTGCTCTTTTGTTTATAAACAATTTAAGTTTTCAAAATGCGTTTTTTGAGCTTAAAATGTGAATAACTCCGGTTATATACAGGTAAGTCGGATCGAGACAAAAAACAACCTCTTCGTAATGAAATTTCCAACAAATCCTCGTCATTTTAAGTTACTCAAGTGTGTCCATAATCTACAAAATTGAAAAAACAGCCAAAAAAATTGTTTTTCTTTTTTTCATTTTATTGTACAGATCAACTAAGTGAATCGATCTGCATGAAAGTTTCAGAAAATATACCTTTTGTTATAGCAAAAATACTCTGAAATTTTAGTACAAAAATATCGGACCCAGTGGGCACAATTGAATTTGTTATTTAAAATTTGGAATTGCCCACCGTTTTATGCCATTTGGTCCAAAATGGATCTTTTTTTTTCAAAATTTAAGGCTCGACGCCAGTTTTCCGATACTATTAAAAAAAATTTTTTGGAGTCATTTTAACCGTTTTTTTTACATTTGTTTATTAATCGAATATATACACACACAATAAAACAAATGCGTTTTTCGGTACCATTTTGAAAAAAAATTGTTAACGAAAATATCTTGTCTGATTTTTCATTTTTTTTTTTCAAAATTACCTAAAAAACGCCTTTGTTGTTATTGGCTTAATAAACAAATGTAAAAAACAAAGGTTAAAATGACTCCAAAAAATTTTTTGAATGAAATTGGAAAATTGGCATCGAAACCCAAATTTAAAAAAAAAAGATCCATTTTGGACCAAATGGCATAAAATGGCGGACAGTTCAAATTTTAAATAACAAATTCAATTGTGTCCACTGGGTTCAATTTTTTTGTACCAAAACCAGGGTAGTTTTGCTGTAACAAAAGGCATATTTTCTGAAAGTTTCAAGTCGATCGGTTCACTTAGTAGACCTATACAATAAAATGAAAACAAAAACAGATTTTTATCTGTTTTTTTTTTTTTTTTTTTTTTCAATTTTGTAGGTTATGTACGCATTTGAGCGACTTAAAACCAACGAGGATTTGTTGCAAATTTCATTACGAGGAGTTTGTTTATAAACCAAAGAGCACAAGTTTTTCGAGGTCCAAAACTCAGGATAATACTCCTGGTGATACCCCAGAAAATTCTAGATATTATTTGTCTAACATACCATATGTCTAAATTGAACTGTTTTGGAATTATTAATATTTGAAATTAAGGAGATCAAATTAAAAAAAAAAAATTAAGCTGGCTTGTGTCAAATATTTACTGTCAAGTAATAATTTATTGACGAAAACGTTTATTGCTGCATTTTGTGAAACTGCAATTTCGTAATTTCATAATGGTACATTTAACAGAAACTGAAAAAATCACTTTGTTAATGATGTTTGGTTACGGAGACCGTAGGAGAACACAACAGAAGGTGTGTGATCTTTTTAACGTCGAATATCCGAACCGAGAACCTATTACCCAATCCGTAGTTAGCAAAACATTAAAACGATTTAGTCAATCAGGTTAAGGATCGTTTTAAATCTGGACCTCCAAAAGTTAAAACAAGCGATGATATTTTATTGGAAATTACAGAAAATCCCCATACAGCCACTCGTTAGCTTTGCCTAGACCACAACATAAGTACCTTAAGTCGTATACTGAATGACGAAAAATTGCATCCATACAAACCCATTCTATTGCAAGAATTATCTTAAGATGATTACAATAGACGCGTTGAATTTTGCGAGGTCATGATGGAACGAATCAATAATGGTCCTAACCTAATTCATAACATAACTGCCGGTACTGGTCTACTGAGAATCCCCACTGGATAATCGACAGTCATTCTCAAAGACTACAAAAGATAAACGTGTCAGCAAGGATTTGTGGATGTCATATCATTGGTCCCTTTCTTATCGATGGAAATCTTACAGGACAGCGGTATTTACAGTTTCTCCTAGAGCAAGTTATTCCAACTTGTGCAGGTCTTTTCCCCGATGAAAATAATCTGGATACCCCTAACACGTATCTGTGGTATTAACAGGACGGAGTACCTCCTCACTATGAAATCAATGTGCGTAGATATTAGGATGCGATTTTTCCTAATCGATGGATAGGCAGAAGAGGTGCTGTAGAATAGCCTGCAAGGAGTCCGGACCTTACGCCACTCGATTTTTTTTATGGGGTCATTTGAAAACCAAAGTTTACCGAAGTCGACCTGAAACTGCAGAGGATTTACAACAAAGAATTAAATATGAGGTAGTACAGATCACCCCGGATTCTCTGCAAAACTCTGTTCAGGCTATTTATGACAGATTGGGTCATTGCCTCGCTGTTAACGGTAGACATTTTGAGCAATTGTTACCTTAAAAATAAACCTAGAATATTTATTAATAGTTTTTTTGTCTTTTTTTATTGCAAATTTCAAATGACAATAATTCCAAAACCGTTCAATTTAGACAGATGGTATGTTAAAGAAATAATATCTAGAATTTTTAGTAGGAATCAAAAATAAAATAATATACAGGACTTTCCATTTAAAAAAATCAAGATGCCGTAATTTTCTCGAACTGACAGTTCAAAACATTTCGTACATATGAGGCACTCTGTATATATATATATATATATATATATATATATATATATATATATATATATATATATATATATATATAAGAAAGAGGAAGGACAGTAACAGGGCACTGGCAACAAACAATCCTAAGTTTAACTACTGGGAAACGCCCTTATAAGGAGAAGAGATGAGCAATCAAAGATCTAAAGGCTCTAGTATCTGCTTTTTATTTTTGTTATTGAGCTTTCGCTGCCTAATGGTAGCTTCTTCTGGATTCTAAAAATGCAAACCAGGTACAGAAAATAAACCAAAAACGTTCGTTTTTAAAATGTGTTTCAATGAATTGTAAGACTGTATGAGAAATTACTTAAAAAAAAATTTAGCAGTTAATTCATCTCTGGTGAAGACAATAAAAATTTGCATTTTTGTTGGCCAGGTAGTAGGTATGATTACAAAAAACATGATAAAAGGACACAAGTATTAAAATAAAACATTGTCAATAAACATTAATCAAAAACACTTTTTAAGACAGAACACAACTGTAAGAAACACCATGATGTTGAAATGGTACTCCATTTTAATTCTTTTTTTCTGATGTCCAGTTTAGTAACTTATTTAGTGATATTTGAGTCCCAACCGGATATTGTTGGTAGTCTATGTCGTCATCAGGTCGACAAAAAACCATAAAAAAATTGAAGTTAGGGATGTGGTAAATTCTTTTGATGGATGCTACTATTAGATAAATTATTTATTATTAATGATATTTATTTTTCAATTTTAATTTTATAACAAAGGGACTTAAATTTGATGAATGTTACTATTAGACGAGTTATTTATTATTAATTATATTAATTCTTTAATTTTATAACAAAGGGACTCATAGGCTAGTTTAAAATATTTGAAAGAGAATATTAATACTGGATGTTATTTATTATTTGTCATATTTAATTTTTAATTTTTTTAATTTCAACGAGAAGACATAGAAAAGTAATTAGTAATAAAAAGCAGAAATAACAGAAAGAGAAAAGAAAACGTCAACTTTACTGGAAACTAATTTTTACATAAAAATCGTTCTTTTTCATTGGTTTGGTATGGTTTTGTGTTAACGAATAGGTATACATGGACCTCAATCCTTCTGTCTTTTTTGTGATTGAGATTATTTTTACAAGTTTTTATGTAACAAATTTCCAAGAAACTTCTTCTGAAGTAATTAGTCTCAACATCCAGAATGAAGCTGTTGTTATATTGTAGTCTGTGATCTGTATTATTTACGTGTAAGCTCAAGCTAGTTGCGTTAGGTTTGTGTTTACTATTACTTTTGTGTAACGCTAATCTCTTAGAGAGCTTTTGTGAAGTTTCTCCAACGTAAACCAAACCACATTGACATCGAATGCCGTACATTATATTAGATGTTTGCAAAGTATCGGTTTTATCTTTTAAATTGGTATAAAAACAATTCATTCTTTTTATGTTGTAATTAGCAATCTTAATGTTTGTATTTTTAAAAAGATAAGACCAGGACTGGGAAAGACCTTCTATGTATTGTAACTTTTCTACTTTAATCTCGACATTAGTGGTGACAGTTGGATTGATTTGAAGGGGGGGTCTTTGAAAATTCTTTTTTAATTAGAGCTTTAGGATAGTAATTGTCCAACAAGATGTTTTCCAACAGTTTTACATTTTTTTCTTTAAATGACGGGTGGCAAATCTTATCTATTCTGTTTTTTAATCCTCTGATGATGTCCAGTTTCTGTTTTATAGGGTGATAAGAATGGAATGGGATATATCTACCCAAACTTGATATTTTCCTATACCAGTCAAGTTTGACTGTATTATTTTCAGAGCGTACAACCCTAGTATCCAAAAACGGAACAGCACAGTCAGTCTCCTCCTCAACAGTAAATACTAATTTATTATTGAAAGAATTGTAAATATTAAGAGTGCTCTGTACACTTCCGGCTAATATTTACTATTCTTTCAATAATAAATTAGTATTTACTGACGTCAGAAAAAAAAAAAAATTTAAATGGAGTACCATTTCAACATCATGGTGTTTCTTACAGTTGTGTTCTGTCTTAAAAAGTGTTTTTGATTAATGTTTATCGACAACGTTTTATTTTAATACTTGTGTAACTCTCTAAGTGTCCTTTTATCATGTTTTTTGTAATCATACCTACTACCTGGCCAACAAAAATGCAAATTTTATTGTCTTCACCAGAGATGAATTAAAATTTTTGTAAGTAATTTCTCATAGTCTTACAATTCATTGAATCACATTTTAAAAACGAACCTTTTTGGTTTATTTTCTGTACCTGGTTTGCATTTTTAGAATCCAGAAGAAGCCACCATTAGGCAGCGAAAGCTCAATAACAAAAATAAAAAGCAGATACTAGAGCCTTTAGATCTTTGATTGCTCATCTCTTCTCCTTATAAGGGCGTTTTCCCAGTAGTTAAACTTAGGATTATATATATATATATATATATATATATATATATATATATATATATATATATATATATATATATAGAACGAAGAAATAATATACAGGGTGTTCCATTAAAAAAATTGTGTCATATGTCGCAATTCGCGATTATTAGGTTTTTTAACTCCGTAAAAAAATTCTTTAAAAACGCTACAATTTGTGCATTAACCATTTTCAGGCCAATTAAACGGATGGTCCATATCAATCATCCTATACATGCAGTCATATTGATATTTTTTTAGCTTCGGCGGTATTTATACATACAAACGTATTTTGTTTATTAAAAAACATCGGCAGAAGTTTAGGTATCTAAAAAGGGAACTTATACCAAAGGCAAGCTCTCAGTTTATCCATAGGACTCATTAACAAATACTCGTCCAGTATTTCTATAATTACTACCCTCTGGTATAAAACTCACCGGTAACTTTAAGTAGTTTAATAGGAAAAATAATATGCAGTTAAGGAATATCTTGGTGCTAAACTTATTTGATATTATATTTATACAAAGTATTAACTTAATTAAGTCCGTCTTGTTGGTTTGAATTATTTTTAATGTTTAGTATATTTAATTTGTTATAACATTTTTACGTAATTAAAACTTTATAAATTTCTTCGCAAATTTGTGTTCAAATTATTACTATAAATATATTTTTTCTAATTAATATTTACTTAATTTAATGCTAAAAATACCAAAATTTGATGGCACCGTACATATGATCAATTACTAACGCAAAGGCCCGACTCTGGCCGGAGTCTATTTGTCAGTTTAAATGATATAAAGTTTGTCAATATTTCATCACATATTGGACAAAAATAACACGTATCTAAACCGCGTTCCTAGGTCATATTTTTACTCCATCTCGGGCCAGTGCACTATCATCACTACCAGGGTGTTAAAGTGGTATGGGGTTGTAGACGGCGGCATCGATCCCGCCACTACCGCCTCCGGGTGCAACTAACTGCAGGTCGTCGGCCGTGGCCGAGGGGCATCGCCCCAGACTACACCAAGTGCACGGATGCGGCCGTCGCCGTCGGTCGGTGCAGACGATGCCCTTACGACACTCCTTCATGGAAGAGTGACATAATTGTAATTGGTGCAATAACAAGGAAAAATGTCAGGTGGGAAGTCAGAAGGGTCTTTACTTAGGTCGGTAAAAAATATATAGCGTGTCCATGAAATCTGGAATAAATTTGTTTAATACATTTCCCAGCATAAAATTTGCAACATGTGCGGCAAATATTTATCATTCATTTTACAGAACCTTCATTTCATAATGAAAATTTCTGGATTTTCCCAAAGCTAATTTACTATTAATATATTAAATGGAAAATGTGTTAAAGAGGACGGCTGAAGAATAAAAAAATGTTAAACTTGAAAAACTAAAATTTCAAAAATTTAAATTTTGTAAAATAAGGTACCACCTAAACAAGGGGAAGAAATTTAAGGAAAGTTTTGAAATTTGTGTAATTTATTTTTTAAAGTTCGGGGTCTATTTATTTTCTTATAGTTTAGTACTGTGGGTAAGATACTTAACATATTATTTATTTTAATTAAGTTTAAGGATAAGGAGTTTGTAAAAAATATGTATGACTCTGTCACGAGATACTGCCAAAAAAAAAAGAAACGATATATGGTAAAGGCGGTTTAGAGAAAGAAAAGAGACTTACTATGTACCAGGTGTATAAGTATGAAATGCGGTTTTTTTTCTAAAAATACATGTTAAATTCGGAAGAATGATAAAAAGTGCTTTATTCAAAGTATATCGCATGCTATATTCCCATCTTTCGGGCAATTTGTGAATACCAAGCCAGTAAAAATCTTCCCTTTTTGCTGCGAAGCATTCATCAAGCCATTTTTTTCACATCTTTATACGAATCAAAGCGCTGCTCAGCAAGTGCGTGACCCATCGATGCAAACAAGTGGTAATCGGAAGGAGACAAGTCTGGTGAGTAAGCCGCCTGGAGTAGAACTTCCCAGCTGAGTGCTTCCAATGTGTCGTGAACTGGTTTTGCCGTATGTGATGGAGCATTGTCATGAAGAAAAATGACTTCGTGTTGCTTCTTTCGGTATTCTGGCCTTTTTTCAAGCAGCGAACGGTTCAAATCGGTCAATTGTTGTTGGTAACGTTCAGTATTAACCGTTTCCCCAGGTTTTAACAACTCATAACAGACCACGCCCCTCTAGTCTCTCCAAATACAGAGCATCGTCTTTCTGCCAAAGCGATTCAATCTTGCGGTCGATGTGGATGGTGCGCCTGGATCTACCCATGATTTTTTGCGCTTGGGATTCTCAAAATAAATCCACTTTTCATCCCCTGAAACTATACGATGCAAAAACAAACAAACTTCCTTTTGTACCGAGCGAGCAAAATGTCACACGTGTTTTTGCGCTTTTCCATTGGCCTGTCGTTCAACTCATGTGGTACCCATCTAGCGGCTTCTGAATCTTTCCCATCTCTCGTAGCCGATTGGAAACAGCTTGTTGACTAACGCCCAATTACTCGGCGAGTTGTTTTTGTGTTTGCGAATCATCTTCGTCCAACCATGCTTACAATTCCACATCTTCGTATTTTTCTGGCGGTTTTCCACGTTCCTTGTCTGCAACATCGAAATCACCACTTTTGAAACGCCGAAACCATCGTTCACACGTATCTTGCGATGGAGCATGTTCACCATAAGCTTCTCGAAGTAATCGGCATGATTCAACAGCGGTTTTCTTCAAATGAAAACAAAAAATTAATGCTGTCCGCGAATGCTCCTTGTTCGGTATAAATTTCGACCTATTGAACACAACAACACAACACTATGCACACACTTTTCCAATTTATCACTCGTGCGCGTCTGAAACTTGTTGATGAGACAACAAAATGGCGCAGTGTCAAATCGTTATAGCACAAAATGTTGTCTGAAATCCGCATTTCATACTTGTACACCTAGTATTGCGATAGACTGCGTTTGTCAAGTGCGGTATATATTATGTAAATATACATACGTATATACATTGTTGAAATTTAGTATATTATACTCTATTTATTTGAAAGTGATAACAAAAAATCGTCTAGAATTATGCAAATTAGCATCAAGCAGTAATAAGGGCCCCAGAGTTTTACCTACATTTTACCTGTAATGTAGCAGTTCAACAACTGTATTCGAATACCATCTGCCATCGGTCTAATATTCGCAGTTTCTTATGTTTGAATACAATAGGAAAACGACCCTTTTTTGTTGTTTGGGGCTAATTAGTCTGAAATAGTTCTGGCCAGTGGTGTTGCGCCTGGGCGTAAACGTAGTATAAATGAAATTGTTTAAACATTTAGTAGAAAAAAATAATATTTTATAATGAAACATTATTAATTAAAAAATGTACAAATTAGGAAGTCAAACAAATATGAAAAAAGTGTTACCAATCTTTTAACTCCGACATGCTTGAAAAACTATCATTGTCCGACTCATTTGAATTTACATGTATAATTAAAGGTTCAACAATGGCATCCACTGTCATGTCCACGGTTGACATTTTATCTTCCACTCTCAATATCATACATGCTCGACGCATTTTCACCAATTTTCTGTGAACATATTAGATATGGCATTCTAAAAAAGGTTTTGTACGTTTGCTAATTTATAGGTCGTATTATTCCTGGCGACTTCGCCTTTAACCTGCGCCCATATAAATTCTATGAGATTGAGCTCGCAATGATTTGGTGGCAGGCGATAAATTACATTTTACGTATTACATTTGTTTGCCATTTCGTCGATGTAGTAGAGAAAGCTTCATTGAATGCTCGTCGAGCATTTCTGATATTCTAATATTGCCAAAATTTCTTGGCTGTGTACCCTTCATTTATCCACGTCTCATCTAAATAATATATCCTTTTCCTTCAGAGCGAGCTTTTCTAATTTCCCTTAAATAGTTGCTTCTCTACTTTCTATCAACAAAGATTTTCTTTCACACTTTTTCCAATAAAAATTCATACCTTTTAAAACACTCCATAGTTTTATTCTACTCATTATCGGTATTTCTGGATGGCTTGTCGCAGCCTGCAGGATCATATCCAATGTTGGGATTCTTTTTTCCATAAAAAATCATGAACAATATACCTTACTTTTGTGTTGTCAGTCAGGTGAGGTTCTTTCTGCCTGGTCTCTTTACTCTACTCCCTCCTCTTCTTCTCTTAAAATTCTGTGACTGTACCAACTCCGGTAATTAAGGAACATTTTGTCACACAATCGTCCACACTTATATCACAATTTTGATCGTTTTTAAAGTAGTCAAATACATTATTAATAAAACTTCTTTACAAAAGAGCATTGTTACCTGAAAAATACCTGGGAATAAATAGCACGCCTCTTTTATAGGACTGCCAGTCAATCCACGGCCATTTTTATTACTATCAGTTTCAAATAAATAGATTATAGACTAACCTAACTAACGATTTCAAAGCAAGAAAATATTTTCTTGGATTTAAATATTTATTTATTTATTTAAACATTCAGGATGCGGACAGAATATATGTCCCAAAGTTGAAACAGTAATATATTGCTGTCAAATATAACAAAAACTACATTTTCACATTTCATTTATTGACAACTATCTAGTCTATAACTATAACTATTATATAATGATATTTTGGAACATGATTAACAATTTAGATCTTAAAAGTATATACATGGCAGGGATCTCATTAATTTAACCTAGATGAGGGATTTATGTAAGTATATTGAGAAAACTTGAGATATTTCAACTTAAGATATTTCATGAAGATAAACTTAAAATTAAACCTAATACTAATTTAGGTTAACTTAAGCTAATCCGGAGTCAGGGGGTCGCTGGGTCTTGGCAGACGACGGCGGGCATGGCGTGGAGGAAGGCGGTAGGCGATCATAACTGTGGGGTTGGGGTGGCTCTGTCAATGAATTTAGTCTTGGCGTTTCTGATGATGGATTATGGGCATCTAAAGGTCTCGCTGAAGTTGGGTGTTGCGTATGAACCATGGGACTTTGGCGATGACACGGAGGGCCTTGTTTTAGATGGTCTGGAAGGAGGATCTGCGGATGCGTGACATCTGGCATCATGCTGAGCTGGGGTAAGTCAGTACAGCTCGGATGATCATCTCATAGATTGTCGACTTGTTGCGAGTTGACAATTTACTGGACTTAAGTAGTGGGTAGAGCTTGCCGAGGAGTGGGTTGGCTTTTTTGGTGGAGACGGTAGCCTGGTCCTTCCATACTAGCCGCTTGTCGTAGTGGAGGCCCCGATATTTGACCCTGTATGACCATCGGAGTCAGGTTCCTTTGAAGGTGAGGCTTTCGGGCGGTGAATGCGGGCCTTTGAAAAAATGATTGCTTGGGTCTTCGCTTGGTTGAACTGGATTTTTCAGTGTATGAACCTGGGGACTAGCATGTTGAGATGGCGATGGAGGCGCCTGGTGATGATCGTGGTCGACTTGGTGGTGGCTGTGATAAACTAATATTATTTTATATTAATAACAGTTTTTATGTTCTAACTTGAAAACTCTTACCCTAAAGTTATGTGCCTGTAAAACAATAACATTGTTTTAAAATATATTAAGGGTGTTCGAAAAGGCTGGTAGATGAGACTTTTACAAAATATTAAACGTGTCCGAATTAAAAAATAAAAAGTACTGAATGCTGCTTTACGTGATCCAAGGAATCATCTATTTCAACATAATATAGTAGACTTTTTTCATAACATCCAGTATTTAATGTGTTTTATATTTAATATTAGCAAAATAGGTTTAGCAGCATTAAAAAAAAACTTTTGGGTTTTATTGATTTTGTATTAATTGTCATCATCATTAATCAGGTTTTTTTATAGTGTTTTTCATCTTCCGATTCCCAGTTTTCATCCCCTTCGATCTTTCCAATCTCCGGGTCTTAGATTTCTCTTTGACATTGCCTTCTGAACACCTCCAAGCTATGTTGCTCTTGGTCTCCATTCTTTTCGCTTGGTACCTACTTTAGAACCATCTTTGGTATTCAGTGTTCTTCCATTCACGTATCCGTACCATATAAGTTATCGTTAGAGTTGATTGATTGGTCCGTTACTTTGTGACAGTACATTTTAACAATAAAACTACTTAATTACTTTGTTAACTGTCACTAAATATATTTGTAAAGATTTTACAATTGCGTTATCGCGATTTCGTAGTACAATTACATTGTCAAACGCCTAACTAAGACTAAAAGAAATTTTTGATATTTTATGTTTATATTTTGACCAGATTTGGGTGTATTGGTAGTAAAACAGTTGGAACAGAACGGAATTTGCTACGTCTTATTGACTATTCAGTAAATTTATATTATGGTCCTTTGAATGTCTGTAAATTTCTATGGATTCTAAGAAATTGAGTTTTGACCTTTTAGATGCCTTATGGAGTATTTGTAAACAATTGATATTGGGAAAACTATGGCCTGTTTCTAAGAAATGTTTAGCAAAGTGTGATTTTTCATTTTTTAGCCTATAAGAGGCACTGTGTTCTGCGAATATTGTTTTGAAATTCTGTCCCGTTTGGCCTATGTAACAGCTATGGTATCGCACTCTCGACAATTAAATTTTTAAACCCCTGATTTATTGTGTTTATTAGTTTTATCTTTGGCATTGAAAAATATATTGGATAATTTTTGAGCGGGTTTTAAAGCTATTCTTGTTTTTTTTCCGTCCGTGAGAACTTGGGATTTTTTATCAGAGATAGGGCCAAAATATGTCAGAGGTATGAATGTTTTCTTTTCTCGGTATTCTTTTACGGGATTTGTTTGTTTTCGTTTACGACTTATTAAGGTATTAATTATTTCACGTTGGAAGCCGTTATTGAGTGCTATACTTTTGATTGTGTCCAGTTCTTTTTTTAAATTATTTTTACTAAGAGGGATATTAAAGGCTCTATGGAACATAGATTTATAGGCTGCAAGTTTATGGGAGTTAGGGTGTATTGAGTCAGCTAGGATGGTGACATCTGAAAAGATTGGTCTGCGGAAGATATCGAATTCTAGTCTATTTTCCTTCTTTTAAATTGTTACATCTAAGAAATTTATTTTATTATCTGTTTCCTTTTCCAGTGTGAATTTTATGTTGGGTGTATATTATTTAAATAATTTAAAGTAGAATTAGTTCAATATCATTTCCATGAAAACCCGCTCAATAATTATCCAATATATTTTTCAATGCCAAAGATAAAACTAATAAACACAATAAATCACGAGTTTATAAACTTAATTGTTAAGAGTGCAATAGCTGTTACATAGGCCAAATGGGACGGAATTTCAAAACAAGATTCGCAGAACACAATACCTCTTATAGGCTTAAAAAGGAAAAATCACACTTTGCTAAACATTTCTTAGAAACAGGCCATACTTTTCCCAATATCAATTGTTTACAAATACTCCATACGGCATCTAAAGGGTCAAAACTCAATTTCTTAGAATCCATAGACATTTACAGACATTCAAAGGATCATAATATAAATTTACTGAACAGTCTATTAGACGTAGCAAATTCCGTTCTGTTGCAACTGTTTTACTACTAATACACCCACATCTGTTCGTCATATAAACAGAAAATACCAAAAATCTAGTTTAGTCTTAGTTAAACGTTTGCGCGAGAACGCAATTGTAAAATCTTTACAAATATATTTCGTGACAGTTAACAAAGTAATTAAGTAATTTTATTGTAAGTTACTGTTGTTGAATTACCTCAATAATGGTAGGTTTCCCTTTAATTACACTCCTTATTCTTTCATTTCTAACTCTATCCATTCTTGATATTCCAGCCGATCTTCGCCAGAAATCCATTTCGAGTGCCATTAGTTTCTGTTCCAATCGTTTCGTCAATTGCCAAGTTTCACGACCGTATAACATGATGTTCTTAATGCTGCATTACAAATGAGGGGCTTTCTCTGTGATGTTATGTCCATCGACAACAGAACAGAGTTTAGGTGGCATTATTTGTCAAGCGGAACACCCTTCTCTCCATTACAGATTTTAAGATGGGAGGATCTGTAGGGGCTCAAAATTTTCGTCAAGACGTGTACTTTAAAATTCCGTTTGGCGATTTTTGAAATTCAATATGGCGTCGCAACATGGCGGCCATAATCAACCAAAAGGTGACTTTTAACAAAAAAAAGTTGCTTAAATTTATGATAAACATTTAGTTTAAAGTGTAAAATGAAAAAACCAGTTGTTTTTTCATATTTTGGTGTGCCGATTATAAATTCAATTACAAAAATGCAATTTGACATCTGTCAACTGCCAAACCCACTGTCAAAACACCCAAAATAACATCAAACCCGAGTTTTACGGTAAATACGGAGTTTTACCGAGAATTATTATATTTTCGGGTTACTGATTACAAATATGATCTGAGAATTACAAAATTGACAGCTACCAACTGCCAAATCCACTGTCAAGACTGACGTAATAACTTGAAAACCGGATTTTACGTTTAATACCGATTTTATTCACAATTATCATGTTTTTGAGGTCATTTATTATAAATTGACAAATAATGCCTCATATATATGTATATATATATATATATATATATATATATATATATATATATATATATATATATATATATATATATATATATATATATATAATATATTGTAATATTCATTTTTTCCTAGATGTTAAGATCATGTTACGACACTGTTTTTCTCCCTATAATTTATATTTTATTACATTTTTATATTTATTGCAGTGATTTCAATTTTTGAGCAGTGTAGCTTAAAACAGTGTTTTAAATTTTTGAGCAGCTTAATTTAAACCGGCAGTATGTAACGCGTGTTGCCGACTTGACTTATATAGTTCTCGTTGAATGCGTCGAACTTTGCATACCCTACCCAAGGAGAAGGGACGAAGATATTTAAGCAGCCATTTCGAATTTTGAAGAGCTTAGCTTTTTCCACCATGAAACAGTAACGGCTTTTTTTTCGCCAGTAGGCCGTAGTGGCTTTCTTCTCCAGCACGCCGGAGTGTTTTTTTTAGTGATGCAGTAGTGCAGTAACGGTTTCTAGCTCTCAAGGTTAAGGCCTTTTTCCTTTCTTGAAATATCCTGCTCATCCTCAGGCATTTCGGGTCAAAATGTGTTTAACAACCCAAATGAAACTAGGATGGTAAAGGCTGAAACAATATTTTTATGAGTATCTCACCAGGAGAGGCCAAGTAACTTATGAAAAACCCACAAGGAGAAACCAATCCATAAGTCATAAGCACACCAGTCTAAAAATCTCACTTCCTATCTACAAGTGCGTTTCCAACGACTACTCAACACGTGTAATTCGCGGAATAAATCTCACAAACTTTTAAAATCGTGTTTTATCAAGCCTTTTATTCAAAACTTAATAATCTTTAGTTAAAGACTCTATGCCATAGTGTACACTCTTCTAGCTTAAGGGGGTTTTATTTAGTAGAAGTAATTTTAAGAGTGTAATAAAGTTCAGAATTGTTATTTTGTTAATAAATATACACTTTTTTATTTAAATGTGTAGTGTCTCACTGGACTACCCGCTTTATCTTTCAGGACGCAATGGTTGTACCCAATTCAATTTTATTTCTAATTAACTCTTCAGTATTTTTTCATTTTTTGAGCTGAACTTAAATTCTTTTTATTCTAAAATGAATGGTGCCCAAAAACAGTTCAACCAAATTTTGAACAACTATAGAGACTATTTTCAAAAGGCGTAAAAAAATCACCTCGATTTCCATGTACTCTACTACTAAAAAACGAGCTAGCTGATGTCTTAATTCTATCCTCTATTAGTATTAATATCCACTCAATTCATTCTCAAAATTAATATCTACATAAGGGGCAAATAAGGGCTTCTATTTAATATATATTAATAATAAATAAAACATTTATTAAAAATAAAGAAAGTTAAGACGTTTCAATATATATATATATATATATATATATATATATATATATATATATATATATATATATATATATATATATACTCTTCACAAGCATCAATGACTTCACCGGTATTTAGAGTAAGGCTTCCCTGTTTTTCCTCCTATACACAAATATTTGATTTCCTTGTTAACTGTTAAGCTCCAGTTTTTATGAAAACTGGGGTATTAATTTTAAAATGTTTATTTCCACTCTGCTTGTTTTTTAATGCGAAAGCGAATACCGTCTAAAAGAAGTTCAGACATCAGTAATAAAGTACATTGACTGGGCATTTGCAGTTCAAGTTCAAGGTTACTCAAGGAGTTATCTTGCTGATTAAACGTTGCCACTCAATGTTTTATTCACACCAAACATTGACGTAGAATAACTCTTTTTTATGACGTATAAAAACGTTTTAATTCTTGTTGCATTCACTTTTGCTACACGTATTTTTACTTCCTTTGCTAAAGAGAAGTATTATACGTGAAAAAATGTTTGCGTTTCTTTACGTTTTAGGGATCCTATAACACCAAAAATGTAGTTTGTAATTTTCTTCTGTTTGTCTGTTTGTTTAATTGAAACAACAATTCTCGAACGAAATAAGATATCCATTTCGAATAATAACAAAATTAGTAGAACAACCACATAATGACTCAAACGAATGAACTAAAAATGAATATAGAGAGATTCTAAAAGGACCTTTATGAGAGTAAAGTAGAACCACCAGACAAAAGCCAGTCAGTTCGAATACGAGTAATGAATGAAGGATCTGAAGATATTCCCAACATCACAAAATACATCCGATGTTATCTTAGCTGGTATGGAAGCTTACATTCCATTTTTGAAAAAATGTCCTTCTAACGGCAAGCCTTGGTTTGACCGAAAGTGCAATTTGCTTCTAAATATCTTGCCTACCGACAATGGCGTGAAAATCCTAACACCTTAAATCGTAACACCTTTGTTCGTGCCCGGAACAGATGCAAAGAAATTATCAACGAAACCAAGGAGGCACACAATCAGCGAATTAGAAACAAACTTCTCGCTTGTCCCAACAATTCCAGGTCCTATTGGTCAGTCGCTAAGGCGGTTAGTCAAAATTTCACCAAATCCACCATACCACCATCACACGGCCAGATAGTTCTATTGCAACGACACCTGTTGAGAAAGCAAACTTGTTGGTCAAACTGTTTGCTTTACATTCTACTGCCGATTTCCAAGGAAAAACACCACCTACTATTCCCATAGTGCAGTCAAGGATGCCCGATGTTGCCTTCAGACAGTGTATCATAAAACGTATTTTAATGAAGCTCGACACCAAAAGGCGTCTGGCGCTGACGGAATACCTGCCGGTTCTCAAAAACTGTACAAGAGAACTAACACCAGTTTTCTGTAGACTTTTCAACCTATCCTACAGAAGGGGAATATTTTCTTCCTGCTGGAAATGTGCCACAGTTCAGCCGATACCTAAAAAAGGCAAGAAGACCTTGCAAAACAACTACCGACCAGTCGCACTGCTTTCAATAATATCGAATGTCATGGAAAAGGCTGTCAATCAGCATCTTCTAAAATACCTTGAAGGATTCTACATTATTAGCGATCACCAATATGGCTTTCGTAAACATACATCAACAGGAGATCTTCTGACTTATGTAACACATGTTTGGAACAACGCAATTGAACACTTCGGAGAATCTCGGTTGCTCTTGACATATCCAAGGCATTCGACCGTGTTTGGCACGATGGACTGTTGGTTAAGCTAGGCTCTTATGGTATGTCTGAAAAGTTCTGTTTGTGGCTCTCATGTTTCCTCAGAGAGTGTTCTTTACAAGTCGCAGTCGACGGATTTCTTTCTAACACCTTTACTGTTAACGCCGGTGTGCCCCAAGGCTCCATACTGTCTCCTACTCTCGTTCTCATTTACATTAACGATCTGCTGAAAAGACCGGGAATTCAATCTACAGCTTTGCAGATGATAGTACGCTTATCTCTTCATTCACTTTGAACGCTCGGACATCGGCTGCTCAGGCGAATATCCGCAGACAGCAGGAAGTCATTCAACTTAACAAAGACCTGGAAGAAATTCTAACTTGGGGTGACAGTAACCAATTTAACGCTACAAAAACCCAGGCGGCAGTTTTTTCTGAAAAACTTAACGTTGCTGAACCCGACAACATCGTCACTCAATTTGTTGGGCGTTAATTTGGGAGCGAATATGTCCTGGCATGAACATATTGCAGGCATAGCAGGGAGAGCTTCTCAAAGGTTGGGAATGTTGTTTCGAACCGGAAAGCTTTACACTCCACAACAACTGATGGCTCTTTCAATTCGACCAACTAGCTGCCCACGTTTGGTGCTCAGCTCCCAAACATGCACTGCATTTGTTGGATTATGTTCAGAGAAGGGCTGATTGGAGACCCAGAACTGACCAGCGGCCTTGATTTGCTGGAACATCGAAGAACGGTTGGCGACTTGAGTCTACTCTACAAGTATTTTCATGGAGAGTGTTCGAAGGATGTAGGCCGCTTAATTCCTCCCAGAGCAGTGCATGTTAGAAGTGCACGTCGCGCTGATACTTCACATCCGTATGAGGTTCAGCTTGTTACTCCTCGTACAACGCTTTTCAAACAGTCTTTTATATGGAGAACATCATCCCTTTGGAATGGCTTACCCAGGACTGTGTTTCCCACCGAGTACAATTAACAGCGATTCAAGAACAACGTGAATCGCTTTTTCCACACACGTGTCGCTCCTGTAGCGCTTTAGCGACTTCCCTGCAGCACGTGTGCTAGACCCATAAAAAAAAAAACAAAAACAAAATACAAGATCCTTTAAATAAAATGGCAAAAAGGAAGACCAACAGGTGAAGACGGACATACTTGTCGAAATGTTGCAACAAGGCGTAGGCCCATATTACGAATGCTAGATATATTGTATAATAAGTGTCTCGATATATGCGATGTACCTCGAGATTGAGATAATGCTGTGGTAGTCCTGCTCTTCAAAAAAGGAGATAAGTCTAAATTAACCAACTATAGACCAATCAGCCTACTGTCCGTAATGTACAAGTTATTTAGGAAAATAATAACTGCGAGAATCACAAAGAAATTAGACGCTTACCAGCCTAAAGATCAAGCCAGATTTAGAAGAGGCTTTAGTAGACTGAACCACCAAGATTTGGGTGATGTTTGTGGTTTACAAGAAAGCGTTTGACTCCCTTGAAATCTGGGCAACATTAAATAGTCTAAGTAACTGTGGAATTGACAGCAGATACTCAAAATATATATCTAAAAATGCAGCATGCTAGATAGTATTGAAAAAAAAACACCAATAAGGTAGAAATGAGGTGAGGGGTACGTCAAGGGAACACCATCTCGCCGAAATTGTTTACGTTAACACTAGAAGATCTTTTAAACAACTTCCATGGGCAAGTAAGAGTATAAATATAGGAGGAGAGCAACTCAATCATTTGCGATTCGCGGATGATATTGTGCTTATATCTAACAACAAAGAAGAAACGGAAGAAATGCTGAACGAATTTAACAAGTCCAGAAAGATTTGTCTGAAGATTAACATCGCCAAAACCATATTCATGATAAATGACGACTGTGATAAAGAAGCAGTACTGACATTGAAAACGTGAATCCATACGTACATATATCGTGGACCAACAAATAGTAATATCCAAAGAAAGCGGATTTATCAAGGAGAATATCATTGACTTAGTCGGCGTTTGGCCGATTGCGGAACATCTTCCTTTCCAATGTCCCAAATACACTAAAAGCGAACACATTTGTTCAATGCGTGTTGCCAGTACTGACATACGAAACGGAAACGTGAGCTTTGCATCAATAAATTATAAATTGCCTACAAATAGCTCAACGAGCGATGGAGAGGAGGATGTTGGGAATATCATTGCGGGATAGGCTAACTAAGGAAGAAATTTGAGGAAGGTCCAAGATAACTGATGTAGCTGAGAGGGTAAGCAGATTAAAGTAGAGCTGGACGGTTCATATCGCGAGACTCTGATAATCGATGAACCCATAAAGTAATCAACTGGAGCGCCTGGAATGAGAAAGGAAGTAGAGGACATCCGCAAACTCAATGGTCTGACGACATCAAAGACTATTGAATACAACTGGATAAACAAGACCCAAAACCTAAAAAGGATGGATTTACATAGGGGAGGATTATGTCCGACGATGGACTGCATAGCTCATGATGATGATGATGATAAAGACACATA
Organism: Pachyrhynchus sulphureomaculatus; assembly: GCA_019049505.1. NCBI lineage: Eukaryota > Metazoa > Arthropoda > Insecta > Coleoptera > Curculionidae > Pachyrhynchus > Pachyrhynchus sulphureomaculatus. Next base: position 49,085,876 of record CM032456.1, read on the forward strand.
TAATACTTCAAATAGAAAAAGAACCTGTAGTTTTTGGCTAATATTACTTTAAGGGAAGGGATGAAAGAGGTCGATCAATTTTGTATAGTTTCAATAATCTTATTAAAATTTTTCCTAGTTTATGCTTGAAAATGAACAAATTTTCACATAATTATGTATAGTCAAGCATATAAGGGATTAAATGAGCTTGTAAGAGGGTTAAAGATATTGCTTCGAATCTATCTTGTTCTAAATATTTTCCTGGTAACAAATATCTGCAAAGTGCCTATATTTTCTTTTTTTATGTAGAGGAAAATACCAGAACAAAGAACAGTTAATTGAAAATGTAACACATAATAGTCGCATTCCAAAGTATTGAAAATATATGCACAAGTGTTTTGTATCTTAGAGATAACTGATGTGTGCTATAAATTCCATCCCTACTTCAAGTAATATACAGTCTGTCAAGTAAGAACGTGACCGCTCGTGTTTCGAGAACATTTTTTGACATCAATGTATTGGTGTGGTAACAACGGCGCAATTACTTTAGTAAGTTGTCCGATCGCTTCCTGTATCAATAATTGGCTGTCATCTTCGACGAGATTTTCTGCATACTCGGCAAATTTTTCGAATCTCGCGAGACAACTCAGTCAAGATCCCCAAAGCCTTTCCACTGAACTTTCTCTTTACAAAGGACCAAACGTTCTCAATAGGGTTGGCGTCCGGCGATTGTGAGGGCCACTACAGTATCTTATCGTAGGCCCAAGCGAGCCGCTTCGCGACGTGCTTTTGCCCCAGCAGAAGTTTCTTCAACGTGCTTCGGAATTTGACATCATGGGCACGAAGATGTTGTCAAATGGTCTATGGGACACGTACAAACCCGATTTTCTTAATTTTGTGACAACAAAGACACGATTCGTTTTTCGAATTTCGGAGTGACTTTACCTACCGAGCCACGTTTTAGCAAGTCGTCAACATTTTTCGTCTCGTTAAAATGATTTACCCACTTCTTCACAAACGACACCGATTTTTTAATATATTTAGGGGCCGCGGAATGTGTCATTTTAAGCCCCTTTAGACAGGAACAAAGAAAGACTGCCTTGAACCGACGCGCAAACAAGTGACTCATTTTAGATTTTAGGTGATTTCGACGAAAGTTCAGAACCGACTGATTATTTTACTAAAATGCGTCGTAGACAAAGGTCCCCTCTACCAGACACTTTCTTACTCGACAAACTGTATGTGTGCCTGATTTGAAATCGGCATCTCATTTGGTTAAAGAGTTATCGCGACAGTACGTTTTTGTGATCTAGGAACGATTTAAAGAAGTACAAAAATCCCAGATCAAATGAAGTAACAGTCTATTTGTAAAGTTTGTTCTAAACTACGCTGCCAAGACTTGAGCAAACACACGTCATGCAGAAAGCAGAAATTTGATTTAAGGACTAACTTTTCTTTAGCATAATAGGTTAAACGGTGATGACTGTTTAGATGTCTTTGGAGAAATAATATGAATAGAATCCTGAAATTGAATACATATATAGATGTTTATCAATATATTCTTTCGAATGAAAATAGTGACAATTTGTAACTGTCAATTAAATCACAAGTAAAAGTCAAACAAATCTCCTTATTTTTAATAGAATCCCCAACTTTATTAATGATTAGAGACCGGATTATATGCATTTGCATATTTTCATATACATTTGCATATTTAGACCATTCTCACCGACTATTGCATATTTTACCCAAAAATATTTATTAATATTATTTAATATTTCTCGGTATTACTAGGCAATTGAACTGCTCAGGATATTGTTAATGTCGCCGTCTGGAACCGATCTTATCGCCGGGACATTACCTGCAATAGTCTAAACATCGATGAGGTTATAGTGCCAAGGGAATACCCAAAATTACGACGATATTTTATTCCTTTGTTTCTTGGTCGGGATATTAACTGATATGTAGTTAGTTTCTAAGAATATTTGTTTGAGCGTGGATTTTCTGCCAAAATATTGCTTGAATCCAAAAATACCAGACGAATCAACACTGCGTAAAAATTACATACCAACAATTTACCAACATGTTCTGGAAGAAATACGTAATGAACTTAAGGATGACATTATTTGGATTTCAGCTGATGAAACTACCCAGAGTTGTGGTCGCTATATTGCGAATTTAATTGTGGGTGCATTAAGATTAGAGCCTTCTTCTTCCTATTTGGTGGTCTGCAAAGAACTTGACAAGACAAATCATTCTGCGATCGCCAGATTTGTGAATGAGGGTATTAATAAAATATTTCCTGAATCTTCTGCAGATGAAAGAGTGTTTATATTTCTCTCAGAATCTGCTCCCTATATGATCAAGGCAGCCAAAGTCCTCCAAGTATTTTATCCAAATTTAATTCATGTGATGTGCTTTGCTCACGGAGTCCATCGACTCGCTGAAGAAGTACGATCCACGTTTGGAAATGTAAATAAACTGATTTCATCAACAAAGAAAGTGTTTCTTAAGGCACCTGCTCGCAATAACGCCTATAAAGAAAAACTGCCAAATGTGCCTTTACCTCCCGAACCAGTGGTAACTCGATGGGGAACATGGATGGTAAATGACTTCGATAGTGCAGAGGCTATGGCAGTTCGTCAATCCAAGGAAGCATTTAACGATTCTGATATTAAAAAAAAATAGCTGATTAGCACTCACTTTTCCCACATTAATGAATAAAATCCATCAAATAAACTCCAAATTGCCAGATGTATTCCCGCGTAGAGTTAAAGAAAAGTTTGGAAACGTTTTGTGCAATAACCCAGACTTTGAACCTTTGTGTCAAATTGATAGTTTTATTAATGGGACGGGTGAACTTTTGCCAGAAACAATAAGTGTTAACATAGCACCCAAATTCAAATACTGCCCAGTTACCTCAGTGGATGTGGAACGCTCTTTTTCCACTTATAAAAATATTTTAAATGATCGAAGACACAATCTTACTACCAAACATTTGTAACAATACCTTATTGTTTACGTGTACAAAAATACAAATGTTAAATAATTTTAAAAAAAAAATGTTAAATAATTGTTAATTAAATTTAAACATCGTCGATAACTTGTCAATTTTATGCTGATTTTGAAATAAAAAACTAAAAATTACTACTTTTATTATTATTTAATATCGCATATTTTGACCCTTTTCATGCATATTTTATGCATTTTTCATGCATATTTGCATGCATATTTCAAGATTTTTATCTTGTATGTAATCCGGTCTTTATTAATGATTTTATATTAGTGATTGGCAGTTTTCTTTTTTAACATTTTGCCAGATGTGAATTCCCAAATAACTGTCATCATGTGTTCGATATTTGCGCTCCTTCTTCTTCTACACTCATGCCATTATTTGACGCTGTGTCCTATTTATTTTCACTCTCACTAAACTTATTAAAATCTATATCTTCTTAAAAATACATGGAAGATAATTCGTGAATCCAACAATCGGCATTGCCAAATATTTGAACAAGGCGTTTTCATGTTTTTAACATATTTTTTTAAGAAATATGTATGATTACCGATCACTAATGAATTATTGTTTCCTTGTAGGGATGTTTTTATTCCTTAAATTTTCTAAAATTTTAAGGAAATAACTGCTGTTAAAATCTCTGTAATTCCCTCATAGACTGTCAATCCGATATGGTCTAGTGGCTAGGATACCTGGCTTTCACCCAGGAGGCTCGGGTTCGATTCCCGGTATCGGAATTAACTTTTTTTTTTTAAATAATTCAAATACCTAATCTGTCTTACGATTTCTTCTTCTATTTTACATTTTTTATACGCTATTACCTGGGTTTTTTATTAAAATTTTTTCCCAGCAGACTATATTAAAAATTCGTCATCATCATCACTAGTTTATTCCGTCCATAGTCGGATGTAAGCCTCCCAAGTTGTCTCCAATAAGCTCTGTAATTTGCTTTTTGCATCCAATCGTGTCCCGCTAATCTTTTTATGCCGTCGGTCCATCTTGTTTGTGGTCTACCTCTGCACCTTTTATGTTCTCTAGACCTCCATTCAACCTTACGGCGCCGGCGGCATCAGTTATCATTCATCCTTGTGAGAAGCCCTTCCCAATTCCACCTTAAAATACATATTCGTTATATTACATCTGTCACTTCATACCACGATGTTAGGAATATGATCTTGGAGTATAATATTTAGCATTCTCCTCTCCATTGCTCTTTGGGTTTCCTGGAATTTATTTATTATACTTTTATTTAAAGCCCACGTTTCAGTGCCATATGTTAATATATATTTATTGAACAGTCTAGCTTTTATTGTATTTGGGACTTACAATTTAAATATAGATTGTAACCTTCCGAACGCAGACGAAGTTAACAAGACTGTTCTATCGAAATCTGCCTTCAAATTATTTTTTGATATTTTGATTTTTTGTTCTAAATATATGAATATTTATATCTATTAGTAGTTCCTGTCTATTATCTTCACTTTCGTTGTTCAAATATTTGGTTTTAATGAAGTGTATTTTTAGACTCATTTCTCGACACTTGTTATTTAATTCCATCAGCATTTTTTGTAAATCTTCTTTTGTGTTGGCAATCAAAGTGACATCATTTGCGAACCTTAAGTGATTTAATCGTTCATCGTCCATTAAAAATCGTTCATGTAGTTCATAGTCTAAAAGCCAAACCATGCTGAAACCCCATATGTACCTTTATGTACAGCTAAGTTGGGAATGTGGAATCTTTGGCACAATGATACTACTCAGTATATATCACCACTACACCAAACAATTTATTTTTGCACTCGACGCTCGATCATAGTCAATCACCGCTCCTGATGAAGCGAACATGGTTAGCGAAACGCGCGTCGAGTGTAAAAATAAAGTGTTTGGTCTAGTGGTGATATATACTGAATAGCTTTATGTACAGGGTAAGTCAACGATAGAGTAAAGTTCATTATCTCATTTTTGTTTCGGGAATGACGAAAAAATGTTAAATACAATAGTTTTAGGGAATGTTAAGGTGCACAGTTTAAACTTATTTTTGAGTATACAGGGTACTTCAAAAAAGTGTGGCCAATATAACATGTTTTTTACATGGAGCATCCTATTTTCTAATTTATTTTTAAATTTTGCGTAAAATTTTATAACTTTTTTATTAAGAATGTTACTTACCTAAACCTAATACTTTTACTAATATTTCAATTTTTTTTAAAAAATACTAGTTTTCAGTTTTGTAAATAATTGCTGGTAACGCCATTGTTTCTGAAGGTGGAATACTCATAACTGGTACGAGCGTTCTATAGAGATGAAAAAAAAAGATATATGTAAAGAAATCCGAGTTAGATGCTACAGGGTGTTCAAAATAAATTTATACATTTCGACTATTTTAAATTGAAAAATCTCAAATTTTTTAAATAGCACACCCTGTATATTATTATTTTTTCTGATAGATTTTACAAAACCTTCCATCTTTTATTAAGTATGTCATATACCTATTTCTAATAGTTTTCGATTTATTTCGAATTTTTCAATTTTTACCCTTGTTTTTAATATACTTACGCTATAACATCATAATTGCCAAGACAAAACAAAAATGTAGGCATTGTCAAATTTTGACATATCTATTAAGCAAGCAAAAATAGTTTAATTTGTTGTAGTAAGTGATGTATAAAGGTAAAAGTTATGGATTTTCCTAAACATTAATTAATTGATATGGTTTATATACTGGACGATGCGGGGAAAAAATTGTCTTTTGGCAGTAAGGCTTTACGGAGCGAAGTACGTATACTATCTAGAAAATCTTTTCATTGCTTAATGGAACGGTTTGATGGTAGTGGTAGCGTTGAGTATACGAAACGGAAAGTAGTAAACCAGAATGAGGAAAAAGAAATGGAGATTTTACTTCATGTTGAAGATAATCCTCAGGTCAGCAGCCGTCAACTAGCTGACTTATCTGACACATTCCAATCTACGGCAAATCACACCACGAGAAAATACAAGTATCGTTCCTTTCATATGAAACTACACCAAGAACTTCAAGACCGTGATTTTGAATGACGAGTAAACTTTTGTACCACCATGAATGGAGCAACAGATGTAGATCCAAATTTTTTATCCAAAATAATGTTTTCTGATGAAGCTACTTTTTGCAGTAATGGAGCAGTTAACAGCCATAACATGCATTATTATTCAGCAGTTAATCCATTTTGGGTTCGGGAAGTTCAAAACCATTACTTAATGTATGGTGTGGAATATCAAATTTTCGACTTATTGGTCCATATTTTTTCCGCGAACCGCTTAACGGGCCTAGATATCTAGTTTTACAAAACGAATTACCCCAGCTTCTTGAAGAAGTTTATAACTTTGAAAGGGAACAAATGTGGATTCAACAAGACGGAGCTCCTGCTCATTACCACTGGGAAATTTGGGAATTTTTAAACGATCGTTACCCACAAAAATGGATCGGTAGGGATAGATTCATTCAGTGCCTCACCCCCCGACCATATGACTTAACACCTTTAGACTTCTCTTTGTGGGGCTACATTAAAGACCGTATTTATGTGAATCCCCCTACAACACCAGTAGATATGGAAAATAGGATACGAGATGCGTACAGGACAATAACGCCCGTTATGCTAAGGCTAAGGAAAGGTGTATTCAAGTAGACGGGCATATTTTTGAACATTTATTACGTCATAATAATTAATCATTAGATAAGTTAAACTATAATAAAATTATTATTAACTATTTGTTTATGTTTTCACAATAGCGTAAGTGTATTAAAAACAAGGGTAAAAATTGAAAAATTCATAATAAATCGAAAACTATTAGAAATAGGTATATGACATACTTGTTGGAGGGTTTTGTAAAATCTATCAGAAAAAAATAATAATATACAGGGTGTGCCGTTTAAAAAATATGAGATTTTTCAATTTAAAATAGCCGAAATGTATAAATTTATTTTGAACACCCTGTAGCATCTAACTCAAATTTCTTTACAAATATCTTTTTTTTATCTCTATAGAATGCTCGTATCAATTATGAGTATTCCACCTTCAGAAACAATGGCGCTGCTGGCAATTTTTTATAAAACTGAAAACTAATATTTAAAAAAAAAAAATTAAATATAAGTATATAACATTATAAATAAAAAAGTTCCATTTAAAAAAAAATACATATGTTATATCGGCCACACTTTTTTGAAGTATCCTGTATACTCAAAAATAATTTTAAACTGTGCACCTTAACATTCCCTAAAACTATAGTATTTAACGACGAAACAAATGAGATAATGAACTTTACTCTATCGTTGACTGACCCTGTACACCCAGACTGTGAACTTCAAAAACAATTTCTTTGACCACGACGTACCGGTAGGAATAAACTTTTTTTTACTCAAACTCATAGCCGCTAAATTATAAAGCCGGCCCAGTCTTATTACGATGATATCTATTTATAAACCAACCAATTTATAAAGAGGCCCTAAATTTAGCATGTGTGAACAGCAATGGCCCTGACCTTGCCAACGCAAAATAAAGTCAACAAAATCGTTTATTTATACGATCAATAGGATTTTTGGACGATCGGAATACAAATGTACGTAAAAAATATATTACAGAACTTTTATCAAGGATGGCAAAAAAAATATTATGAACATGTTTTTGCAGACAGAGATGTAATAAAAATTCGCATTTTATAAATTACATTAAAAAAGATAGTCGTACTTTCGACTTACAATGATGCCTATACCAACCAAAACATTATTATGTCCACTATACAAGATAAAAGTCAAAAGCACATCAAATGAGGAACAACTTTCTGGAATTACTAACTGAAATTATTTTCCAACGTTTCACCTACAATAGAGATCTCGACTCTAGAGGCAAACACATTCGTTGTTCTAATCTTAAATAATAAAGACCCTTGAAGATGTCTCGTGAAATTGTGATCCAACGGTTGGATTGTAATTCTAATTAGACACTGTTTATAATTCCATAAACAATGATTTCTCAACCCTTCTTCTTCTTCCTTCAGCCGCTCTCTACCCACTATCGGGTATAGGCCTCTCTCAAATCTTTCCATTTTTCTCTATGTTGTGCTTGTTGATACCAGTTAAGCCCTTCGATTCTCTTCAGATCGTCGCTCCATCTCTGTTGGGGTCTTCCTATGCTTCGCTTTTCACCCCATGGTCTCCACCTAGTGATCTTGCCACTCCACTTATACGTCGCTCTCGCTACATGGCCGGCCCAGCTCCATTTCAGAGATGTTATCCGTTTGGTGATATCATCCACCTTTGTTGTCTAATCCATTTATTAGTTTTCTTGTCCTTCAAAGTAACACTCAACATCTTCCTTTCCATTGCTCGTTGGTGAACTTGTAGTTTTTCTATTGTTCTTTTAGTTAAAACCCATGTCTCGGCTCCATACGTTGTAGCTGTTAAGATACATTGATTATAAATTTGGGTTTTTGATCTTTGAGGAATGTTCATATTCAGTATATATTTCAATTTTCCATATGCTGCCCATCCCATACGTATCCTTCTTTCTATTTCAAGCTGCTGATTTTCCTTTCCTAGCGTTATTATTTGGCCCAGATATCCTATCTTCTCAACCCTAAACCACATATACTCCGCAATATAACCACATTTCTGTCATTACTATATTATTAACTAAGAATTGTTACATGTGATGTAACCGGGGGGGGGGGGGGGGGATCTATAGTCAATATGCCCCTTAGAAATTGAACTCTTTTATCGGGGGTGCTCTTGTAAAATTGTAAGTTTTTTGAGTTTCATTCTAGGTATACAGTTATTTTCTGTTATTGTCCCGCCCCCAGAGCACCGATTTTTAGTTTCCTATGTTAAGAGGGGTCTAAGTACTTAGAGTTCAAGCGCAATAGAGTATTTTTTTCGTCAAGGGGTTTCACTCCCCGATTGTCGTTTGGCGCCGCCCTGTTTGACTCTATAAATAGCTCCCCCTTTAATGTTCAATTCTTTCCTTAAAGCCTCTTGTATCCATGTGCTCCCCCCGTCCCTTGAACCTGGTTATGCCACTGTTGGTTAATTATAAAATATGTCATTCGTAATTTCAAAATCAACAAATGCCACTTTTGGGTACCCCCGGCGTTTGCATTTATAGTAGAAACGACATACACCAATTGACGGGAACCGGGTAAGCTTAACAGGTTGACTGCCGACCACTCCGATCGGAGTGCGTCGGGTCTTTTCGCCAACGCCGTCTACTCCGATCGGAGTTCGACATGCGTTCTTACGAAACGTTTTAGTATTCCATCGGCGTTGTATATGAAACGTGTTTCTAGTGGTGGCTTGCTTAAAAACGCAGTTCTAACAGGTGCTTAAGTGGTTCCGCGGATTTGCTTTTGGTTTGGTTATAATCTGCCGTACAATATGGACAATCAACCTGGGCCTTCTGGTATTAAAAAAAAGACATTGTAGTGATGAAAAAAAGGTATATGATAAGAAAAAGAAGCTAATTGACACTGAATTATTGCAGCTATTGGAAGAAAGCGGAGGTAGTAGTGACGAACATTACGTACCAGACACAGACGATAGTGATGTAAATTCAAGCTCCGAGTCCGAAGAAGAGAATTTTATAGACCCTATTCGGCCACATCAAACACTTCCTAGCCTTGATGAGATAAAATGGAACGACAGAGGTGCGTTAAAACAAAATTTTGTTCCAGAAAACCCAGGAATTATTGGTGCAAATTCCAGGACAGGGTGCACCTATCGATTTTTTCGAAATGATCATTGATGATGATTTTTTACAAACTATTGTAGAACGAACGAACTCTTACGCAGTCGAGGTTTTGCTGCGCCCAGAAACAAGTACAAAATCACGTATTACTAATTTTAAAGATCTTACTCTTGACGAACTAAAAATTTTTTTGGCCCTGTTACTTCACACTGGCACAATATCCTTGAGCCGTCTTAACGATTAGTGGAAAACTGATCCGCTATTTAATCTACCTGTTTTTAGAAAATATATGTCAAGGAATAGATTTTTGCTTATCTTGAGGTGTTTGCATTTTACATCTCCAGATATAGATCCGGCAGATCGGCTAGGAAAGATTAGATTTGTGGCAGATTTTTTTAACAACAAGATGGGAGAAATTTACTATCCTGGAAGAGAGTTGTCTTTGGATGAAGCTATGGTACTTTATCGGGGTCGTCTCCAGTTTAAACAGTATATCAAGAATAAGCGTCATAAGTATGGTATGAAGTTATACATGCTGCCAGAGCCTAATGGACTTATTTTGAAATTTCGTGTCTACGAAGGTGCGACAGATGTTTATGGTGGAAGCGGACATACTGAAAAGATTGTTTTACATTTATTGGAGGAAAAATTGGGTGTGGGACATGCTATTTATCTAGACAATTTTTACAATAGTGTTAATTTAGCTAGGAAATTACTTCAACAAAATACATACTGCACTGGTACGGTGCGAGGAAAGATAATCCGAAAGAGGTAATGAGTGCAAACTTAAAACGTGGTGAGAATAAATCTATGTTTTGCAATGGAGTGCATGTCGGAAAATGGCGCGATAAACGCAATGTTCAATACATTTCAACAGAATTTGGAAGCGAAATGGGCATTTTTAAAAACAAAAGGAATCAAGAATCTGAAAAACCTTCCGCAATCATTGGATATAATGCTTTTATGTCCGGTATAGATAGACAGGATCAAATGATGGCATATTATCCTTGCAGCCGTAAAACCATTCGGTGGTACAAAAAGTTATTCATGCATGTGCTGCAAATGAGCATGATAAACGCCTCTTTTTTGTACAATAAATATTCGCGGTCTGACCAGTTACGATTATATGACTTCCGATTGGATGTCATAAGACATTTACTAGCCAGACGACCAATTACTAATTTGCCGCAAATACCTCCAGGCCAAATAAATGTCCACAGCATTAGCAAAGTAGAAAAAATTGTTAGTGAAAAAAAAGGAAGTAAAGAAACAAAACGGGTAAGCAGAAAGGAATGCAAAGAATGCAGAAAAAATAAAATAAGAAAGCAAACAGTGTATGAATGCAAAATGTGCCCTGGACAACCAGGTTTTTGCCTTAATTGCTTTGAGGATTACTATAAAAATGTACAAAAATGATTTAGAAATAAATGTTTTTCATGAGTTCGATTTATTATTTCTTTACTTATTTAATTGGACACTCCGATCGCATCTAGTAAAAATTTTCACTTGCAATGCCGATTACTCCGATCGGAGTGAAATTTTTTTTTTTTCTAATATTTTGAATGGCACATAAAAAAAACACATCCAAGACTCATTTTAATTCATATTTACCACAATAAAATAAAAATATTTGGAAAAATCTTACCGGCGTCGACCACAAACTCAAAAATATAGATCGGCAGTCAACCTGTTAAACTTATAACTAAAGTGGGAACTCCTGAAAAATAAATGATATTTTTAATGTATTTTTATTGGTAATAAAAATTTTATATGCATTCGAACTTCAGTGAACTCCGTTTATAACAAACTCCAAAAAATCACTAAAAATCGTTCGCTATATCCGAAGTTCATTACAAACCGTAAACAAAATCTAATAGCATTTTTCACTACTTATTTATTTAGATTAGGCGCTAATGCTTAGAATAACCGGCCAAGTGCAAGTTGAACTTGCGCCATTAGTGTTCCGTACGCTGATTGTTGCAGAGATATAAAATGATCAGTGACTTCACAAAACACACCCCAAATGAGTTTTCAACAAAGTTTGTTTCCACTCTTTACTGAAAACTGATGACCTTGAAATTTTTTTTTTTTGTATACCAGATAAATTATTAAATGTGTGATACTAGTGATAATTTTCGTTCAATCTACACCCCCTGGAGAGTATTCCAGAATTTTTTCAAAATTTTTTGATCGGTACTTTTCGAGATAAGGGGGGGGGGGGGGGGGAACAGCGATTTTTTCGCGATTTTTTAAAAATAATACAGAGAAAAATGTGCCCAAGTATTACATTATATATATTTTTACTCGTATTTTCACAAACTTTCATTTGACACCACATTCGATGACCCAGTAAAAAAATTTTTTTCACTTCCGATTTCACCCCCCAAAAAACTAACCCCTTAAGTCAAATCTATCAAAACTACACAGCTCTGATGAGGCCATCAATTCCTATATTAGTACCAAATTTCAACTTTCTATGACAAATAGCTTCGGAGAAAATCGGGTGTGACAGACGGACAGACGGGCAGACACCGAAGTGATCTTATAAGTGTTCCGTACGGAACACTAAAAATGAATAATAATAATTATTAAATTAAAAGAAAACGTTCAAAGGAAAATAAAACAAGTCACGAGTATAAACGAAAACATTAAAATACGTAATTTATACAATAAAATCAGTAATTTTCGTTTCTTAGTCATTTCTAATGGATGGAACATAAATATTATCTTCTTCTCCAAGCTCGTCTTCCTCGTCATTATCGTTTAAAATCTTTTCAGAAGTCACTGATATCACAATTTGATGATCAGTTAATATTTCGTCATTAATTCATTATCAGCACATACATATTCTTCAAAATTAAAGTTATTAAACATCTTTTTTATCTCAATTTCTACTATACTTTGTTGAATGTCAGCATCCTAAACAAATTCTACACAATCAGTAGGATCTTCTCGATTTTTCTTTCAATTTACTGAGTCAACGGTAGCTCATCATCTGAGTCATATCTACATTCCCTCCTTAAAAATCCGCCATGCTTAAAACAGTTTGCAATGGTTTCTCTACTGACTCTTTGCCAAGCCATATGGATAAAGTTTATAGCGTCCAAGAGAGTTATAGAAAAAAATGTTACCTTTATCGATCATCTCTAACAGTTTCATAAGTAAAATCTTTCTGTAATGCCATTTTAAGGAATGTATCGCACCTTGATCCATAAGCTGGAGCTTTGCACTTGTGTTTGGAGGCATAAAAACCAATTTTATTTACTGTAGATTAACTTCAGGGTGCGCTGAACAGTTGTCAATCAAAAGTAATATTTTTCTGTTTGTGAATTTTAATTCCTTATCCCATTTGATCAGTTTATTTTTAAAAATTTCTGATGTCATCTAGGCTTTACTGTTTGATTTGTACTTTACTGGTAACATTAATATTATGTCGCTTTTTAAATCGTTCAATCCAAGTTCTAGAACAGTTAAACTTGGTGTTCTCTATTTTCCTTCTCAATTCAGTAGCTTTCTCTTGTGAACTATAGCAGGTAATAGAAACATATTCATGTCGTTTTTGACTAAACCATTTAAGGAGTCCTTTATCGACTTGGTCATGTCTAGATTTTCTTACTTTTTTACAACTAAAGTTTCTTTTACCATAGATTGATAAGATTTCTTGCCTCTTCTTCCATATGGTAGAAACCGTAGATTTAGTTAAATCCAACTGTTTGTAAACATCACTTTGTTTAACTCCATTTTCTATTTTCCTTATAATATCGTGTTTGTCTTTTAAAGTAAACGCTTTACGTTTTTGTGTACTCATTTTAAAATAAAAACTTAAACATTCACTTTGCTACTTTGATCAAGTATGCATTAGAACCGCATAACACAAGTGAATTGAAAATAATACTGCTCGAACTAGCGACGCAGCGGAAACAAGTAGAATAGGGGTTCCCAGCGAGTTTCGGTGAATTCCCTAGATCAAGTCGCGCGACATTCAGCACAAGGAATGGCAAGTTCTTTAAAACGGACACAAAACATCCAAATTTGGTTCGCTTTATCCGAAAGTTCGTTATAACCAGGTTCGTTATAATCCATAAAAATTTGCATTGGTCTTATGAAAGTTTTTTTGTACAATATAAAATAGTTCGTTTTAATCGGAAATTCGCTATAAACGGGATCGTTATAAAGCGACTTCACTGTACTTGTTTCAGAAATGAGTCACAATCAATCTCTGGCATATTTGTATTAAAACACGATCATCATCTAACGGGCCCTCACAATTGGTTAACTGCACCAACCAGTCACGAATCGGTCAAATTAAAAGTGTTGTGAAACTTCCAAAAATTTTAAAAAGTTCTTGTTCTTCGGGCTTTCTTAATATCCTTAAAAGTATAACCTAATGAAATGCATACTTTAGCTAATAAGAAGAAAGTAAATTAAATTATATTTATAATTAATAGTTGAATATGCTCTAAATTTATATCTTAAGTTATATATTCCCATACATAACCATCAAGTAAAATTAATAAATATAAGTGGCAACACCGCTACGCTATCCAAAGGGGCGTATAACGACATAACAGATATCATGACGCGCTAAAAGTCGGACAAGGTTGCAATTTAGTCTACTGTCTCCTGCATTTTCTTACAGCGCCGATTGAAATTTTAAATGAATGATTGATTTGACGAGAAATGATTTTACGAATGATACAAATAGTATTTCCTTGAGTATAAAATGTCTTCAGTAAAAATAAATCTATAATATAATGACCATATCCCATTGGGACATCTATGAAGCTGTTTTAAAACTAATGATAGAAATGCATATACCTGTAAATGAATAGGAAATGATGTAACAGGCGGAACATTGTATCAATTATATTTATACTTATGCCACTCTTATTGCAAATACGTATATCAGGAAGCACCAGAAGGTTAGCTAATAATAAATAATAGGGCTTCCGTGACTTTTTTTGAGTTCTTTACGTCCTCAATGAAGTAAATCATGTAATTCAAGCGGGCGGAGCTGTTGAGCTGTAGACACATGCTCGTAATAAATAAAAAAACCGGTCAAGTGCAAGTTGGAATTGCGCAATTAGTGTTCCGTGCCACGATTGCTTTTAAAATAAAATAAAATCCTTACCTTGGCTAAGTCAATTAGGTCCCTGACATGTATATATCTTAAGATCCAATATGTATTTTCGCCTTTTTTCTTAGTCAATAATGTATAATAGTTATGCCTCTTAGCTACCTAATAGCGCGACGCGGCAGTAGTAATGTACCAGCAACTATATTAACAAAATTTCCACCATATTGTCGTGAAAAATAATTTTCACAATTCTTTTATATACCAGATAAATTATCAAACCTAATGCATTCGAGATCATTTTCGCTCAATCTACACTTTATGAAGAATATTCCCGAATTTTTTCAAAATTTTTTAATAGTACTTTTTGAAATAGAGGGGGACGGGGATTTTTAGCCATTTTTTAAAAATAATACAAAGAAAAGTGTGCGCAAGTACTATATCATATATATTTTTGAATTCGTGTTTTCACAAGCTTTCATTTGACACCCCACTCGATGGATGGATGTTATGGGGATTGGGTGCATTGACTACTAAGGTTATTTAGCACCCAATAATGGCCCACTCGATGGTAATTTCTTTTTTTACTTCCGATTTAAGCCACCAAAACCCTTAACTCAAAATTTAACTCTGAACTACACGGCTCTGATTTGGATATCAATTCCTACATGTGTACCAAATTTAAACTTTCTATCTCAAATAGTCTCGTTCGGAACACTAAAAAATCAGTTTAAGGACGCCCTATATGTTTGCTTCGCAAACACAAATTAATCTACATGCAAGACTTTCGCAGATGGAATCAAAAACAGTTCTCTCATTTTCCGACTTTCCTGCCCTTTCAGCAGAAAGAGGTCAGTCCCCGTCTCCTTGTTCGCTGGCGGCCGCAAGCCGTTAACCTTGGGGAGTGCTGTACTCCCCTATTCCTAGTTTATAAACCGCCCCCTCATCTCTTATCCTTACGTATTTTTTGTAGATGACAGGAATATCACCTTTATCGATTGAAAAATGCAGTGTTGCCATTGTTGAGACCCTTTGGAGTCTTGACAGTGAGATTGTTTTTTGGTTTCTGTTGTTTCTCTTAGACTTTGTAAATATATTTGCTCGCAGGTTTACGTGATATTTAAAAGATAGTTTTATTAATTAACCTTTGCTTTTTTTAGTGCATGTCATTTTTAAAAATTGCATATTTAAAGACAAGGGAGCGAATAGTGTGGAATATGGTACGATATAATCTTCTTCTTCTTAAAGTGGATGTTAGAGATCACATTAGACCATCTAATCCTGTTCACCGCTGGTCTAAAAAGATCCACTGTTGTCATACCGGTCCATTGCCTGATATTTCTTTCTTTGACAATGTTAAGAATTTCTGATTCTTTTTGCAAGCGTTCTATAATAGTATCGTTTGTTAAGTGTGGGGTATCCAGGAAATCCTAAGCATACAACGATAACACCACATCGCGGTGGTTAGTGGTCCCAACTATTGACAGCCCAAATATGTAATTTTGTCAGTCCGCTTTAAGTACCTGCAACAAAATCTGCGTTGATGTTTTTAATCTTTTCTTATAATCATAATTTGGGTTATCTAGCTGTTATATTTTATTCCATAGTTTTTAACAAGACTAACTAGACTATTGATAGGACGTTGAAGATCTTCAGGACCATCTGCCAGCAGCAAAATATAATCGGCGTATCTCAAATTATTTATTATTTTCCCATTTGTGACAACTCCATCATCTATTTTTCTCAAGGCGTCCTAAAATAGATGTTCTTTCTACCCATTAAATAATAAAGATGATAGTGATCAATAAAAATTTACAAACGTTCTAATAACATTACCAGAGGCTCGGGAAGCGGTTTACATCACACTTGGAAAACGAACATTACAGCCATTGAGCGCTTGCTTAAGCCTATTTCGTATTTTGATCTTAAAGAGAAGACGCAACTGCCTTGTGCAATTACAGCAATATGTCGGATAACTTTGCAAATAGTGGTGTAATCAGAAGAACTACGATATCTCACTAAATAAACCTCCCCGTCGACGATAATAACGATAATGTCAGACTGTCTGTTTTTAGTGTTCCGTACGAAACACTTATAAGATCACTTTGGTGTCTCTCTGTCCGTATATCTATCCCAACAGATTTTCTCCGAAATTATTTGACATAGAAAGTTGTAATTTGGCACTATTACAGGAATTGATGGCCTCATCAGAACCGTGTAGGTTTGAAAGTTAAATTTTGACTTAAGGGGTTAGTTTTGGGGGGTGAAATCGGAAGTGAAAAAAAATTTACCAGGTCATCGAGTGGGGTGTCAATGAAAGCTTGTAAAAAGACGACTTCAAAAATATATATAACGTAATACTTGCGCACAATTCTCTTTGTATTATTTTTAATAAAGTTCGAAAAATTGCTGTCACCCCCTTATCTCGAAAAATACTGATCAATAAATTTTAAAAAAATTCTGGAATATTCTCTACGGGATGTAGGTTGAAGGAAAATTATCGCGAGTGCATTAACTTTAATAATTTGTCTGGTACACAAAAAAAAAACAAAAATTTCAAGGTCATCAGTTTTCACTGATCAGAAAAAAACTTTGTTGAAAACTCATTTGGGATGTTTTTGTGAAGTCACTGTTTATTTTATACTTCTGTAACAAAAATTTTTATTTTAAAAGCAACCAACTTGCACTTGACCAGATATTTTTAAATAATATACATCAACTGTCCAAAAATAGATCGAACTATTATCAGGAAATGCAACACCCACCTGTTATAATTCTTCAAATTATTAATTTCATCCGATTTATCTCCGTTATATTGCTAAGATTTTTCAATGGTATCGTATCGTCTTCATCGGCAAATAAAGTGAATGGAAGCAAAACAAAGTCATAGGCTGCTACATTAAGTGAATACGGCAAGAGTTGCAATACAAAACTTGGTTATTGATACAAAACTGTTTTACATTGCTTCAACGGTTACGTTCATTCACCAGTAGGGTGGCCAAAAGTTGTGCACAATAGATTTTGAAATCTCCTATCAATTTCATTGATGGTTTGAGCTGTTGTTTGATAAAATCACATCATTTTTGAATGTTAACTGCGTGTAGTCCATTTTCTAGACTTTTCGTTGTCCTCGAGAGTATCACGACACCCATATCTTCTATAATATATATATATAAAATGCAATGTCTCCCTGTCTGTCTGTCTGTCCGTTAGTGCGCTTATCACTGGAGAACTACTTACCCGATTTAGGTACTTTTTTTTAAAAAAACATACATATGTTCTCTGGCCAGGTTATAGGCTATATTTTATTACGATAGGTAACGGTAGGTAGCATAGGAAATGAGCAGTGACGATAATAGTGAATGAAGTCGGAAAAAAGTTTGCCGCTAGCGCGTTCCCATGCAGTACACAGCCTGAACCATTAAATTTGGAACAATATTATGAAGCAGAGAATATCTATAATCTATAATATATATAAAATGGCGTGTCTTTTTTAAATTCATACCTATATTCTTTGGCCAGGTGATATAGTAATAATAATTATCTATATCTATAATATATGTAAAATGCAACGTCTCTCTGTCTGTCTGTCTGTCCGTTAGTGCTCTTATCCGATTTATGTGATTTTTTAAATTCATACATATGTTCCCTGATCAGGTTATATAATAATAATAATAATCTATATAATATATATATATATATATATATATATATATATATATATATATATATATATATATATATATATATATATATATATATATATATATATATATATTATATATAATAATAATAATAATCTACATTATATATATATATATATATATATATATATATATATATATATATATATAAAGCAACGTCTCTCTGTCTGTCTGTCCGTTAGTGTGCTTATCATTCGAGAACCACTCATCCGATTTACGTGATTTTTTTTTAATTCTTAATTTAATCCGATTTACGTGAGCTTTTTTTTTTAATTCTTAATTTAATATATGTATGTCAAAAAAAATCTATAATATATATAAAACGTAACGTCTCTCTGTATGTCTGTCTATCCATTACTGCGCTTAGCACTCAAGAACCACTTATCCGATTTACGCGTTTTTTTTTTATAAAATACAAAGGGAATAAACAGAGACAAAATGCTAATATGTAGGAAAAAAGATGGAAGTTTAGCAGTAAGCTTCACAGAAAGACTGAATAGATGGGGGGAATACACTAAATGGAGATGAAAATGAGTTGAATGAGAAATAGGAAGCAAAATTAACTGAAGGGCAGGAGGGACAAATAATCCCTGTAAGGAAGAAATAAGAGAAATACTCAGAACCCAAAAAAAAATAAGGCCCCGGGTGGAAATTGTAGAACTGATAAAAGCTGAAGGAGTAGATTTGGAAAATGAAATATGCCGGTTGGTGCAAGAAATATGGGAAACAGAAAAGATGCCAGTGAGCTGGAGAGAGTCGCTCATTTGTCCAATATACAAAGAAGGAGAAAAAACTATATGTGCTAATTATAGGCCAATAGCCTTACTGGATGTCGTGTACAAGATAGTAGTGTTGACTATCAAAAACAGACTAGCAGAGAAAGCCGAGTCTATTCTGGGAAAGTACCAGCGTGGATTCAGGAAAAATAGATCGGTTACAGACCAGATATTTTCGATTAAACAAATCCAAGATAATAGCTTAGAACAAAATTTGGCACTACACTTGGTCTTTGTGGATTACAGAGAAGCATATGACTCTGTAAATAGAAAAGGACTCTACAAGATAATGGAAGAACTAAATATTCCAAGTAAATTGATTCGCATGCTGAGACTGACCCTGAATGACACAGAAAATAGAGTGTTGGTTGAGGGCAACGTATCAGACAAGTTTAAGGTGAAGAGAGGATTAAGACAGAGGAAACCAGTGTCGACATGTCTATTTGGTATTAATTTGGTATCAAAAATAAAAACAAATGAAACGATATACCAACAAACCTGCCAATGTTTGGCCTATGCGAATGATGTAGCAGTGATTGCAAGAGCAAAAGAGAACTTCAAAAAAGCCATAAGTAGGATAGAGGAAAGGGGAAGGATGAGATGACTAAAGATAAATGAGGAAAAAACAAAGTACATGGAAGTTACAAAGAAGAAGGTTAATAAAAACAACAAAAGTTTAGATATAATAAACAACTTAGGGAAAAGATATATGTTTGAAAAAGTAGACAAATCTAATCATCTGGGAGTAACAATAACAGAGAGTGGACAAGAAAGGACGGAGATACAAGAAAGAATAGCGAAAGGACAGAGATGTTTGAGGGCAATGAATCCAATATTGAAATCAAAGAATGTATCAAGAAAAGCAAAAGAAAGAATATATACGACTGTTGTCAGACCCACGGTGACATATAGATGCGAAAACGTGGAAACTGAATGCAAGAGAAAAGGAGACGTTGGAGGTGTGGGAAAGGAAAGCTTTGAGAAGAATCTACGGAGGAAGGAAAGAAGAGGGACTGTGGAGAAGAAGAACAAACTACGAATTAAAATGCCTATGTACGAAACCCCTTGTAAGCCAAATCATAAAGGGCCAGCGATAAGGATGGTTGAGACACGTGACAAGGATGAAGGAAGAAAGACAGGCAAAGCAAGCCCTAATAAGAGGAGTGGTTGGAAGAAGAGGCAAGGGTAGACCTCGATCTATATGGATTCAGGCAGTAAAGCAAGATCCGGAGTTAATGGAAATCCCACACTGGGAAAAGCTAACAGGAGACAAAAAGAAGTGGAGACAAGTATGCAACCAAGCCATGGGCCTCTGAGGCCCCTTGAGCTATATAATAATATAAACATAACAAATAAGCAGTGACGATAAAAGTGAATCAAGTCCACGCGAGCGGAGCCGCGGCCACGGCTAGTGTAATTATAAGAAGCATTTTAGTAATGAAACATCATACAATAGTCAGTCGCTTTTTATCTGAAACACATCTTTCGATCGTTCATCAAAAAACACTGTTACTCTTATCACTATAAATAGGCTTCTAATGGAACAAATATCATAAAACAGTTAAAAAGATACTAATGACAAAAAAGAGGTACAACAGCTGACGTTACTATTTTTTATATTTTCGAATCTTTTTTTTTGCAGGGAGAGGATGTATAAACTCTCCTAATGTGTAAAAATCATGAAACACTAGTATATCAATAAAGAGATGTGTAGGTCTTAGTTTTGGTGATTGCTATTTTGCTATTAGGTGTGATTGTGTTTGCTTCTAGAGGTTCTGAAAGTTTTAATCCCAATCTATATATTTAATCAAATTGTGATTAATGCCTAGTGGCAAACCAGTACTCTAGTAAAGCTCTCTCTTACTTTGGCCGTTCGTAACCGGAATTAAACTGTAGCTCCCTTTTGTGCAGTGCACCAACCACAGGCAAAGGCGAGGGGGTCGCTTACGTCCGTATCGGATATGGCATTGCAAGTTCAAGTGATTAATTATATAACGACCCTGTTTTGGATATGAAACGTTGAGATAATCAAAATGCGCGAAATATACGTACTCGCGGTAGTTAAAAAATGGAATTGATCTTATAGAGAAGTGAACAGAAGTGAAAATTCTTTATACGAGTTCTCACATTTATCACAGCCTGGCAGACTATAATCAGAAAAACATATAAGCTACTTTAATCCCACTTAATCTGGTAGTTCCTATGAGAAATTGATAAAAACCGGGACCCACACACGCAGCGGTGAAACTGTGCAGTTCTCGTTTAAAATTATGCCAGAGACGCGAGAGAGTGTACTACTAGCCTTTATAGCTCTTCATATAATAAATAAATATAAACCACCAAACCACCAAAATATAAAAGTTTTATGCAAACCTGCTCTTTTGAAAGCTCACTGAATAAAAAAAAGGATAAATACCATTGCGCATTCTTCTGCGCAACTCTGGCACAGGGTAAAAATATGGTTTTCCATATTTACTCCGGTCGCCTGTACAGTTCAAGAAACCTGTACAGGTTTTACTATACACTCTCCGGTTTACCTGCGCAGGTCTACCTGTGCAGGCAAACCTGTCAGGTAAACCGGAGCGTGTATAGCAGCCATTACCCCGATTTGTTGTGCCTCATATAGAAATTCATGTCACTACTTCTTATTCCACTATATCTTCACCAATTATTTATCACTAGACTTACGGCGCGGGTAGCCAATTGGGGAGGGGGTATATGTCCCACCTCACCTCTCTCTATGTTAAAAATAGCGCTCTCTTAGAATTAGTTTTTTTATGGAATGAATTTTTTAAAGGGTCATTAGATGAAATAGATAAGAAATAAAACCTAAATCCTGAAATTGTATGTAAATTCAAGTCTGATTCAAAAAACTGTTCAAATACGATATAAACCTAATCATTCCAAAAGCCTTCATTTACTGTAGAAACCTTAGTGAAATTAAATGAAAACTACTGGCGTCCTCTTTAGCTTAATTCTTAAACCTTTAAACGAGTGAACGGCGACGAACAGTTTTAAAAGAGCAAATTCTAAAAATCAGAATTAAAAATGCCGAAAAATTATGAGATATTTTCGCTAATTGGATAAAGAAAATAAGAAAGTTGTCTCAAATCTCATACAAATTTTTAGCAATAAATTGTTACAATGGTACTGTTTTTAATAATTAAATTATACAGCCCCTTCTTTCTACACATTGCGTTATAGATCTTAGGATTTCTGTCTAATGTTGTATTAACAAAGAAAACTGTAATTCTCGCTAGCACAGTTGATTATTTCAAGGCTGGACTTGATAGATGACTATAATAATTTAAGAATTAAATACTCTTCGAATTAAAATTTTTTAATTATTCAATCAAAAAAAAATTAATTTCTGTAATCAATAACCAAAAATAAGTAAATATTTAATTTATTTAACTTTATTTCACATAGTTTTTTTCTCAAATATAAAAATCAAAAAAGGTAATACACTACCCGCCACTCACCTTGCTTTTAAAAACACGTTTCACGCATGCGCCTTCCTACTTTCGACGTACTGCCGCCATGATGTGAAGTTTGTGATTAACACTTTGAGCACGTGGAGATTTATCCCGATTTCTTCCCAGTTTTCGAGTGGAAATAAGGATCATTCTCGTGAATTTTGTGTGAAAATAATCAGAAAACCTATTTCTGGTTCTTTAGCAGCAATTTGCCGAAGGCAACAAACCGTAAGTACCTGATAATCTTTAAAAAAAATATTTTGACAAATATGCAATCTGGTAACTATGTGCCCCGGCATTATATTTTGGGGTGGCGGTTTTATTTAAAACATTTTCCTGAAGGCAGTGCTAGTCGTATTGAGTTTCCAAATTGTATGCTTTTCATAGAGTTTTATATTTTAAATAAATATTTAAAGTTTTATTGATTTTAAACCAAAATATTTTGTAAATTCTTTGACCGTAAAGTAATCTGTCATGCAAGACGTCTTTTGAGACGTCGGAGAAAGTAGTCAAACGTGCGTTAAAAACCTGGTTTTTGGGCAATTTCTTAAATAGTTTTAATATGAATTGATTTGAAATAAATTGCTTAGCACCTTTCCAACTAACCAAAACGATGATTATTTATAGTTATGTGACCTATTTCTGTTGGAATTTGCTATAACGTGCATTTTCAATACTTTTACTATTCAAAATAATTTCGGAACCGTTACAGAAATAATTCTAGGTAATTACTTGTTTATTAAACACTCTAGTATTGATTACTTCCAAGAATGTTTGCTGTCTTCTCGGGTTTGTATAGAGTTGATAAGAAAAGGTCATGGTCATATGAAATTTATAATCTTTTGATAAATAAACCACACGCGTCGTTGCTTTTTGACTAAACCGGAAATAGATTTCTTTGAAAATTCAAAATAGTTCCTTATTGAGAATTTAAGTTAATTCTTAAGGATAAGTGCTTCAAGAAAAATTTTAATTATCATTTTCTTTAAAATATCTGTAATGGGAATTCTGGTCGGAACATTTTATAAACATGAAAATAAATTGAAGGTAAACAAGGTATAGTCGACAATTTTATTTATGAATTGTGGGAACTAAAACATAAATTTTTAAATCCGATATATTGGTTAGTAAGCCATCTATTGTTTTATAAAAAATTACATAAACGTGAGCATAAACATAGGTGAGTAAAAAAACTAATTGAATTGAAGCCTACTGAAAGTTACTTGTATCTTTGACATTAACTCTTGTAGGTGTGTTTGAGAGCAATGACTTAAAACTGGACTTGTAGTTGATTGATTTATTTATGTCAAAGAAATAAAAACCTGTTACAAATTATTATTTTCACTCTTATCTACTATTAAAATCAAAATCATTTGATGTTTTGTTAGATCATAAGTAACTTTCCAAATGTTTTTATTTTTATTTTATTTACTTCTTAATTTATTGCTTAAATAGCATTACATATAACTGTTCTGGTAGAGCAGAGCTAAAAACAAATTTTACAGGAGAGGTAAAAAGGGAAATGAAATTGGTTGTTATTTGTGACAAAATAAGTATTAATAAATATGTAGAATTTTTTTCTATAACTTCCATTATCTTTATTTAATTTCACTCACATTTTGTACCTTTGATGGTTTACAAGTGGATATGCTGGCCCAGGCAAGAATTGTTTTCTGTTTTTAAAGTTTTATCTATATTTTTAAAGATTTATCTATATTTACGATGTTTTTTAAAATGGGAAGATTTTAAAAAACACTGTTTTATAAGTCCACCTTGAAAATAAGACGAGCGTGTTTGTTCATCGCCAGTCTCCCTTCTGTCTTGATTTTCTCATGCAGAATTCGGTTTATCCAGACAAGGAACTATTTCAGACATGGATACAATACAGCTTTAATCTTCTGGATCATTATGTTGTTGGGTAGTAAACTAGAATACTGTACTGACTTAGGCGTTACTTGATGGAGATCTATAATAACCAGGAAACGAAAATTTAAACAGCTATTTAAGATCACCACTTATTGTATTAGAACTGACAATTTTTTTGACACACTGTGTCTTCTGGAGCAAATGTAAATTAAATACAAAGTGTGTTATAAAATATGTAAGTTACCTGGTTATAAGGGCTAAATTAATTAACAATATTCACCATACCTAGAACAATTCAATGAAGGAGACCCACCCCCATCCAATTGATCGTTGAGTAATAAACCTGAGGATTTTTTCTGGTTAATCTTTACCTGCTCTAAACAATTCAATAATTTCCCTTTCTTTTCATTGTGCAATATTCTGAAACTTCATTGAAAGTATGATTTTCATCTGTTAAATGTTTAGCATAGTGAGATATGTTATTTTTCATTCTGTAAGTTTATGTTCTTTTATAAAAAGATCTGCCTATTTGTCCTATATAGATTTTATTTCAGGTGCCACAGCATAATTCATAAACTCCTGTTTTATTTTTTTTTTTTTTTTTACTTGTGTTACTATTTTTAATATGTCGTATTTATAACGTGTTATTAATACGGAAGGCAATGTTTACAAAATTTTTATGAAAAAAATTTTGAATTTTATTGGTCAATTTATGGCTATAAGTGAGTGTATGACACTTATCTTTCCTTAGTTGTTTATGCGAGTACACAAGTCTTATTCCTTTTTTAAATTGTTTTTTCATTAAAATATTATTTACAAAGTTACTCCTGTTGTTTATATGGGCTGAAAAGTCCCGGCCTAACACATAGATGGCGCTACAGTCACCTTTTTTTCAGTTAATACTAACCTCAAAATTCCTTTTTTAAATTGTTTATTCATTAAAAATATTATTTTCAAAACAATGGATCAAAAACATTTCGTGTTTTAAGTTACTCCTGCAATTTGAAAATACTCAGAAACAATTTGTTTTACTTAATATTTGCAGAACGCAGTTCAAATTTCCGAAATTTTTTTCAGTTAATTAGCTGACATAACTTTATACAAGCTGAGAAATTCAAACCATCAAAAACCGATTTCACACATAAAATTTCGAATTATAAAAAAGACTTTGTAGAAACTTGACATTACATGCCCTACACAATCGGCTGATGTGCGTTGGTGAAATACCATCAACAGTGAAAATATTTAAGGTTTGTCAAGGCAAAGAAAAAAATTTTGTTTATAATACTTCGAATTGCTCCCAAATATTATTTTCACGACGGAAATTTCGCAAATGAAGATACTTGAATTTAGGAATGTAACAGGAAAAGCAAATGAATGAATAAAAATTTTGAACCAAAAAAACCGTGTTTTATCGTCATGTGGTTTTTAAAACCAGGATTCTGATTCTAATTCGTTTTTTTTTCGGATTATAATGAAACTTGCATTACATGCCCCTACACATTGCACGCCAGGTTATTGTTAAATACTCTATATTTCAACTGCTTAAAAAGCGATCGTCCTTTTTGAATTTGAGGAAAAATATATTTAGGATGCAAATCATACTTCTTCTCGACTTAACAGACTTATGCTTTGCTGAAATTAAAGCCGACCCTATTTATGAGCGTCTACTATGCTCTGGCTTATCATTACCTTACTTACAATGTCATACTCTACGGCCAAAGAATTTGTGTAAACAGAAAAGTATAATTAGATTGATATGGTCTGATAAGATTTGTCTCATGACGAGTGACATTTAAAAAAATAAGTATTCTCCGTATATAGCACGTACATATACGAAAAAATGAAAAAATTTAATTTTATCTATAAACATAGTTTTAATATAAAATAATTTAGGTGCAGTAGTAGTTAATTTTTGTACTTTGAATATTAGTTTTGTGTCAGATTTATGTGATTTGTTTTATATTCTTCTTGATGCCGCGGTAGCGTGCAGGCTACCAAAAAATTTGAGATCCACCCTGCTATAATATTGCTATACAATAATAATTAATAAGACGAACAAGTTTTAATAATGATTTTATTACGAATATATTTATATCTAATATCTATAAACAGAGGCAATATCTTTTAAAAAGCTGACAAATTACCAGGTGTACAAGTATGAAATGCGAAATTCAGACAATAGATGGTGCACCAAGGCAGTTTGTGCTATAAAGATTTGACACTGCGCCATTTTGTCGTGTCATCAACAAATGTCAGACGCGCACGAGTAATAATTTGGAAACGTTTGTGTATAGTGTTGTGTTGTTGTGTTCAATATGTCGAAATTTATTCCGAACAAAGAGCATTCGCGAACAGCATTAATTTTTTGTTTTCATTTGAAGAAAACTGCTGTTGAATCATACCGATTACTTCGAGAAGCTTATTGTGAACATGCTCCATCGCAAGATACGTGTGAACGATGGTTTGGGCGTTTCAAAAGTAGTGACTTCGATGTTGCAGACAAGGAACCTGGAAAACCGCCAAAAAAATAGAAGATGTGGAATTGCAAGCATTGTTGGACGAAGATGATTCGCAAACACAAAAATAACTCGTCGAGCAATTGGGCGTTAGTCAACAAGCTGTTTCCAATCGGCTACGAGAGATGGGAAAGATTCAGACCGGTAGATAGGTACCACATGAGTTGAACGACAGGCAAATGGAAAAGCGCAAAAACACGTGTGACATTTTGCTCACTCGGTACAAAAGGAAGTCGTTTTTGCATCGTATAGTTACAGGGGAGGAAAAGTGGAATTATTTTGAGAATCCCAAGCGCAAAAAAATCATGGGTAGACCCAGGCGCACCATCCACATCGACCGCAAGACCGAATCGCTTTGGCAGAAAGACGATGCTCTGTGTTGGTGGGACCAGAGGGGCGTGGTCTATTATGAGCTGTTAAAACCTGGGGAAACGGTTAATACTAAACGTTACCAACAACAATTGACCGATTTGAACCGTTCGCTGCTTGAAAAAAGGCCAGAATACAGAAAGAGGCAACACAAAGTCATTTTTCTTCATGACAATGCTCCATCGCGTACAGCAAAACCAGTTCGTGATACGTTGGAAGCACTCAGCTGGGAAGTTCTACCCCATGCGGCTTACTCACCAGACTTGGCTCCTTCCGATTACTACTTGTTTGCATCGATGGGTCACGCACTTGCTGAGCAGCGCTTTGGTTCGTACGAAGATGTGAAAAATTGCTTGATGAATAGTTCGCAGCAAAAGGGGAAGATTTTTACTGGCGTGGTATTCACAAATT
Organism: Pachyrhynchus sulphureomaculatus; assembly: GCA_019049505.1. NCBI lineage: Eukaryota > Metazoa > Arthropoda > Insecta > Coleoptera > Curculionidae > Pachyrhynchus > Pachyrhynchus sulphureomaculatus. The sequence continues at coordinate 49,113,776 of CM032456.1, forward strand.
GCCCGAAAGATGGGAAAAAATGTATAACAAGCGATGGAGCATACTTTGAATAAAGCACGTTTTATCATTCTTCCGAATTTAACATGTTTTTTTAGAAAAAAAATCCGTATTTCATACTTTACACCTGGTAGTCGTCTTCAATTCTTCCTTAATATCATCCAGGATAAATGGTCCAGATGTGATATGACTACAACACATCCAAAAATTAGTTAAATCCACAGAAAGTCATATACCCATAAGATTGGCATGTGCTTTTTTAAGCGTGACTTATCGCATGCAGAATATTGTACAAATAAATGAATTTGAGTGGGTGACAATGCTAATAGAATAGAGTATCTCGACCCAACTATGACAGGTTCTGTAATTTTAAGTTTAAATAGTAAAAAAATTCTCATGGAAAATCTCGAGTCTGAAACCCTGCTAATAAAATTTGTTTTCGTAATTGTGCGAGTATATAACTATTTATGATCTGTTATTGACGACAAATTTACAGTCTGTTGAATATAACATAGTTTGTTTATTTTTAAAAACTACTAAAATTGATGGGTGGTACATGACAAGACATATTCAATTTTGGAATGTAATGGTAAATAATTATTAAAAATTACGAGCGCTATCTATTTAGTAGTCTTGGTAACATATCCGTTGAAAAAGGAAATACATTGTTGTTATTTTTTATAAAATATGTTTTTAACATTAGAAATTAAATATAATATTAAACTAAATACACGAGGATGCCATTTACAATACTTAATTTTAATACTTTTGTAAAATGAATGCTATAAAATTTTCACATTTTATGCTATTTATATTGACAATAACGATGATTACACGACCTTGATGTTCAGCTGTAGAATTGCTCAGTTTACATTTATTAGCTTCCTACATAATCACATTCATTTTTAGATATTTAGTTTAAAAATACGAAAGCGAATAGCAGTGAGAGAAACAGGAGTTATGAATTTTTTATGAAAAAAAACACTTTAATGATTAGCCAGTTCTGAAGAAGCTTAAAAACTTAAAAATAATTTTTCGTTATCACAAATGAACTAAAGAATGCTATTGTCTTTTTAAACGCATAATTTTGGATTGTAAACACGTTTTTATGTTATTTTTTATCGTTCTATCTTGTTTACAAAGTTTTTAGTTCCCTTGATGAGGACAGTATTGTATTCCTGAATAATTCGCCCTCCGAAATTTTTGCGTTTCTCCACATTTTTGGGACTATGGATCACAAAAAAATATAGTCTCCAATTTCCGCCGGTTTGTCTGCTTGTCTGTATATCTGATATTGGTACGATAACTTTACAACTAAACGAGTCATCAATCAATTCCCCACACACTTGATATTTAAAGTAGGAAAGAAAATTTATGGTTTTTTGAGTGAAATTGCTTTAAGATGCAGGGTGAAAGGAATTTGGCTCTATAAATTATCTATAATTTCAGTAGTATTATGAGAATTTTCCCTTTCCTGTTTTTTTTATTTTTTTATTTAGATAATGAACAAATTTAATTTATTTTAAGTAGGTTGGGAAGGGAATTAGGGGGGTTTACGCATACGCATATTATATGCACTTTTCAGGGTAATTGGAGTCTAGGAAACTGAAAATCATATTGTTTTTCCCATTATTTCCTATTTCGGTACTTATTATGCTCAAGTGTTCGTACGGTTATTTAGTCGTTTTTAAAATGGCGCCAAGAAAGCAGCCGAATGTCAAGCAGCGATTGATACTGTACATGAGGCAGGGAGGTGAGCGAAAATCAAATCAAAACTAGATATTTTAAATAAAGGCGTATACCTGTATTACACATACAGAAAACTTGAAACTGGAAGAATGATTAACACAAACAAACTCTGTTCATTACGGTGTTGTCCAAACGAAATCGACGCTCAACTGCGTCTCAAATTACTGCGGCTTTAAATGAAAT